>OY856409.1:586722947-587322947 GCA_963693085.1 Alisma plantago-aquatica | reverse complement strand
AATATTTTAGTCTCATGGAGAGTTATAGGGTATATATTGCACTAACCATTGTCTCCCATTTCTCCCTAAATGATATAGATCATCTATGTACCATACTAGAGAGAGTTACAATGCATCTTATTTAAAGGATATAGAAATATTCAAAGTTGAGGACAACTTCCTTATTGGAAAACTAGCTAGTTATTAATTCCCTACTCTCACACACTTTTAGGTGACAGTTGCAATTAAAAACATGAAAGGGGAAGTATTACAATTCATTCACAAGTACAGTGTTGTCCTTCCCATATGATACATTACATCTAGGAGTTGGAAAAACTCAAATATAAAACATATGAAAATCCAATCACAAGTAATACAAAAATGACAACTGTAAATAAAATTGTATGATTGAATTGTGATTAAACAAACGTCAATAGATCTCAACAACGATTCTAAGTCAAACTTCACTTAGAGCAAGATCTAGTATGTTAAACTATAAAATGGATTGAAGCTTTGTGATATAAAGGTCCACTTGAACAACAACTATGTTTTGGATTGAGGTGATATTTAGACAACCCACCAAATGAATTAATGTTCTATAAAGATGATGCTCAGTCAAACTAATAGTTCAATAGAACATGACCCTTGAGACTCAATGACACTTTTTTTACATCCTCTTATTCATCTTTCCTTCTTCTTATGAGAAAATTTAGATAAAAGTTACATTCACTTATAGATTTTTTGGATTAAATATGGTAGTACTACTACCATTATAAGTCTCCTCTTCGATCATTTGACTAATCCCTTTATCAGGAGGGTTTACAGAATTGAAGAAATCAGATTGTTTTTGTTGGTGGAACTTAGATAAAGCATCAACTGCTCTATTCATCACTCTACCTATGAATCTAACTTGTCATTTACTAGTAAGCTTCATCCTGATTTTAGTCATGCAATAAGAAAACATGGGGTTATCATCCACCTCTTATGTGATGGTTTTCAGAGTGTTATTACAATCAGATTCTATTATCACTCTTGGAAACATGTTAACCTCAACATAATCTAGAGCTAAATCAATCCATACTAATTCAGACTTTGTAACTTTTTTGGATTGAATTGTTCTTCCATAACCTTGTTGCCATTGTTCCTTCTCATCTTTGAAAACCACCACAATATCTTTCTTTCCAATAGACACATCGATATTCATCTTGAGGTAATTGGGTGGTGGTGTCCACCAGCTAGATTGGGTTGTTGATCTGGTATTGTTGTTCATCTTAAACATTTCATTGTTCAAATTTAGCATTTTCTGAATATAGAAAATTTGGTGCATTGTCCATCTATTATGATTCTCAAATATGTGTAAATTCCTACACATCCTGATGTAGTGATATGTAGTGAGGAATATAACAACTAATCTCTCTGGGCCACTGAGGTAAAACATTATCCAATTGTTCGTATCATAATATCTAAAGTAGGTTTGTAAATCAATAGAGTTTAGTATTCCTTTCCACACCTCCTTCACCATTTTACAATCACATAGGGCATGGATAATGGTTTCATTGTGAAGGTCACATCTACCACAAGTACTATCTTCATTTAGAAGTCACTCTTTCCTCTTGATATTGGTAAGAATAGCCTTGTGCATGAGGAGTCATCCGAACATCTTCAATTTGGTTGATACTTTGATCTTCCAAAGTTTGGACCAATCTCTTGAGGATTCACAACCTTAACCTTTCTCAATAGTTCATAAGAAAACTTAACTATGAACTTCCCATTATTTGTATGAATCCATGCAAAACATTTAGGAATGTCACTCTCTAAGGGTATACCCATTTTCAAAACTAGGTTCACAACCTCTGCGCTACACAACTCACGTAGTTAATGAGGCTACTCACTTGTAGGTCTTTGAGGTCCATCGATATCTCTCTGGTTGTGTGATCTATGAATAGAATTGTTGGTTTGATGTGTAGTCGGTCCACACATATGTATATTTACAACTTACAACAATAGTCATACAATTATACATCATGAGATCCTTGTTTTGGTGACAACTCTCCCTAATTGGGATCCTAGAACTTGTCTATTTTCATAAAAAAATTGAAAATTTTTCTGAATGCCCCTACACTAAGATGTATTCCAACCGTATAACACATCCCACATGTTCTTCAAAAGGAGAGCATCGTTCCATTCTCTCATTGATCTCAAACCAACTCCACCTTTTTCTTTCGGACTGGTCAATTTATTTCAGGCCACTAAAGACAACAAATTGGCTTTACTATTTCCTCCCCAAATGAACTTTCAGATCATACCATCAAATCTAATCACAAAGTTTAACTAAAATCTTTGTTGTTTGCATCAAGAATGTCAGTATGGTAGCCAAGGAAACTTTAGCCAGGTAAACTCATCCATCCAGTAATACGCTTCTAGAATACTAAGTGATTTTCCTATTAGATATTTTGTTAAATATATCAGAGCAGGTGTTCTTCTTTACCCTCGAATGGATAATGAGTACTTCCAAATACCTTCCAAGGTGTTGGGTAACCTATAATCCACTTTCAGTTTGTATGTCATTCCTCATAAATCAAGCTACACTCCTTGCGAAGAAGATACATGTCTTGGTTCTGAAAATGATTTTCCCTGATGCCTTTTCAAATAGCTTAATACACTCTTTGATTGTAATGAATTGGTCCTTGATTTCTTATGCAAATAAAAATTGGTCATTGGGAAAGCACTTTTGAGAAACTACAGGTATGGATTTCCCCACTTTCACAGGTTTCCATTTCTTCTCTAAGACATTCTCCTCGATTAGCTGGCTTAGCCTTTCCAAACACAATACAAACAAATAAGGGGATTGTGGATCCCCTTTCGCATAGTCCCCATCTTTCTTTGAATATACAAGATTGTTTGGCATTCCAAGATACTGTAGTAGAACATGTGGTAATGGTTATACTTGTAAATATTATGTTGAAAATCCTCAAATTTTAGTGTTTATCTACGATGTCCCAAGACATATAATCATAATATTTTGTAAGGTCAAACTTTTTCACCAAAGTAATAGCTCCTTTCTTCCACTTCATGTTGTTTCTAATCTCTTGTATTATCACAATGTTGTTTTTAATCCTTCTTTCATGTAAGAAACTACTTTCGGCAAGGTTTATCCACTCAAGTAGAAGGTTCGTGATTCTATCCACATCAATTTTTTAACTTAGCTTCAACACGATATTATTCAGTGAGATAGGTCTTAATTATTCACATTTTTCAAGTATTAATATCTCGGGGATAGGTACAATGGTCACTTAGAAATGTTTTTCTAAAAGAGGGTTCCCTTCAAGGGCAATTATTACTGTATTGCACACTGAATGACCTATGATCTCGTAATTCTTTTGCACAAATAATGCACTAAGTCTGCCAGGTACCGTCTCCTTTTTACAGATTCATTCTTTTCAAAACCATGAGAATCTCTTTCTCTAAGGATGTTGAAGATATTCTCATAGCTTGCTCATACATTGGCCTTTTGAATTTTCCCGACATAATCACCCCATTAGGATCATTGTCCTTGTCTAAATTAGTAAGAACCTTCTCGAAATAGCTTATCACAAGGTCACTCATCTCCTCCTCATTAGATACCCAGTTTCATGTGTTGTCTTTCAAGGCAGTAATTGTTTTTATCCTTTTTCCTCTAACTCACCAATTTTGTTAGAATTTAGAGTTGCTATACCATTTTTCATCCAATCGATATAGCTTTTTGTTCTTCCAATCTTCCTCATCCTTTTGAAGAATTTGGTTTAGTTCAACTTTTTGTGGCACATAGTTGATTAGAAATTCCATCATAGCAATCAGTCATATTTGTTTGAAGTTGGTTGATGTTGCTTAATAACCAAATTTTGTCTCGTATTATTCTTCATTTGAGGTTTGTATCTTATGATACAAGCTGTGTTTTGGCATTTGACAGTGCCTCATAGAAGCTCATGTCATGAGGCCAAGCTTTCTTACGTTTGGAATGGAAATAATCTTTCTCCTTCCATGATGCTTGGGCGGTAAAATGGTGTGAGGCTATTGAGTTCCTGTTAGAAAAAAACATGCAAAGGGAATTTATCCGACTGGATCCTAGGCAAGTTTTCAACTATGAATCCAGGAAATAGATTGATAAACATAATGTTCGCCACTACTTTGTCTAAGCAATCTTGTAGACACCCATGTTTATAGGTAAATTACATAGCATAGAATGTCAAGTCTGATAAGCCCACCTCCATTAATGTTTCATTAAATAATTGGGTCTCATTAGCTTTAAAGGTATCACTACCATACTTCTTAGTAGGCTAATTTATGGCATTGAAGTCACCCATTACTAACCATGGTTATTGAACCTTCTTCCCACTGTAATCAAATGTTCCCAGTGAAATCTCTTGACTTGTATATCTGAATTGGAATACACTATAGTGATGATAAGTTTATCGTTCACCCTACATATAATAATCACTCTATGTTAGTTAATGATGGAAATGTTAGTATTGGTGCCCCAACAAATCCAAATTCCTCCAACAAACCCCCTTTCTTCCACTCTGTGGAAGATTTGTGAATCCCAATTTATTTATAGCAGATACAACTTTCCTACCACATATCCTAAGTTCCACAATTGCCACTATGGAAGGTATACTGGAATCTATAAATTCCTTCAATACATATGGTGTATCTCACTACCTATTCTCCATATGTTACAGCAAAAAATATTTAACATCATAATATTGTTCAAGAAATTATTGGATCTTACTCTTCTATGAGTAACATGCTTCTCCTTGTCTTCCCCCTCTTCCACCTCTTTACCTAATTCAACCCCTTTGTTAGATATTTTAGCAGTGTGATGTCTATGAGTACTTCTTCTTTTCTTCTCTAGTCAGTAAATGGTTCAAGGTCAACCATGCCTTTTCATTTTGGTAGCATTACCTTTTATCTTTCTAGCATACACTTAGTAGCATGTTCCTCATTTCTGTATTTTGAATTTTGATTTGGGGGTTTGTCATTGTTCTCTCCTCTGTCCGCGAGTGGTTCCATCATTTTCTGGATATATATATCCGTATTCACTTCAATGACCTTAATAACTTTATTAACATCAAGGTTTAACAACAATATGATTCTCATTGACATTGTTGCTTTCTCTATGTTTTGGACCATAATTGGTGTTGTTGTTATACATTATATCTTCTATACTCTCTTTGGATTATTTCCCTTCTATACTCTCTCAGACTCAATGGCACTTTGAATCAATCTCAGTTCATCAAGGAACTTAAATGACCCTCATGTTAGAAAACTTGAAAAATTGATGGAGCACGATCTGTTCTTGTGATCATCGAAAATTCATTTTCAGCCTTATACATTTTCTAGTAAAAGACTATGATCAAAGTGGCTCCTTGTGGTTGTAGTAAATGCGGTCAATGTACTTTTGTTAGAAACATAGTTTCCAATAACAGGAATAGAAAATGCACATTTCACATATATTACATTGAATTGCAAAATAGTAAAAATTATAATCCATGTCAATGTTCTCTTGGATGATGTGTACGACAAATAGTAAATACCATTGTCAGAAAATTTGTTTAGAAAATATTGTACTTGTAATAATATGAAAATATAAATGACCATAGTCTAGTATGTTCAATATATTAGTTTTTGTATTGATAAAATGGAATCTATTGCGGGTAGGTATAAAGTAAACTCAACTTTAAATGTTCCTATAGTATTTTTAAAAAACTAGTATAGAGTATCAACATTAGTAATATTTTATGAATGTGGACATCAAATTGTTAAGACAAACCCAAAAATTTGTAAAATACTTGCTACCTCTAGGTGAGAACAAGAAAACTCTAATCAATGTGATTAATAATAATGTAATAAACAAGTGAGAAATACATAGATCACATGATTCTATATTTTCTATTATGACTAAATTGCAACCAAAACTATTCATAGAAACATTTCAATGATCAAATAAACTTATGTACTCGTATAGTTAAATGTTATGGACTAAATATAGTAATGTAATGATTGAAAATGAATAAGACACGTTTTTTGTAATAGATATAAAAATGATATTGACAATTTATTCTTAGCCTTGAAATCCTCACTTTCTACTTCCATACTGAGTGACAAATTTGGAAACCATTGTGATGATATTCATGCAAAGCACCACTTCTTGGTGTGTAGATGTCAAAGTTACCACCTATTATCCATCTACTAGTTATTCACCTATTTATTATACCTCTTCCCTTCAAGTATCTCCTAGACATGACTCCCAAAACATTTGAAGACAAATGCTATTCTAATACAAGTTACTAGAATGAACTAGTGGCATACCATGCCTCTTCTAGTTTCACAAAAAATAGTACTCCAAAGGAATATATTAGAAAGTGGTGTGGAGATGAGGAGATCGAGTCAGAACTGGTGAGATGGAAAATATTTTATGTGGGATGGGGTACACACAATTTGAGGTGGAATAGAATACTAAAATTAAATCCATAAAATAACAATTTTAATACTTCTGTTTAGGAGGATTACAAGTGGGTTTAGTGTTATCAACTGTATAATTATCTCTATTTGATCATATATATTACTCGTAGTAGTTGATTATAATGACACTCTACTAAATGCATAAATTGTCATTGTAAGTGCATCTAGTTTAAGAAAAATATTCTAGTAGTTTGATGTTGAAGCCCATTTTATTTTTGGTTAAAGTGTTCATGTATAATGTCTCCAAGAATGTATCATGATTATAAGATCTTTAATTTCTATTCATGATCTCTTGATAAATAAGATCCTACTCTGACCATGGTACCTATTTTACTCTATTTCTCAAATCTAGTTATACTAACATTCAACTTTACCTTTTGCATGGTGATGAATGAGATTTCCATAGTGGGTAACATAGTCAGTTCTAGACCTCAAGGTTATCCATAGATGAAAACTTACTATAATTACTTTGGTGTGGTTCTATTTTACATGTGTAACCATGATTTTTGCTTTTTTATTTATTATGTTTTCCATAGGGACTGATGATGCTTATGTTTTGGTTAAAAAATAATGTTGTGAAAATATTTTTATTCAATATTTATTTTCAAGCCTAAAATTGTTCATCTCAATTGTTTTTCATTTATATATTTGATCAACAATTGTCTTTCACTTTTATATGAGTATGATTGTATTGGATTTGGGTATTGGTCACATGGTTTGCACGAATGAGTTTCCAGATCAAAATTCTTTATTTTAGCTACCTTGATCATGATGGGAAATTTTCAATTATAACTAGGAAAAAAAGGTAAAATGCAAAATAAGAGATATCTAACATGGGAAAGGTATAAAAGATAAACATTCAAATGTATCCTTCTCTTAGCTCATTTATCTCTATGTATCAAACCATAACCAATTCCTAAAGGATATAAATAATTGGGAGATTGTATAGATCATCATACACAACCATATCTTATTTTTAATAGAGCATAGATATTTGGATAATAACACTTCTTAGGATTATCTGTCTATACTTGTAAGGTATAACACAACAATCAAACAACTCAACACTACTAACCTCTATCAAATGGGCTTTATCTTCTCTGTACTAGATTTTACCATTATACCACCACTATCAGAGTATGCTAATGGGATGGTAGGTCAAGAAAAATTATTATTAGGAGAAAGAAATTGGACATAGCCTCCTATCTAGAAATGTAACTAGCCATTCATGTTTGAGATGTCAGTGGAAAGATCAAAAAGTTGAATTCCATCACTATTACATGAAGAAGATGAAATAGAGAGGAAAGATTAGTCATCATAGAGGATGTTAGATCACTTTCAAAGCTGGTGAGGGGTTTTTGTGACTTCGTTATTACTTCAAATAGTTGCAGTAGTTGTCAACAAAATCTATCGAAGTGGGGTGATTGAGGAAAATTCATCCTTAGGTGAGTATCAACAATGTGATGGTTTGATTCTTGAGAATGTTTGTGATAGAGGTTTATTTATTTATTACTATGGATATTGTTGATTGAAATAAGTAGCTTCTCGTTCTCATTGTAGTGGACTCCAATCATGTAAGGGACACATTTGTTATCGATGGCTTCTACTATTCAAGAATTTTATTTCCTTTTGATTCCTTTAACAAAAATATGGGTTCTATTTCCAAGGAAAGGAAACATATACTACAAATCTAGGAAGACTTTAAAAGGATACCTTATGTGTCTAATTGGATGGATTTCAACTTGTTAATCTATCTTTATATATATTCAACATGTAACTTAATATGTAGATCTTTCCAGCTTCTTCTCGAAAACTAAATGATTTTCTCATGAGGTCATCCTATCATTGAGAACCGAACTAATAAAGTATTGTACAATGTTTATCATTTCTTTTTTGGGTGTAGTAAGAACTTGTTCCCTGAGAACTCATGTGTTTGACAAATCTTCTATAGAATTTGGAACAAGATTATGAGGAATAAAAAAATGAAGCTCAAAAAGCACTGGAAAAGGGTATAAAATAGGATTTCATGTATTTCATAAAATGGCTTAGAGAATATCAATATACGGGCAACAAAAAATGATATATATGTTTTTTCCAATGTATGTTGTAACTACTTAAACTATGAGAAAATAAAAAAGGTTGATGTTATGAGTACAAACTCTTAGCCATGTGATTGATCACATGTGTATTCTAGATTTCTAATTCCATAGTTGTCAATTATAATGAAAAAATCATCCATATATTTTTTAGATTTTGCGATCCTCGATACATATCATATTATTTGAAATTTTTATAAAATATACATAGTAGAAAAGTGGTATATTAGACTCTCTTCTCAACTTTCCCATTAGGACCCTTGTCTTTATATTTACAATTGGTCAAGACAATCATATAGTGTATAAGATTTTTTTTCCATGTTGTATATGTCATTTTTAATTAGTCACTCACTATGTTTCAAAGAATAACTTTGAATATCAACTTGCAAATTATAAGCCACACTATCGTTATCTAATTAACCAACTTGAAAAATAAATACACTCTAAAACAAAGATTCCTAGAAGACAATTTCTAAATTTCATGAAGGGGCCCTGATTTTTTTACAAAAATCCTGGTTTGGCATCTCCGTCCAACATTAGGTTCAGTGAGACTTCATGATTTTGGAGTTTCCATATCGCTACAGATCTTGCATCTTCATTTTTGGGGTTTAACCACCATCTTACTCTAATTGAGATGCCACACCCTATTTAGAGATTGAATGCATGTTGTACCTTGTCCTTTTCTTGTTATGTGTTAAATTTATTTGCAGTATCACACAATTGTATTTCATAATATACCCCTTCACATTTTTCAATAAATGATTTGGATCCTTCTTATATTTTAATTCTGGTCCTAAACTTTTACAACACAATTTCTGGAATGTGGATTTCCAAATTTCCTTAGTGATATTACTTGCTTCTCTTATACTTTATCATTTCCTTTTCTAACTATGTAATCTGGTTTGTATTTTTCTCTTCCTAACTCATAGATATTTTTAAGGGAAAGTACAATCTTAAATGATCCATGTTAATCATTGGGGTAGGTATTTGTATAGGTTTTGTAAGTTAATAAATGACTACGGTTAACCATTCTTACATTGATCTAAGCATGTATTATCTTTATAGGGAAATTTATTGACCTATTTGAAGAAAGGATATGATAGTGTTGTTAATGGGATGGGTCTTTTTCATGGAAAAATTACTTTGTGTGCATCTTTGATTCTAACTTCCATTGTTTTATGAATAATAGATCTATAGTGTGACACACAGTTGTGATATGAGACATTTATTTTGTTTTTTCCACATATATTTTGAACTCGAGTCACTTTTTGGTATCTTTATTCTTCCTCCACATCTCAAATTGTTTTGTTAGATGTGCTTCAATGTGCATGTATTACATGTGGATTGTTTGGCACAATTGATGTCAACCATAGTTTGAATGTGCATTTGATTTCGGCATCAAGACCATGTAGATGATGAATCCATCTGTCCATTTGATATTTTAAGACAAGGATCCCCAAGACTCCTTCCATGTCTTTGTATCCTAATTTACATATATGTGACCATAATCCTAACTCCATTATGCTACTATCATTTGGTTTGCTGAAGAATGTAAGCTTCTTCTTGAATTTCCTTCCCAATATAGTTATCAATGTAAATAACTTCTTGGTCTCCTCAAAAAAGTGTGCAACCATGAACCACATGAAGTAGGTGTATCCCCCTCCACCTAATTATACAAATACTCTTTATCAACATGTTTGAGTTTCTAAACATGAATCAATTTTGAAAAGATAGTCGTACATTAAATGAAGATCAATGATGTTATGGTGTTTGTTGTTAATTATGTAAATTGTCTTTAAAAGTTTAGCTATATCAATTTGGGAGTTCTTTCCTATTGTTTTTATGATTAGAGCAATTGATTATTTCTACAAATACCCTAGATGCAGGTTGTAGATTCTAATTCAAAAGGTTGTTTGAGTTCATTTTTCATGGATGATCACTCTCATTGATATCCTTTGAAAGAAGTAACTTTAGGGTGTCTTGGGATAACCTACACTTTTCTTACCAACAAAATAACTAGATGATAAAGGTTTATGAAACCATAGGCTTCACAATATTTTTTGCAAAAGAGACTAGGCTTTCATGATGATTATTCACCACATCTAAATTGTACACCAATATATCAAAAGATGTGTTGTTAGTGCAACATTGTTCTCAATTTCCACTGACTTCCTCATTTGGATTTATTATATCTGCCTAATCCTATATAATTTCTAATAGTGTATAGATATCCACCAACTCTTCATCCATAACTCGTAGATTAGAGAAGAACCAAGTAGAGACACACTTGAAATTACATGAGAGAAAGAGAGTATGTAGTGCTTACCATTGTGTTCTACGCTGCCTTATATTTCTAGATAGGGTAGAGGTTCTACATGGGAGATATTTACCATGTAATTTCTTTTATGTCCTAAAAAATTCAACATTAAGGACACCATCCTAAGATGAAAGATATGCAAGTGATGTATTCCTACCCTAAAGCACATGTACCTGAGTCTAACAACTAAGAATAATGTGAAGGAGTAAAATTTAATCACTAGGACAAAATTATTCTTCTCAAAAAGTAAAAAACATCTATGAATAGGAAAAGCTCAAATGTAAGTACACATGAGTGCACAAGTATCACAACAATAGTAATTCTAAATAAAATTATATGGTTTATTAGTAGCCAAATAAATCCCAATGATATTCCTATCTATAAGAACATATAAGCTTATTCTAGGGAGTTTTACATGAAACTCTAGCCTCCATAAAAATATTGGATGAAGTCAAACTTGCCTAATAATAACTACTAGTGCAACCACAAATTTCTCTTGATCAACCTTGTACCTTAAGAGAGACACATTTCAGTCGCACTATGACATAGATTGGAGGCTTTCAATATCAAGGGCCTCTTACAAAAGAACTATATCTCTATTGAGATGATGTTTTGACTACCCATTAGTCAGCCTTAAGTTTTGCTGAGATGGTTCTCTGTAAAAGTAATAGTTCAGTTGTGAATGATCCTTGAGTCTCATGAATATTTTATTCTCCCTTGGATTAATTGAGACCTCAACTCACCATGACATTATCCAAGTAAAAAGTATGTACGATAAACATTATGTTTCTAGGCAATCAAATAATAATTTCAACCCTTAACATTTTCTTATAAAATTTAAGGACAACAATGGCTCACTATGCCTATAAGGATAGTAAACGTGCTTTATTTTGAAACAAAATTTTGTATTACTCGAATGAAAATTAGTGAAAATTTGTATTTTTTTTACATTGGTATGTAAATAAAAAATTACAATCCTTCAAATTCTTATCACTATCAACATTCCTTTGGCAGATATACTTCAAATTTTCAATATAATAATTAGAACAACATTTATGAAAAAGAACTGAAAAAAGGTGTGTGTGAATGCCATTAGGCCAGTAGATCTAAAGCATCATTTTTTATCTATAAATTTATGTCTCTCCTTGTCCAATTTTAAGTTATTATTTTTTTTTTTTGAAAGGAGCGGGGATAATTATTATTCATTCCGTGCCCAACAACGGATAAAACAATACTAATGTCTACTTGGTTTCCAAAGGTAAACCAAGGAGGTACAAACGAATTAAAGGAAAAGGAAACCGAGCTATGTAAAGAGAATTTAGCTAAGTTGTCAGTCGCTCCATTATAGGCCCTAGGGACATGAAGGACTGCGCCTTGCAACGATGCACCATGCAGATGTATGGCCTCCCTGACATACAGAGTATACCTAGGAGAGGGGTTAGGTTTTGTGAAGGTGTTCACAGCTTCGACAGAGTCTGAGAAGATGTAGAAGTCGCGCCAATTTTTGTTGGTGCACAGGCGCAAGGCTTGAAGAATGGCCACAATCTCAGTGTGCAGAGGCGAGGAAGAGGTGACAATCTGACAAGAACCCATGACATGGGTGCCTTGTGAGCTGACCACGTGAATCCCAACGGCAGCATGATTGTGTGTGTGCTTGAAGGCCGCGTCAGTGAAGACATATAACCCCCTAGCCGGGATTTGAGAAGAGGATACCCTGGTTTTTCTGGGACATTGCCCACGAGTAGCCTGGCTCCTGAGGATCGTGTCCACCCGAGCCTGAACGAAAGCAGCCTTAGTTCCAGCAGACTGAGTGACCCGCTGATGTATCTGCATGTTTCGGCAAGTCTAGAGATGCCAGCAGGTGACCGCACGCAGCGCACGATCGCGGCTGTTACTCAAACCACTGTCATCCCCAATGCACCAATGGATCCATTCCGTGTCGCCGAAAGAGAAGTGGGTAGCTCCTGGGACAATAAGCGTCCAAACAGCTCGGCTGGTCATACAGTCCTGGAGAGCATGAACAATGGTGTCCGGGTGGTTTTGACATATCGGGAAAAGCTCCGAGACATCCATGTGTCGCTAGATTTTCTCCATGTTAGTCATAAGTGCCTCATGTTGAAGAAGCCAGAGGAAGAGCTTAACTCGCTCGGGGAGTTGCATACCCCAGATCTGACCCCACAGCCCTGGGGTGTGCACCTCCTTACCACCTCGAATCCATCGGTAGCAGGATCGCGAAGAGAAGTTTCTGTTCGCTTCCAGTGGCCATATCATTTCGTCGCCGCCCGCTTCAGGTACTGGCACCGGAGTAGAGGAAATAGCGAGCCAGGATGACTCCGGTAGGTAGTGCTGAATAAACTCCCAATCCCAACCCCCCTCCGTCAGACACATAGATCCGACTTGAAGGTCACTGAGATCGGCTGGGACGGGCCAAGAAGGGCAGAGGTCCAACACCGAAAGCCCGGACAGCCATCTGTCCTTCCAGACGTTGGTGGATAGGCCGTTGTTAATCGCCTTATGGCAGATACTGGTGATGTTGCCCATGTTCTTCTTAATGAAACTCCAGGCTGAAGAGCAGGGGATAGAGGCGAAGCGATCCCCCCTAACATACTTCTCGCGCATCACCCGAGTCCAAATCTTGGAGCTATCATTTAGAAAGATCCATACATTCTTCATCATGAGCACGTCATTCTGGTCACGGGCATCCCAGATCCCTAACCCTCCAACATCCTTGGAAGAGGAGACCTTCCCCCATGCGACCAATGAAGATTTCTGCTGAGTACCGGTACCGGACCAAATGAACCGACGGACCATACGATTGATGTCATCGTAGAGGCGAGGAGACAGCTTGACGGTTTGCATGGTATAAGTGGGAATCGCCTGTAGGGTAGACTTGGCAAGAGTTACCCTCCCAGCTAGAGGCAGATGCCGGAGAGTCCAACTATTAAGTCTCCTATGAATGGTAGCCATAATATCGCCATGAGTCTCCTTGTTCACCCGGTGGTGCAACAACGGCACTCCTAGATATCGTCCAAGGTCCTGAGTCCACCCAAAGCCCAAACGCCTGCTGATCGAGCGGGCCAAGGGTCGCTGAATGTTCTTACTGAAGTAGCATTTAGATTTCCATTTAGAGACTTGTTGTCCTGATGCTTCAGAGAAGGTTCTCAGTACAGTGTTGATTACATAAGCTTGACGGACCGAAGCCTCACCTAAGAGGAGGATGTCATCCGCAAAGAACAAATGAGAAAGTTGAGGTCCTCCACGGGAAAGAGTGATGGCCTTCCATTCGCCAGCTGCAACCAAAGCTGAGATAGCTTGGCTGAGACGCTCCATACACAAGACGAAGACATAAGCGCTCACCGGATCGCCCTGCCGGACACCCTACGTGGACTTGAAAGGCGAGAGAGGGACTCCTTCCCAAAGAATAGAAGTCGAACCCTTGCAGATGATTTGCATAGTGATGTTCATGAGCTTGTTTGGGATACCTGTCCTTTGAAGGGTGTCCCAGATGAAGTCCCTGTTCATCCTATCAAAGGCTTTAGCAAGATCAAGCTTGATGCACATACAATGTTTCTTCAAGGAGCGGAATCTCATGGAGTGTATGATCTCTTGAGCAAGCAAAATGTTATCACTAATGCGTCGCCCCAGAATGAAGTTGGATTGTGTAGGAGCAATCCATTCATTCATAAAAGGTTTCAAACGCTCAACGATGACCTTGGAGATGATCTTGAAACAGTTATTATTCAGCGAGATAGGCCTGAGGTCTCCGCAGCTTTGTGGAGATGCAACTTTAGGAATCAGTACCATATGCGAGTCTGCTAGAGTTTCCTCAATGTGCTCAGTACGGAAAATGTCTTGGACAGTGCGGACAACAGACGAGCCCACACGATCCCAGTTTGCTTGGATGAAGCCAGTATGCACACCGTCGGGGCCAGGTGCTTTCAGCGGCGCCATGGAGAAAACTACCCTTTTAACGTCCACCATGGTAGGCTCGGCTTCCAGCTTGGCGTAGTCGTCAGCAGTGATAACGGGGAAGGCCCCAGGAAAAAGAAGGATGTGACACATATATGTAGGGTGGGCCTGAGACATCAGGTGCTCGAAGAAATTACGGACAAGCATCCTGATCGCGTCAGGGGACGATTCCCAATCGCCATCTGCATTTTTTAGACAGCTAATCTTCTTGTAATGCCTACGCGCCTTCACAAAGGATTGGAAGAATTTGGTATTCATGTCGCCCGCCTTGAGCCAGTCGATGTGCGCGCGCTGCTGCCAGTCCAGCTCCTCCTTAAGGAGAATCCCGTGCAGGCGTTCTTGGGAGCCGATAGAGTTATCAACAAAAGAATCATAGGGTAGGGATTGTTGTTGTACATGGGCCCTAGTGATATGGGCGAGGAGACGCTGCTTCTCCTTGCGTTGCGCATTCGCACGCTTTGCCTCCCACTTGATAGCCTTGTCTTTAAAGAGGCCAAGGCTGACCTGGAACGTCGAGTCTGCCGGCCATTGGCAGAGGAGCTCGTCGCGAAAAGCGGGGGTGGAATTCCAGCAAGCCTTGGTGCGGAAGAAAGGCCTCTGAGTTGACCTATCACCGCAGGAAAGCAGAAGAGGATGGTGGTCAGAGTAAAGCCGGGGCAGCACAGTGACAGACGCATTCTCGAATTTGTCTATCCACTCTGAGTTCGCTAGAACCCGATCCAAACGCTCCATGAGTGCTTGGCGTTGGAAGGTGAAGAAAGGTCCGTTGGAATTAAGCTTCGCAAGGCCAGTGTTAAGGAGAGCATCATGGAAACGCCTACTCACCTGAGAGTCGAAGAAGACACTCCCACGCTTCTCATTCACATTGAGCATGGTGTTGAAATCTCCCATTACCGCCCAGGCTGTCGAGATAGATTGGGAAATTTCCTCCAGGCGTTCCCAAAGGAATTTCCTTTTGGAAGGGTTGGGACTCACGTAGACGATGGTTAGAAACCATCTTGAGTTGATATTGCAATTGATGAATTGACGATGATTCATCAGAATCTGCACTGAGCAAATATGGTGATCCCAAGCAAGCCATATGCCACCTGAGAACCCATTTGCCTCAACTCTGTGCGAGGAGTTGAAGCCCAATTTCTTGATTATGTTATCAGCAGTAGTGCCACTACATCGAGGTTCAATGATGGCAACTATTTTGAGCTTATGACTAACTTTCATTTCTTTGATTAGATGGATCTTCTTATCAAGGCTGATGGAGTTTGTTTTATGCAACACCACTAAAAATCCTAGAGATGATGAGTCTCTAAGTTTAGCCTTGCTAGTACTATGGTAAGAACTCCACCCACATGTGCTAAGACATGTGGAAGTCTTATCGTAGTATAGTTAAGGGTCGAATCCTCGGGACAACGGTCTTGACGAAGTCAAGATGGAAAATGTTTAGCCTTTACTTAACAACTTAAAGATTGATATTTAGATCGAAAGTTTGATTTGGTTGTTTTAAACTAAGTACAAAGAAAGTAAAGCAAGAAAGTAAAGCAAGTAAATATTAAGAGTTAACAAATGATGATGAATCACTGGGGTTAAGCAGGTATTTACCACCACTACACATGCATTGTATATGTACTAAGCAAGACTTATAAGCTAGATGCATGGATGTTTCCACAAGACCGATGCCTTATAAGACAAGAGCGATGCGTTGCATCCAAGGGTGTTCCACAAGACCGATGCCCTCATAAGACAAGAGCAATGCATTGCACCCTTCGATGTTCCACAAGACCAATGCCCATATAAGAAAAGGGCAATGCATCTCATCCTCCAAGGGTTAAGTAACTCTCATGCGGTACATCACTACGCGTCACTGAAGGATGTAGTCTCCGAAGAGAGAATCTTACTCAACCTCAAGAAACGTGCATCTAAAACTAACAAGCGAGCGATAATTACCAAATCGAATAGCGTCCTTGTAGGCCTAGTCTCCTATTCGGATAACCTAGCTACGAGAAGTGCGGGAATGATGCAACGCCAGCCATTCCCGAACAAATGGTCACATGCTTTACATCATTCCCCTCGCAAAGTGTGTTCCTCGACTTACCAAAGGTCTCTTCCATACAGATGGGAGTGTGCCAAATGATAGTGAGTTTACTCCACTCTTTGAGATACACTTCTAGACACCGAAACGGATGTGTGGTGGATACACACACCAGAAACCAACACTAAATCGGTATTCAAGCCTCGATAGCGGTCGTAGACAAACCACAACGAAAGACAATAAATGCATACAAGAACGTGGCCATCATTCAAGCATGTGTGAAACGATTTAGTATTAAAACGAAATGATAACATCTTTTTTACAGTACAAAATACAAAACATGGGCAGCGGGGCTAGTCCCCGCGCCCCAGTGGATGGAACTACTCGCTCCTCATAGAGGGAGCAACAAAGAAGGAGGCAAGAAGAGATAGAAAGAACATCATCTCCACTGAGGAGAGAAGGTTGAACCCTTGGTGGAGAGAGCAACGATCTCCACCCCTTGTAGCTTGCTTGATGACGGATCTTCTCCTCTCACCTTCCTTGTTGATGAGAGAGAAAGTAGCTTGCAATGGACGTGAGTCTCAGACCGGCAGCCTCGAGTGATGGATGGAGTTGTTCTGGTAGTGGAGAGACAGCCTCTGGACGTCTCGACTCTCCTATGAACGGCCCTGAGGTCTTATTTATAGGCTTTGAGTGAGATCCAAACGGTTTGGAGACCGTTTGGGCTCAAACGGTCTTGGGACCGTTTGGCGTCAAACGGTCTTGAGATCGTTTGGCGTCAAACGGTCTTGGGACCGTTTGGTGTCAAATGGTCTTGAGATCGTTCGGCGTCAAACGGTCTTGAGATCGTTTGGCGTCAAACGGTCTTGGAACCGTTTGGCGTCAAATGGTCTTGAGACCGTTTGAGCTTCATGCGGTCTTGGGACCGTTTGGCTTCATGCGGTCTCGGGACCGTTTGAACTCCATGCGGTCTTGGGACCGTTTGGCTTCATGCGGTCTCAGGACCGTTTGAACTCCATGCGGTCTTGGGACCGTTTGGCTTCATGCGGTCTCGGGACCGTTTGAACTCCATGCGGTCTTGGGACCGTTTGGCTTCATGCGGTCTCGGGACCGTTTGAACTCCATGCGGTCTTGGGACCGTTTGGCTTCATGCGGTCTCGGGACCGTTTGAACTCCATGCGGTCTTGGGACCGTTTGGCTTCATGCGGTCTCGGGACCGTTTGAACTCCATGCGGTCTTGGGACCGTTTGGCTTCATGCGGTCTCGGGACCGTTTGAACTCCATGCGGTCTTGGGACCGTTTGGATCTACTCGACCCTTGGGCTGGTTTGTTCTTTTGTTATTTTTTTGTGCTTTTTCTGCAATTATAAAAGGAAAAGTTAATTTGATGATGTATTTACAAAAAGGGGTAAAATTAGGTTTAAGTACAATATAAATGTAGAAAGAGTATGGAAAACTAAAGAAAAAGACTAAGATAAACTACTAAAATAGGAGGTTATCACCCCCCCTAACTTAGAGTCTAGCTTGTCCTCAAGTTAGATAGAGCTGAGGCATGAAATGGCGCGGCGATCTTAATTAAAATTTCCGTACTCTTGCTTCAATTCTTGACCTGAGTTCCCCAGGGGTCGTATCTAGGCTTATTGCATGCCTTGATCCTTTTGGATTTCGAGAGTTTCTTGGATTTCAGGTTTTTCCGTATCTCAAAGTTTGCCTTGGGACCACATTTATTTTGTGCATGCTGTTGACTCTAATCAACTTTATACCTCTCTGGAAACCTATTGGAAGCTAGAGAGGGTATGAGGGTTGGCTAAAGGCTTTGAAGTGTAATTCCCCTTCGAGTGGGGGAGGGGCTGTCTATGCTTTTTAGGATCTCACTACCGGACAAGACACATCTGCCTTTATGAGGGCAGCTGAATGTACCGGCCGGGCAAGTCCTTTATTAGCCTTTTCATATACTTGGAACTTTTAGGGTTTCACTACCGGACGCGACGCATCTGCCTTTGTGAGGGCAGCGGAATGTGCCGGCCGGGTGAGCCCTTTATCAGTTCTTTATATAGGTCCTTATTCGTGGCACAACTCTCATGATTTTATTCGTCTCTCTGGCTTTTATTCAAAAACTCACAGGCTTGGGTTTTGGGATGAGGATTTATTTTGGGCGGCCAAGCCTCTTTTATTTTGAAGAGAGGAAAGTTGTTCTTAAAGTTTTTCAGCATGCACTTATTTGGTTTGTGGTCCACTTGCAGAGCTTTTTGACTTGGAAGTTGCCTGATTTCCCTCTCATCCTTGAGATCTCGGCTTATTTCTGCCCTGATTTTGACCTATGGAGAGTCAGATAAAGAATTGGAGCAAAAATATAGGATCCATAGTGGATGGGGGTCGATAAATCGCCATTTGATGTCTAAGTGCTAAATACTTGTAGAGACTAACATGATTCTAGAGTTAGTTGAGGTGATTAAAAAGAATTTGTAAAAAGAATCTTGAAAGAATAAAAAGAATTTGTAAAACAAAAGAAATGTATGGAAAGTGTTTAGAGAAAAAGAAGGGAGTATAGAAGTTGATACCTAGCCCTTGTCTAATGTATCCCCCCCCCCTAACTTATCACACACTCTGTCCCCAGAGTGGCAAAGTGATAGGTTGAGAAAACATTAGAACAAGGGCTGCAGGTTAAGGTAGATTGTCGGTTGCCCCTGGAGAACACAGTAGTGTAGATGCGAACTGCCCACGTAAGGCGTGGTAATCCACGTCCGTCATTTCCTCCACTGGTCTTTGGAGAACGATTATAGTGTACATCCAGTAGAGGATGTGGAAGCCGCAGTCGTTGGATTGTCATATTTGCTGGGGGCATTTATGGCAGAAGGCGGGGCGGCTGAAGTGCTCAGTGTTGTATGCCCTAGTGTGCTGACTCAGAAGTTCGATTAATTTCATAGCACACTCCTTTGCCATTTCTTCTGTCGGCGTCTTGGGCGTTACGACGTATTGTCGTTGTCGGGCATTGAACTGGCTGTCGGAACTGTTGTATATTGTAGTGGTTCCGGTGTGGAGATTGGTTGCCAGAAGGAGCCAGTGCTCTTGATGTAGGATCGGTAGCATGATGAACTTCGGCGTTGTATGTTGAAGATATGCAATCAATGCTTCTATTGTGCCGAAGTTTTTCAGTTTGAGCAGATCGTCTTTCATGTACGGGGACGCCATATATGTATCGGGATTGTGTTGGCCAATCTGAGATTGGTAAGCGGCCATGAGGCTGCAAGAAAGTTGCCCCTTATCTTGTAAAGTCTCTCGCAAAGAATCAGCCATTACGATAATGTCTTGAGACATGAATACGATGCCGTCTTTTTCTGCGGAGAGTTTTGCCATGATTATGCGTATTTCAAGGTCGTTTAGACCCTTGCAAGAATCGCGATCGAAATCAGGAAAAGTTGGTGTAGTTGTGTACGCGGGGTCTTTCTTGCTGGTGTCTTCTTTGGGCAACTTGTTTTGTTCTGACTCTTCCAGAACTTGGCGAAAAGGTCGCCGCTGTCGACGTTGCACAGCTGAGTAAAGATACCGTGGAACATCATCTGGTGACATAGTCGGATCGTTGAAAAATCTTCTGTCACAGATGAGTTCCATGGCGTAGCGTCCTCTTAGCGAATGGAAGTCTTCAGCTTCCAAGTCTGTGAATGGGATTTCCTGGTTAAGCGCTTGAATATGTCTGATGGTATAGAAGGCGTTGTCCCCGGATCCCGTGGTGGCTTGAACTGGAGGGTTAATGATTCTAAACCATGGTTGGCTCCAGTCTTGGCGAAGAGAAGGGCGTACAGCCCAGATTACTTTAAGCAGCCGGAAGGGTATACACCGAGCTTCACCTGCTGCGTCTCCGATAAAGTTAATTATGCCGGATGGTAGCTCGGCGGTATTGAAGTTGTAGACTTTGGCGTCCCTTGCCGCGGTGTCCACTATCATAAAGAGCCAGTGTCCCGAGACTTGGAAAGGCAGCGTGATATAGCGTGCCCGACGTGCTAATCCGACACGTAGCCGCTCAATCGACCTCACCTGCAGGCTTTTGTGTAAAAGGCCAAGAGACAGTGCAGGTGAGGCGTTGAAGGCTGGTTGTATCCGTTTTTTACTTTTATATATTTCTATACAGTTGGCGAGGAGGACACGAAAAATTGACAGTGGCATCGTAGACCGGGGTCGGAGGATGCAACGGAAATCTTCGCGTGTCAACGTACGCCTGGTTTTTGTATTAATGTAAATTGTATCGTCCCCCGCTTTTGCATCGTCTACTATAGTGTTCAGGATGAAAATGTCCTGAGCATCTAAAGTAGAGATGGCTGTCCTGTCAAGATCATGCATTTTTTGTGGAAGAGGGGGGGGCGGGGGGAGGTTTTGTGGTGGAGGGGAGGCGTGTTGTTCGAAGGCTTCTTCATGGCCTTTGATATTGTCATCCTGGTCGGAGGCGGAGTCAAGATCTTCGTCTGTATCTAGACTCACTCGGTCCGCGTCGTCCAGGTGAGGGGGAGAAGGTGTTGAATAGGGAAGAGGAGTTTTCGGCGAGGTAGCGCTGGCTCCTTTTATGCACTGTTGGAGCTCAGCGAATGCTGCATCTTTGACGGCTTCTCCCATTGACCCCATAGCGGAGTAATCAAAGAATTGGTCCCCATAAGAAATGTTGACGTTATCGTGCTGTGGGGACTTGGGGTGATAGTCACTTTCCTGGTGACCTTTATCGGACCCTTTATGGGAGGGTCCTGCAGCATTCCCTGGATCTTCGCCATCATCGTGCTTGTCTCCTGGAGGTGTGTCTTTATTGGAGTCAGCAGATGAATCGGAGTCTTCTTCTTCTTCATCATCATTGTCATTGTCAGCCGCAGCTTCGTCTGTTTTCTTCTTATTAGACGGCTTTTTACACCGCCGGTGAGTGGCATGTAGCTCATCGAAAGCCACCTGCAGATGCTCGTGTTTTTCGAGCAATGCGTCGTGGGCTTCTTTGAGATCTGTATATCTGTCCTCGGCGGAGAGGAGGCGTGCAGTCAGATCTGTGACTTGGGCACGTAGTTGTTGTATTTCATTGATGGTAGCCTCCTCTTGATGATGGTGGAGCTGCGTAATTGTTTCGTCGATGGTAGCCAGGCGCGAGCTTAGCTTGTCTTGGTTTTGCTCAAGCTTGCGGAGATTCTCTAGCAGAGGGTGAGTCTGGGTCGAGATCTCATCGACTTTTCTCGTCGTAGCTTCTTGCTGACGTGTTGCCTCAAGGATCAGGTCCGGTAGGTTGTTGGTGTGGCTGTTGATATGTTCAACTTGCCTAGCCACTTCATCCTGTCGTTGCTGAATACCTTGTAGGACGACAGGAAGAGCTTGATGTTGATTGTCGATCCTGGTTACCTGTTTAGTTAAATCCTGTACACAAGAAAAAAAGAATGTAATAAGTTAGAAGGATCGGTGAGGAGGTGTCGGACAGCGTCAAATTGACGGCCGAATTCCTCACCGATGTTAGTAAAGGGGGCCCCAGAGGCGGAAGGGTGATGTGGCTGGGGCCTATGTGGGATGGTGGTAGTGTCTTGCGGAAGAGACACTGATGAAGGCCCGAACTGCGTAGTGACTGTTGATGAGGTCACCAGCGGTGTCGGGGTGGTGGCGGATGTGAAGAGTGGTGGAGTTGATGATGAAGGGGTGGGGATTGTGGATGGTGATGGAGAGATGGTGAAGTCGGGCATGGAGGTGAAGAAAGGTAAGCCCGATGTTGGGGTGGGTGAAAAAGTGGATGTGAATGCTGATGTGGATGCGGAGGCGAAGGTGGTGAAATCAGGCATGGAGGTGGGGAAGGGGAAGCCCGATGTTAGGGAGGGTGGAAAGGTGGATGTGAATGTTGGCGTGGAGGTGGAGGGGAAGGCGGTGGTGGGAGCAGTGGAGAGCTGCTCGTTTAGACTCTGGATGAAAGAGTCAAGGGAGGATGTTGTGAGAATTTCATCGTTGAAATGCTCATCCTCCGGGTTGGGGCGGGATGTTGGCGTCTCCGACAGCTGCTTGGCCTGTAACAACCTTCTAGAGAGCCGTTTGACAGGGATTTTTGTAAGTCGTGCTGTCGGGGCTGTAATACTCATCTCGGTTGGACCCGCAGTTTTTTCTTTCTCGGCGGGTTTGATCGAAGTTAGCAACTTAGTAAGCTCGTCGTCAGAAAACAGGAGCTGTGTCATGTCATAGTGTGCTAGCTCTGGTAGCGGAAGGAGGGTTCTTGAAGATTTAACCATCGGGCAGAATACGTAGTGTATTTTCCCATCCTTTTCTTTGATTATGAACGGGTTTTTCAGAGATTGCTCGTTTGTAAGGATGTCGCCCTTGATTGGCGTGCATTGGGGTAGTAGCCTGTCCATCTTAAGGAATTTTATTATGGAAGTGACATGGCCCCCCAAGCAGATCTCTTTCCCTATTAGGGCAGCAGAAAATTTCTGGACCATCAATCGTCCAATGTTTACTGGCTTGTCGTTGACGATAGACCAGAGGACAAAGAGGTCAGATATTGTGACGTTTCCTCCTTCCGATCTTGGAAAAAGCGCGCCAGATAGGATCTTGTGCAAAGTGCGCACAAATCCGGAATGTATGTTGGACGCTTTACAGGTTTTTGCGTCGTAGGTGGGAAGTCCGGTTAAGCTTTTCCAGAATGTATGGCGGTTGATTCTGGGTGATCGGTTCCCACTAGCTTGGCCTTTTGTAGCTGCTCCGTGTCGTCGATGAACATAGAATTCAGCATATTTTCTGTCAAGACGACATCGCTACCAAAGATCTGGGTGACAATTCTTCTGTCACCCCCATCCCGTGACCTATCAGTGATGTCAACGGGCTCCTTTCTCAGAAAGGAGAAGAATTCCACCGTAGGTTCAAAGTATGACACTTCAGGTAATGAGCACAACCTGGCGAGGTTGGCTTTCTGTAGTACGCTGAAGATGCGATCTTGAATTCCCATTTTGACTAGTATGCTGGAGCAAACATACTTAGTCGGTTTGAGGGTTTTGTCAATGGAGATGGAAGGTTGTATGTATAGGTTTTGTGGTGGTGGAATTGGAGCAGTAATGGGAATGAAGGTGGTAGGGATAGTAGCTGCAGCGGTGATGGTGGAAGCAGCGTATGTGGATGGTTTGGCGAAGGGTTGGTCCATGGCGGATGAAGGGTGGACCTGTTTTCTTGCCCTTTTTGGAGGCTGCCCAGATGCAGCCTTTGCAGCCTTGCGTTTCCCCTCTGTCTCTTGGGCAGAGGAGTCCTCATCGGGGTTCGGCATGTAATCCGAACCTTCATCGTCGTCCGAAGAGATATGCTCAATCTCTTCTTCAGGAGCCTCACCCAGGCATTGGGTAAGGCGGGTTATTTCGCATAGGACGTCGATGATCTTGATTTTTGGAGGGACAACTCCAGTGGTGTTGTAGGTGTCCCTGATTTGCACGAGCTTTTCTCGCTCCTCCATCATCTGCTCCCTTGTCAGAGCAGGGGCAGATCCGGAAGTCTTGTTTGATGCCATTTCTGAAAAAGATACAAGTTTCTTAGTTAGAAAAGAGGATTGGAACAATTTAGATTAAGAAACAATTTAGAAGCTTCTTAGTTTCAGGACCGTTTGATTCCAAACGGTTTGAGGACCGTTTGGTCCCATGGTCCCAAACGGTTTGAGGGCCGTTTGGTCCCAAACGGTTTGAGGGCCGTTTGGTCCCAAACGGTTTCAAGACCGTTTGGTCCCAAACGGTTTCAGGACTGTTTGGTCCCAAACGGTTTCAGGACCGTTTGGTCCCAAACGGTTTCAAGACCGTTTGGTTCCAAACGGTTTCAAGACCGTTTGGTCTCAAACGGTTTCAAGACCGTTTGGTTCCAAACGGTTTGAGGGCCGTTTCGTCCCAAACGGTTTGAGGGCCGTTTGGTCCCAAACGGTTTCACGACCGTTTGGTCCCAAACGGTTTCAGGACCGTTTGGTCCCAAACGGTTTCAGGACCGTTTGGTCCCAAACGGTTTCAAGACCGTTTGGTTCCAAACGGTTTCAAGACCGTTTGGTCTCAAACGGTTTCAAGACCGTTTGGTCCCAAACGGTTTCGGGATCGTTTGGAAAACCGTTTGGAAAACGAAGAGTCGCAGGTTGCCGGCGCAGGGGAAGGTGAAACGGCGCGAAGGTGAGCGCGCCAGCGACCTCGACGATGACGAAGATGATAGGAAAAACGGTGACGGCGGTGGAAGCGGTGGAAGAATCGGAGTTTCTTTCGACAGCGACGGTGGTAGCGGAGAAAAAGACGTTGCGCGATGGTCGAGGAGACGGCGACTGGTTCAGAGGTGGTGGTGACACAATGGCGCGGTGACGAAGGCGACAGAGGAGTCGGAGAACTTCGTTCGATGACGGCTGCGATGGCGGTGTAGGAAACGTCGGGGTGAGCGGCGTGTTTGGAGTCGCCGGACTACCTTGCGGAAGAAGGCCGAACGAACGGGTGAGCGGCTAGGGCGAATGCAACAGTAGCAGGAAGAAGACTCTTCGCACGAATGCTCTGGAGAATTCGAAGAGAGAAAGATGGAGTAGGGATGATATATATATATATAGTGATTGGTTGGTGGTCTTTCGTATTCCAAACGGTTTTGAAGACCGCTTGGTCCCAAATGGTCTCAAGACCGTTTGGTCCCAAACGGTTTCGAGACCGTTTGGTCCCAAACGGTTTGAGGACCGTTTGGTCCCAAACGGGTTTAAGACCATTTGGAGGTAACAAAAGGGGTTATATATTTTTATGTTTTTGAGTATATATATATTTGTATATTTTTTTGTATTTTGGTTTATGGATTTTTATGTTGTTTGTTTTATATATTGTTTTTTGTAGTTTTTATTATGTAGATTTTTTTTTTTGTATTTTTAGATTTAGTAATAAAAGAACTTAAAGAAAGCAAAACAAAATTAAGAGAGAATAAAACTAGAAAATAGAGAAATTGATGTTCAGGTCTTGGGTTGCCTCCCAAGAAGCGCCTTGGTTTTACGTCGCTGGCTCGACAAGATTATTGCTCCGGCTATGCTGACTGTTCAGGGTTATGACGGGGGTTTGCCTCTGGTTGCCCAGCAAAAGTGCCGGCTTGAGGTTTCAATTGAGCGGCAATCTGTGCCAGTTGAGCTTCTACGGATTTTTGCTGAGCTTGTTGATTTGTAAGCATGGTTTGTTGCGATTGAAGCATTTGTCTAATCAAGGATATCTCATCAGATGATTGGGGAGGAGCACCCCTTTGTTGATACTGAGTAACTTGCTGTCCTGGTTGTTGTAAAGGTGCAGTTAACTGTGGCTGCAGGGGCTGCTGCAACTGGGGTTGTTGTGGCTGCTGCAGCTGGGGTTGTTGCAACTGAGGGTGCAGTCCCGAATGGGTGTATTGGTAAGACAGATTCCTGGGATAGGTAGGTCTTTGAAAACCTTGTCTGTAATTCCCTTGACTGAAGTTATTCTGGAGTCCCGGTGGTTGTCTGTTGAAAGATCCACCTTGTGCCTGCTGCTGTGGGTTGGCAGTCCCTGCATGATTCCCGTATTGGAAACCAGGATGGTTCCTTGGTTTATCTGGGTTGTAATACATTTGGCCAGGTATTGAATGTATGGAGTTGACTTTCTCTGGCATTTGGTCTTCGGGATGCTCGATGATGGGTTCATATTGCGGCATAGGTGGTTGTAAATCCATCATGACATTGTACAACAATCCACATGATAATGTGGGATGATCGGATGCATGACAGGCTTCACAAGTTCCAGTAGCTGCCTTAACTTGTTGAACCTGGGAGCTTTTCTTCTTATCATATTCCCCGAAAGAAGTTTCGAGGGCTTGTTGCTTGCTAGCAATAGTCTTCAAAGCCTCAGCAATGGCTTTGAGTTCCATAGATTCTTCCGCTTTGTAAACCTTGAGAACGCCTTTGGGTTGGTTAGATGACCTTCCCCAATTGGATTGGTTCTCGGCCCCCAACGTAACTATATTCCAGGCGTCTTCGTAGTTCTTTCTCATAAAGTTTCCTCCAGATGAGGAATCTAGGAATTGCTTGATATCATCACTTACTCCTCTGTAGAATGTTTCTATTAGTTGATTTTGAGAAATGCCATGGTGAGGACACTTTCTCAGGAGTTCTTTGAATCTTTCCCAAGCTTCAGAAAGTGTTTCTCCAGGTAATTGGGAAAAGTGATTAATCTGTCCCCTGATCTCATAGGTTAGGGAAGGTGGGAAGAACTTCTCAAGAAACTTCTCTTCTAAGGGAGTCCAGGTAGTGATGATAGGGTGTCTATCCAAAGCGTTGTACCAGCTTAGTGCTCTTCCAGATAGGGTGAAGTGGAAAAGGTGTAACATGATTGCTTCCATTGCAATGCCTGCTTGGGGTACAAGTCGGCAGAGTGACTTGAACCTCTTAAGGTGATCCATGCAATCATCTCCGTGTGCTCCGGAGAAAGAGATGCCTTGCATGATCTGGATCCATTGCGTCCGAATTTCAAAGTGTGGTATGTTGATAATCGGTGGTCAGACAGGATGATCATCTTCATAATTCTTTGGGACTGCATAGTCCCGAAGTTGCTTGTTTCTTAACGCAAGTTGAGCAGCAGCCTGCTCTGCTTGGATGCGGGCTTGTTCCTCAGCTCGGATCTCAGCTTGCACCTGAGCACGAGTGTCAGCAATGAGTTGTGCTCGTTGTGCTGCTATGGCGGCGTTCACTCTTTCTGCAATAAGGCGTTGCTCTTCGGCCATCTGTCTGGCTCTTTGGCGGTTAAGTCTATTCCTTCGGTGAAAACTTCTTTCTACCTCAGAATCGTATTCTGGTTCAGGGGAGAATCCGATGCTATGCGGGGGTTGCATACACGTTTTCTACCTGAGTAGAAGGAAAATCTCAAGTTAGGAAAAATGGAAGGAAATGAAAAAGATCAAGAAATATTGGATTGGTTATTAAGAAAAAGTGTAAAATCCTAATCAACCAAGAAATTGGTAAGTAAAAACTAAAAAGTTCCGTTGTCCCCGGCAACGGCGCCAATTTTTGATGGAGTTTGTTTTATGCAACACCACTAAAAATCCTAGAGATGATGAGTCTCTAAGTTTAGCCTTGCTAGTACTATGGTAAGAACTCCACCCACATGTGCTAAGACATGTGGAAGTCTTATCGTAGTATAGTTAAGGGTCGAATCCTCGGGACAACGGTCTTGACGAAGTCAAGATGGAAAACGTTTAGCCTTTACTTAACAACTTAAAGATTGATATTTAGATCGAAAGTTTGATTTGATTGTTTTAAACTAAGTACAAAGAAAGTAAAGCAAGAAAGTAAAGCAAGTAAATCTTAAGAGTTAACAAATGATGATGAATCACTGGGGTTAAGCAGGTATTTACCACCGCTACACATGCATTGTATATGTACTAAGCAAGACTTATAAGCTAGATGCATGGATGTTTCCACAAGACCGATGCCTTATAAGACAAGAGCGATGCGTTGCATCCAAGGGTGTTCCACAAGACCGATGCCCTCATAAGACAAGAGCAATGCATTGCACCCTTCGATGTTCCACAAGACCAATGCCCATATAAGAAAAGGGCAATGCATCTCATCCTCCAAGGGTTAACTCTCATGCGGTACATCACTACGCGTCACTGAAGGATGTAGTCTCCAAAGAGAGAATCTTACTCAACCTCAAGAAACGTGCATCTAAAACTAACAAGCGAGCGATAATTACCAAATTGAATAGCATCCTTGTAGGCCTAGTCTCCTATTCGGATAACCTAGCTACGAGAAGTGCGGGAATGATGCAACGCCAGCCATTCCCGAACAAATGGTCACATGCTTTACATCATTCCCCTCGCAAAGTGTGTTCCTCGACTTACCAAAGGTCTCTTCCATACAGATGGGAGTGTGCCAAATGATAGTGAGTTTACTCCACTCTTTGAGATACACTTCTAGACACCGAAACGGATGCGTGGTGGATACACACACCAGAAACCAACACTAAATCGGTATTCAAGCCTCGATAGCGGTCGTAGACAAACCACAACGAAAGACAATAAATGCATACAAGAACGTGGCCATCATTCAAGCATGTGTGAAACGATTTAGTATTAAAACGAAATGATAACATCTTTTTTACAGTACAAAATACAAAACATGGGCAGCGGGGCTAGTCCCCGCGCCCCAGTGGATGGAACTACTCGCTCCTCATAGAGGGAGCAACAAAGAAGGAGGCAAGAAGAGATAGAAAGAACATCATCTCCACTGAGGAGAGAAGGTTGAACCCTTGGTGGAGAGAGCAACGATCTCCACCCCTTGTAGCTTGCTTGATGACGGATCTTCTCCTCTCACCTTCCTTGTTGATGAGAGAGAAAGTAGCTTGCAATGGACGTGAGTCTCAGACCGGCAGCCTCGAGTGATGGATGGAGTTGTTCTGGTAGTGGAGAGACAGCCTCTGGACGTCTCGACTCTCCTATGAACGGCCCTGAGGTCTTATTTATAGGCTTTGAGTGAGATCCAAACGGTTTGGAGACCGTTTGGGCTCAAACGGTCTTGGGACCGTTTGGCGTCAAATGGTCTTGAGATCGTTTGGCGTCAAACGGTCTTGGGACCGTTTGGCGTCAAACGGTCTTGAGATCGTTCGGCGTCAAACGGTCTTGAGATCGTTCGGCGTCAAACGGTCTTGGGACCGTTTGGCGTCAAATGGTCTTGAGACCGTTTGAGCTTCATGCGGTCTTGGGACCGTTTGGCTTCATGCGGTCTCGGGACCGTTTGAACTCCATGCGGTCTTGGGACCGTTTGGCTTCATGCGGTCTCGGGACCGTTTGAACTCCATGCGGTCTTGGGACCGTTTGGCTTCATGCGGTCTCGGGACCGTTTGAACTCCATGCGGTCTTGGGACCGTTTGGCTTCATGCGGTCTCGGGACCGTTTGAACTCCATGCGGTCTTGGGACCGTTTGGCTTCATGCGGTCTCGGGACCGTTTGAACTCCATGCGGTCTTGGGACCGTTTGGCTTCATGCGGTCTCGGGACCGTTTGAACTCCATGCGGTCTTGGGACCGTTTGGCTTCATGCGGTCTCGGGACCGTTTGAACTCCATGCGGTCTTGGGACCGTTTGGCTTCATGCGGTCTCGGGACCGTTTGAACTCCATGCGGTCTTGGGACCGTTTGGATCTACTCGACCCTTGGGCTGGTTTGTTCTTTTGTTATTTTTTTGTGCTTTTTCTGCAATTATAAAAGGAAAAGTTAGTTTGATGATGTATTTACAAAAAGGGGTAAAATTAGGTTTAAGTACAATATAAATGTAGAAAGAGTATGGAAAACTAAAGAAAAAGACTAAGATAAACTACTAAAATAGGAGGTTATCAAAGGCCTACACCTTGTAGGTTCCAGCAGAACACATTCATTCAAAACTTATTGAAGAGCTGCACACAGTCCCACGGATTGTTCATCTTCCTCAGTTGACATGGCCTCGATACGTGCTGCAGTAGCCTCCTCGAGGTGTTTCTGGAATTCTAGGATGCGTTTCGCCTGGGGGTGGGGTTAGCTGGACCTTCCGCCACTGGTTCTCAGATGTGCCCCTTCTTACGAACGCGATCTGGGCTCTGTGTAGACTGAATGACAATTTTATGATTTCTCAGCATTACAAACCCACCGTCGTTCCTGACATGGCGGCCATTGTGCCTACTGGTGGCTGCTGCGCCCTCAATCTGGGTAGACTGGAACTGAAAAATGGTGTCATCAGTGTTGTTGTGCGCCCTCCCAGGCACGACCTCGTTCTCAGATAGATGAATGGCAGTGTTATCTGGGGGGGGTTCCTTGCCTTTATCCTCACCGGCTTGTTGCGCCTTTGCTGCGGCTTCCCTCTGCCGTAGCCGTTGCTTCGCCTTCTTGCTCAGGACAGGTTGGAATCCATCGGCCTCCTCCCCCGGGCTGGAACCGCCGGCGGTTGGGGCCTGCTTGGTCTGCCCCCCTTCGCCTGCAGGGGTGCGAGTATTGCTCGCAGGTTTGGCAGACGCAGGTTTACGTCGTTCAGACATCTTTGCATGGATCGCAACAGTGTAGCTAACTGCCGGGACCGGAGTCAGGATCGAGGTGGACGCCATGTCTGCGGCGGGGGCGGACGATTGCTTGCACTCATCGCCAACATGGCCGAGACGACCACACTTCATACAAATCTGCGGCAGGTTCTCGTACTCCAACCGAAAATGCTCGCCATTGATGAATATGGCCGGCAGCAGCGGTTTCTGAGTGTCGATCTCCACGGCGATTCGAGTGAATTTCCCCCAATCGCCCACAAGAGTGTTCTCATCCACTTTGATGGTCTTACCCACAACGTTTCCGATGTGAGTGAGAAGCTGGTTCTGGTACAGGAAGACCGGAAGCTCGGCTACTCGCATCCACAACACCAGTTTGCGAGGGATACGTTCGGACGGCCGAAACGCAGGTGTCTAGGATTGGACTGATAGATAATTACCAAAAATAGTCCACGGGCCACCGGTCATGGCTTTAACATAGTCATCTTGGTTTCCAAGTTGCACTATGTAGTACCCGTTCTCCAGGTCGATGACCCTAAACTGCGCCGTCGGCAGCTACATGAGGTTGATCTTATTAACCAGAGCCTGAAACCCTATCGTGATGCCGATGACCTTTACGACGACCGCAAATTGCCAGGGCTCCAGGAGGGGTTTGAGGGACGAGTGATGGACCGAAAAGGAAGGCAGGGCACCGGATAGGTCAACCCTAATGTCCTCCTCCTTAAGGATGTCTAGTGAAGTAGGGTTGATATAAGAAAGAAGACCAGTATCTTTCCCTACATATGCCTCCTTATAGGAATGTCGTGGGGTGGCTTATGTGGTTGCAACATCCTGCATGGATGTATCTGTGGATTGGGCCTCCGCCGCAGATGCAGCGGCTTCCGCGCCTGTAGGATCATGCATCGGTGTGGTCAAGACGTCATGCTCCATCGTGCAAGTACTCAGGCTGGCGTGACCTTGCCCCCGGCCGCCAACGCTCCCGCGTTCGCCTCCGCGGCCGCCTCCCCGGCTCTCGAACCCTAAGGGCATCACGCTTCTGAAAACATTATAGTACATAATGCACCCTAATCAATTTACCTTCGAATACTATTTTATTCAACAATTAGAATCTCATCTTAGTAACATTTTCCAAAGACACAATAAATAGTGATGAGAAAGCCCAATTCTAGTATAGTGTTTGTTGCCTCTAGGTTAGTAACAAGAAAAGATTTAATGCAATTGCACACAAAAATGGTACATAGTATGGAATTTCATAATTAAAACATGTTAAAAAACATAGATCACTCTTGGACAATTTCTTTATTATGTCAAAAGTGTTGGTGTGGGCTCTGATCTCCAAACCACGATATAAACACGATTTAAACTTAGCGGAAGCGATTCGATTAGCAGTGGAATACCAAAAAATCAGTGGAAATTAAAACTTTTTGAGATAAAGCATTGAAACCATAAAACTTCCTTCATAAAAGGAGATAAACTGTTTACATCTCAGATAATTACTTCTTGAGTAATTATATACAACATGATACAAAATCTCAAGAATTCATAACCAACATCTCAGCCCAAAAGACTCCAAGACCTGAGAGTACAGAGGACACATAGGACTGACTCTAACTACACCACATGGCAGGCTAAATCTCCACCTGAGATTTTACTGTTGCTGCTAGTGCTGCTGCTGTTGGGACTGGTCACCTGTAGACTTGTTCCTCCGTCCTCGACGTCCACCTAAAAAGTTGAAGTCTACGGGGTGAGACAATTTTACATAATTGTCCCAGCGAGATTTATAACTCTCCGCCAGAAGCTTTATTATAGCACCTCAAAGAATAACTTAAGCAGTAAAAGCTTCAAAGTATTCAATATCAGATTTAATAGTAAGCATGAGTTCAACAATTATGAAACATGAAGACATTTGCACTATACAGCGTAACATCAATCAATCAATTCGTATTTATCTCTAACGGGTATACTACGCTGTGGATTATGTTTTTCAAACATTACTTTTATGCCCTGTGGAGATGAGGTTTACCACTCATACTCCAACCAATCACTGCTAAGTGCCTCAGTATCATACTAGGTCATCGAAAGAGCCGGATTCTCATGACCTTCACCTTCCTCAGTCAGTAAGAGGATTACTTGTAGAACATCTCGTGTCTCTACTATAATAGCTTACCAGAGTAATATGGTCCTTTGCTATTTTATAGTTACAGTGGCGTTCTGTACTCTCTTCGTCATCAGGAGATTTCATGTTTATCTTCTACTGATACGGATATCTGTGATTTCTTCATCATCAGGAGGTTTCATGTTTACCATTCACTGATACGGTATGGGATTGTAGTGAAGGATTGATGGATTACACATCTACATCAAACACCTACACTAGGATGTAAGGTCCCTACACATCCATATACCCCACATACTCAAAAGTATGTGATCCAGGAGTTCCCTTAGGAAAACCTATTTCACCATCATTTGATCTCTGACAATGATGGATCTATGATCAGGGCTCTACATTACACTTGATTAGTTAGGTACATTCAGTATTCTTTTAACATCATACATTTTTCTTCAAACAATAACATTAGCATAACATCTATGAAAGGAGAATACTAAATGTAACAAGACTAACTCTCATCAATCATCATTTCTCAATACATTCATCACAAGTCATCTCTAAAGCATGACCTTGATGGTATTTATGGCTCTCACAACCCATTTAATTCATAGGTTGCAATTGACAAGGCATCAAGATATTTTACTATTCATAAAGCTAACAACATGCTTTCAATGAATATAGAATCATCATCCATACATGGATATGATCATCTTTATATCAGAACCTGCAAGGTTAATTCAACTGATAAAAGCAATTCAAAACAAGAATTATACTTTCCACTCTTGACATAAGAGCTAAGTTCCCTGATTCTCATCAATTAGGGTTTACTATTCACATTACATGCCATCACCCTAGAATTAGGGTTTATTATTCACATTATGGTAAAAATGAACTCATAACATCATCATGTATGAGGAACATCATCAATGATGCTCTCAGATTAGGTTAAGATTCATCATCTATCATAATTAGGGTTTTCATGATCTCACATAGGTGGATCATACCCTAATCATGCACATTCATGTGTATTGAAGGTACTTTACTTGAATTTCCACCATAAAAGGGTACTTTCTTTCTCTTAAGATACTTTCTCTCTCCTCATACTAGTAGATGGTGATAACACCACTCTAGATCAGGTTGGGTTAAGTCCACTTTGATTATCATAAACCAAATCACCACTATTGAGTGATTATGGTTTGATTAGAACAAGGATTCACTCAATTGAACCTTTCAAGGGCATTTTAGTAAATTGCCCATTGATCATCATCATGGTTCACATCATTAGTCACTTAGTTCCTTTAATGACTTAGGTTACCATTATGGATTAAATGAGATCATCATTGAACCATTTAGGCCTTCAAGTGGTTAAGTATAATCATCCTTGAAATTCTTCAATTGGGTTAGGGTTGAACCTTCAACCTTCAACCCATTTGTTCCTTAAACGGGTATGGACCCACTTGGCCTCCAAACGAGTGTGTACACTCTTGACCTCCAAACGAGTGTGAACCCATTTGAGTCCAAACGAGTGTGGACCCGTTTGAGTCCAAATGAGTGTGGACCCGTTTGGACCTAAACGAATGTCAACCCGTTTAGACCTAAACGAGTGTGTGAACCTGTTTGGGCTTAAACGAGTGTGCACTCGTTTGGGTCTAAACGAGTGTTACAACCCCAATTTTGGGTTCATTTGCTGAGAAATATAATTTCTTATATGAAAGATAAATTAACAAATAATGAATGGATGCATGATTTTCGTTTAAAATAGCCTTGTTGATTTATTTGCGGGCTTTATTGGCTATTGGGCCCAATAACAAGGATATTCAATTAATTAATGAATAACTAAGAATTTAAGAAAAGAAAGAGGTAGAAACCTCTAGAAGGCAAATCCAAGGAGGGATTTTGTGCCTCTTGGGTTCCTTGGGTACCAAGGAGTCCAAAGTTTCAAAGAAAAGAAATAAAAAAGAAAAGATTAATATAGTTTTTCTTTATTAAGAAAGATATTGAAAATATTGATGAAATGTGGAAAATAAGTAAAAAAAAGGTATAATAAAGTGATCCTTGGTGGAATTTCGTATCCCAAGGATTGCTTATGATAAAAGGAATATCAATGAGGAAAATAAAAGGGAAATAATGAGAAATCCTCAAAAAGAACTATTTTAATAAGAAATAAACAAGATAATGAGAAATAATGTGAAATAATGCATATTGATGCATTTAAGGATAAGGAGTATTCCTTAAAAAGAAATTTCGAATTATTAGAGTTTCTTGGGATCCAAGGAGTCCCAATGGAGAAAGAAGAAAGAGAAAATACCTATAAAAGAAAATAAGATCATAATATGATATAATATTAATGGTTTTTGTAGCTTTGCAAAAGGAGAGGTATTTTCTACTTAACGGAAAATATAATCTCGTGGTTAATGGATTAAAAAGCAAAGAGAATAATGAGAAGGAATTTTTGTATTCCTAAGTATCCAAGAAATAAAGGATATCAAAGGGGTTATGAGGAGAGAGAAGAATACTTCTCCTTGAAGGAATGTAATTCCTATTAGGAGGGGACTTGTTTCCTCTTAGATAGGCATCTTAGGGCGAGGATATCCTCCCCTATAAAAGGGGTAGACCCCTGGTTCGAACTCAAAGAGAATCCCCAAGTTCCTTCTCTCTCTCCCATCTCCCTCTTCATGTAAACTCTAACGGTGAGAGGTAATACTATCTCTAGGACAACATGGGAGCTGTGATGGGGCTCGAGGGAAGCACGAAGTTCCCACAACAACCCAGGAAGAGTCGGATATATTTTCCTGTACTCCTGTCTTCGCACAACAGCTTCTGAAAGCTCGCAAACCTGCAGCAAACGGGGGCTTGGCTCCCCTCAGATCAGGCATGTTGACTGCAACGTGGAGTCTCCCCGCATGCGCAGGGGTGCTGCGGAGTCAGAGCAAGGTCTGGGCAACAAGCTCCAGCCGTAGGGAGGCGGAGAAGACCCTCCCCGATTTTGTGCAACTGCAGCAGCGCTAGGGCGCGCACTAGGTTGAAGAAGGGGGGGGGGGGGGGCGATGGACAGTTATACCCTCCAAGTGTATGAAGGGCTGGCTGACTTAACCCGGGGCAACATCGTTATTTCATTATGTTTCCCAAACAATCCAACGTTGCATGGAGATGGCTACGTGGCGCTCCCGGATTGGTCCAAAATAGGTATTTTTGCTAAATTCATAGCTAATTATCCGTGGCTCGGTTTGGAACACATAAAATATGAAAGTTACTCAAAAAAACGAGAGGAATCCATTAAAATATAATTGAAGACTGATTCCTAGTACAATTCAAAAAGTAATGGAAGATGGCAACTTTAAATGTATTAATATTTAAAGAACCCTATTTTGATATGTTTAATGTGATTAGTAGGGTTTAATAGATGCTTAAAGTTGATGTTAGCCTGTTAATGATAAAAAGGATCATTAAGATTGGAAAATGATGAATTTGCATGTAATTAGTTTAATTTTGAGTTTAATGTGTACGAATAATTCTTTAATGGGCCTTGAAACCCTAATGTTGGTAAATTTGACTTTTAATGGCTTTAATTGACTAATTTCATGATTAAGGTTGGAATATGCTATTTTGAGCATTAAAGTCACTAATTTGTGGAAAGATAACCTTAATATAGAAATTAGGGTTTTCGATTGAATCGAGGTAGAATTAATACTATATAGAGTTCATATGGGAATTAGACCATCATGAATTATGAGTTGTTAATCCGAAAGAAACTAAAGGTGATAATTGAGTCAAATGACCTTGAAATAGATTAAAAGGATAAAGAAGGTAGTTTTGGTATAAAAGAGAAATAATCAACTTTAATTGGGCTTATGGTGTTGAAATTAGGGTTTATGAACTAAGAGAGCATTTAATATGATAAAAGAGTGATGGAGGCAAAAACCCTAATAAAACCCTAATGTGGTCTAGAAAACCTAAGATGGAATCCAAGTCTAGCTTTAGAATGTTCTGGATAAACTATAACACTTGGATGTCATGCATTAATTTTAGGATATTGTTGATTGCTTGTTGATTGATTCTTTATCCTTATTGCTTGGACAATCGAGTTGCTCTGGATCAGGTATGTGGTTACGCTTATGAATAACCGCATTAGTTTCCCGCGTGTTTGCTGGATGGTTAATCGCATTGACTACAACTAAACTGTTTGGATGTTCATACTTGCAAATCATAAAGTCACTATGATTATCACATTAATAGTAGAAGTATGTATTCTCGCACCTACATGCCACCCTGATGGATGATGCCAAGAGAGTCAGGCCCAGATGGGTAGACCAATGGACACCTTGAGTGGTGACCCCAGGCACCAAGAAGGTGGCCTATGATATTGCATGACTAGTGGGCACCATGAGTGGTGACCCCCAGGCACCAAGCTCGGGATTGAGAAGGTGGCCTTAAGTCATTGGAAAAAGGGCACCCTAAGGTGGGTATGCCAGGGTTAGGGCAAAAGCTGTGGAGAATGTCATACTAGAAAGTGTAAATGGGCTTGTTAAATAATTTTATTATGATATTTAAATTGTTATCCATATGTGCAAACTTTTGGTTGTCCCCACATACCAGTATATTTTGATATACTGACCGACGTTTTGTTTGTCGGCATTTTAGGTACAAATGAAAAGAACAAATAGTAAAGTGGCATATGTTGAATTAAATGAGAAGTAACGTACACAGGAGGATTAGTTAGAGTAACATCTTCATGGATAGAAGATTAGAAATCCCAGTTTTTCCAAGGTAAGAAAAGTTTTATTTTATACCAGTTTTCAGTTTAGTTGGTAAAGTTGATTAATTATTACTGATTATTTGTCGAACCTTTGATCCTGTTAATTAGATAACGACTCTGACCTTCGGGTCTCCCATAATTGGGGGTTACTGGGAGGCGGGGTCGTTACAATTGGTATCAGAGCATAGGTTCCTCATCTAATCTTTAATAATTATTAAATTTTAAAAATTATGTAGAACCCAAGGGAGTTATTAGAGGATTATCCAAAAGACAGAGGTGTCTAGAAAAGGATCATGACCGGGGGCTGGCAATATTTTCCTCCGCACCGCTAGTCGGAATACGAGGACTCCCGGATCCGTGTGACTGCCTGGCCTAAGTCTTAGGGTATGAATCGAAATAAGATACCTTTAGGACTCTCTCATCTTGTTCATCCCTTCTGAACTCAAATTCTATTAAGGACCTTAAGGATTACGGTTTTCCTCTCTTTTCCTCACCCTCTCGAGGTATGGGTAGGATTGATAAGGATTAAGGAATCCTCCACCAAATTAATAAAAAGCATGTAAATAAGATGTCATGGACATAAGCTTAATAGAGTAAGCGTAAAAGAATAGATACTTGCTTAGGTCGTATGACACGAGTTGTCATTGCCCTCAGGAGAGACTTGAGGATAGACCTCCTTGGCAGGAGGATGTGTAGAGAGAGTTAGTCTTGGAGGTAGAGACCTCCATTAGAAGTAGAGACCTAGCACATCCTCTAAGGATGATGTTAACCCTAACCCTAAGCGGAGGTTTGAGAGAGAGATGACATGATGAGTGGGATGAAATGGTTGACCTAGTGTTTGGTTGGGCATGCCTTTGGGAGGCCATAAGAGGTTAGATGACCTAGTTCCTTTGGTGACCCAACCCTGGAGAGGGTCGTGCATGGCTGAGCGGTGGATAGCTCCTTCATGGATGAGGTTAGAGAAGAACATATATAAACCTTATGGGGTGTTGCAAGAAGGATATATCTTGCACCCAGAGTACGTCAGTGGTACGGTAGTAGGTTGAAACCCTGGCCAGAAGGGCACAATGGATGGCTTACGAGGTAAGCATATGGATAATCTAGAGCCAAACATGAGTTGAACACCAGCTTCACCCACATAGGGGTATGCTTGTGAGCATGAGCCTTTAGAGAGAGAGGACCTCGAGTAGTATGGATGGAAGTCGAGTTAGCTCGAGAAAGAGAAAGCAATAACTAAGCAAAAAGGGTTGGAAGCTTAAACATGAGGCTCAATGGGGAATTGAGGATGATGCGACCTAAGTGGATGATAGCGGTTGCCTTATGTTTGATCCCTGAAGGCTGATAATATCTTAAAGAACCTTCTGGTACCCATGGTATAAGTGACTACCTGCTGGATGAGGTAAAGAGTACCTTAAACCCTGAAGAGGGTTAAGTAACTAGTTGTGAGGCTTTATACCTAGATGGTTGTCCTTGAGGGGGACTCGACCTTGTGGTGTTGCTCTTATGAAAGGATCATGGAAGTACATGACATACCTGGGATATGCTTGGTTCATGGTTAAGAGTTTGAGCATGCAGTGGGATACCCAAAGGATAATCTAGGGATCCTAGGCCTAAGAGGGGAAGCAGTGTATCCAATGCTCATGGTGAGATTTGAGTCTCTATAGTTTCGAGCATGATACTCTTAATGTGTAGAGGTAAAGGAAACCCCTTAAGGTAAGGGTATGTTTGATGAACCCCTCACGAATAAGTTGTTTTGATGTTGAGTATGAGGGCAGGTGTGACCTAGCTTGGCTTTGTAGGTATCTGGTTGTACCTTAGTAGCTTTCCAGGGCTAAGCAAGCTCATGTAGATGCATACCCTATATATAAGGATGCTTGTGACCTTTGTTATCCAGGTGTAGTTTCCTCCCATCCTGGGAGAAGGACCCGTTAGTAGGGTGTATACCAGTTTTGTTGGTTTTGAGGTAACCTATAGAGGGTTCATGGGATCTTGAGAAGCTAATTGAAAAGTACATGGTATAAGAACGAACCAGTAAACCCATAGATAACCATCTCTAGGTGCATATGGATGTGTTACCATGAAGGTAACCAATATGGGTCCTGACCAAGGTAGGCAGGTCGCCATGATCCCTGAGAAAGGATGAAAGTCAGTCATGAATGCAGAGAGAGATGATGAAGGATTGGGTAAGGTTCTAAGTTGAACATGTACTATGTTAGAATCCTAAGTCTATCCAAGGGTCAGGTAGGGATAAGACCGATGGAAGAAGGATTTGCCTAATTCCCTAGTTGCACATGACCATAGGGTCGGGAGGTAACAACTATCATTGTCTGAGGGCCATGGGTTAGGAGATTGATCACCTTCATGAACTCATGGGACCCAAAAGGCAGATGTGTAGGGCACTCTCTGGATGCATAAGGGAAGAGGGATGACACCAAAAGTACCGGCACCCTATAGACCTAGAGGAGATGACCTAGGATTATGCTTGGACCAAGTAAGTCCAAGACCAGTCTTCCCTGGAAGTAGTGTGGATATCATGATGTTTGTGATATAGAGACATAAGTTGCACGTTTCAACTTGGATTTGAAAGTGTACGGGCAAGGTGGGCTGTACCATCTCTACTCTTGGAATAGGAAGAACTCTGTATTTGGACTGCATCCATATGCTTATTTCTTCTTGTTATGGGAGTGAGAGATAGGACAGTACGCATGCCTTCCACCAAGGATAAAGATGATGTAAGTTGGAACGTTGCTACAAGGTATGAGGATAGAGATGATAACATACCTTTGAGGAGAGAATAATACATGGATGGTTTACTAACATTAAGAGTATTAAGGAAATCATCTTGTAAGGATGTTTTATCACGAGCTGTGTAGAGATTGCAAGTCATGCAAAGTTGAGTTGAATCACCATGAGGATGAGCTCAGAGTTTCTTGATGGAGACCAACTTAGAGTTTGAGATGAGACGATAAGTATAATACATGGAGATGTATATCGTCACTTTACCTTATACCTAAGAATGTGAAGTAGTGATAAATACTCTGGTTGAGGTATAGCTGCCTAGTTTAGCTGGAACTACAAGAAGTGGAGGTTGTTTGGCTAACCCTAAGTTTGGAAAGGAGTTGTGTTTTGATATGTTGAAAAAATTAATGGTCATTTGGTTAGCCAGTTTAGTCCTTGAGGTAGTGAAAGGATAGCACCTCAGATACTCTTCTTTGGATAGGGAGGTAATAAAACCTGGATGAAAGTAGTTTAGGGTTCCTGAGGTATCAATCTCGAGGAATCATGACATACAGGAGATCATGGTTTTAACATCATGATACATCTTGATACTACAAAATAGTAAGTGATGGTAGCTTTCTGCAAGGTTGCATGTAGCATGTGGCCATGCAAGCCAGGAGGTGAAGGACGAACACCATTAACCCAGTGCATGGATATAAAGTATAAAGAGTTCCCGAGAAGGAATGGGAGTTCATCATTATGGAGGTTGTGAGTTTCTCCTAGACCAAGAAGGTCAAGATACAATACGGGTTATGGTAGATCGCCTTACCTAGATGACATGAGAAAGGAAGAGTTCTGTCAAGGGACAAATCTGGTTGAACTACATATGAAAAGAGATGGTTCAACTACACCATGATGTGAATTCAAAAGTTTTGATGTGACCCAAAGGATCACTTCCATGAGGTGGAAGTAGATACATGAAGAGCTCAGTGTTTGTACAGTTTCTCACCCCATACTAATGGACAATATGATCCGGACTAGAGGGTCTGAAGAGAGCATGCGTGCTCATTTAGGGTGATACATGGAGACAATTCTTAAGATGTAATGTTAACCACCATAGCCTTTATCGGGATGCAAGAAGTTCTATAGGGAGGTTGTATCGGTCACCACTTCATTATGATGATGTTGCTGAAGGAGGCCTCGCGAAGGTCAGAAAAGAACCCCAGGTGTGTGCAGATGAAGTCGCTTTGATCGTGCAATGGATGAGAGAGAACCCAGTGGTTACATGAGTCACGAGCTGATGCAAAGCAGACTGACATGCAGTTCACTGTGGAGGAATATAATGTGAAAATCTGACCCCTCTAAGCTACAGCTGAGAGAGCTGAATCCCCGATATATGGGTCCATTTGAGATGGATTGGTGGAGATGGTTGTGTTTAACCTTGCCCCTCAGGATAACATGATGTGTAATGTGAGTCCGATCTAGAGCACTATGTGAGGTACCCAAGCCATGTGTTGAGCCCTGAACCTATTCAGCTTTTGAGAGGTTGAAATGTCCTGAGTCACCTATAAGGGTACGATATACCAAGGTAAGAAAGAACTCAGATGGAAGAATATGAGATGATGAAGGTTCTTGGAAAACACCATGGATAGGGTAAAGCCACAGGGTAGCCCTGATGGACATAAGAATGGATTATCCTGTTTGTTTGCTTACTTGATGGAATTTTGAGGGCAAAATTCTCATAAGAGGGGAAGGATGTTACAACCCCAATTTTGGGTTCATTTGCTGAGAAATATAATTTCTCATATGAAAGATAAATTAACAAATAATGAATGGATGCATGATTTTCGTTTAAAATAGCCTTGTTGATTTATTTGCGGGCTTTATTGGCTATTGGGCCCAATAACAAGGATATTCAATTAATTAATGAATAACTGAGAATTTGAGAAAAGAAAGAGGTAGAAACCTCTAGAAGGCAAATCCAAGGAGGGATTTTGTGCCTCTTGGGTTCCTTGGGTACCAAGGAGTCCAAAGTTTCAAAGAAAAGAAATAAGAAAAGAAAAGATTAATATAGTTTTTCTTTATTAAGAAAGATATTGAAAATATTGATGAAATGTGGAAAATAAGTAAAAAGAGGTATAATTAAGTGATCCTTGGTGGAATTTTGTATCCCAAGGATTGCTTATGATAAAAGGAATATCAATGAGGAAAATAAAAGGGAAATAATGAGAAATCCTCAAAAAGAACTATTTTAATAAGAAATAAACAAGATAATGAGAAATAATGTGAAATAATGCATATTGATGCATTTAAGGATAAGGAGTATTCCTTAAAAAGAAATTTCGAATTATTAGAGTTTCTTGGGATCCAAGGAGTCCCAATGGAGAAAGAAGAAAGTGAAAATACCTATAAAAGAAAATAAGATCATAATATGATATAATATTAATGGTTTTTGTAGCTTTGCAAAAGGAGAGGTATTTTCTACTTAAAGGAAAATATAATCTCGTGGTTAATGGATTAAAAAGCAAAGACAATAATGAGAAGGAAAGTTCGTATTCCTAAGTATCCAAGAAATAAAGGATATCAAAGGGGTTATGAGGAGAGAGAAGAATACTTCTCCTTGAAGGAATGTAATTCCTATTAGGAGGGGACTTGTTTCCTCTTAGATAGACATATTAGGGCGAGGATATCCTCCCCTATAAAAGGGGTAGACCCCTGGTTCGAACTCAAAGATAATCCCCATGTTCCTTCTCTCTCTCCCATCTCCCTCTTCATGTAAACCCTAATGGTGAGAGGTAATACTATCTCTAGGACAACATGGGAGCTGCGATGGGGCTCGAGGGAAGCAAGAAGTTCCCACGACAACCCAGGAAGAGTCGGATATATTTTCCTGTACTCCTGTCTTCGCACAACAGCTTCTGAAAGCTCGCAAACCTACAGCAAACGAGGACTTGGCTCCCCTCAGATTGGGCATGTTGACTGCAACCTGGAGTCTCCCCGCATGCGCAGGGGTGCTGCGGAGTCAGAGTAAGGTCTGGGCAGCAAGCTCTAGCCGTAGGGAGGCGGAGAAGACCCTCCCCGATCTTCTACAACCGCAGCAGCGCTAGGGCGCGCGCTAGGTTGAAGAAGGGGGGGGGTGATGGACAGTTATACCCTCCAGGAGTATGAAGGGCCGACTGACTTAATCCGAGGCAACATCATCATTTCATTATGTTTCCCAAACAATCCAACGTTGCATGGAGATGGCTACGTGGCGCTCCCGGATTGGTCCAAAATAGGTATGTTTGCTAAATTCATAGCTAATTATCCGTGGCTCGGTTTGGAACGCATAAAATATGAAAGTTACTCAGAAAAATGAGTGGAATCCATTAAAAATATAATTCAAGACTGATTCCTAGTACAATTCAAAAAGTAATGGAAGATGTCAACTTTAAATGTATTAATATTTAAAGAACCCAATTTTGATATGTTTAATGTGATTAGTAGGGTTTAATAGATGCTTAAAGTTTATGTTAGCCTGTTAATGATAAAAAGGATCATTAAGATTGGAAAAGGATGAATTTGCATGTAATTAGTTTAATTTCGAGTTTAATGTGCATGAATAATTCTTTAATGGGCCTTGAAACTCTAATGTTGGTAAATTCAACTTTTAATGGCTTTAATTGACTAATTTCATGATTAAGGTTGGAATATGCTATTTTGAGCATTAAAGTCACTAATTTGTGGAAAGATAACCTTAATATAGAAATTAGGGTTTTCGATTGAATCAAGGTAGAATTTAATACTATATAGAGTTCATATGGGAATTAGACCATCATGAATTATGAGTTGTTAATCCGAAAGAAACTAAAGGTGATAATTGAGTCGAATGACCTTGAAATAGATTAAAAGGATAAAGAAGGTAGTTTTGGTATAAAAGAGAAATAATCAACTTTAATTGGGCTTATGGTGTTGAAATTAGGGTTTATGAATTAAGAGAGCATTTGATATGATAAAAGCGTTATGGAGGCAAAAACCCTAATAAAACCCTAATGTGGTCTAGAAAACCTAAGATGGAATCCAAGTCTAGCTTTCGAATGTTCTGGATAAACTATAACACTTGGATGTCATGCATTAATTTCAGGATATTGTTGATTGCTTGTTGATTGATTCTTTATCCTTATTGCTTGGACAATCGAGTTGCTCTAGATCAGGTATGTGGTTACGCTTATGAATAACCGCATTAGTTTCCCGCGTGTTTGCCGGATGGTTAATCGCATTGACTACAACTAAACTGTTTGGATGTTCATACTTGCAAATCATAAAGTCACTATGATTATCACATTAATAGTAGAAGTATGTATTCTCGCACCTACATGCCACCCTGATGGATGATGCCAAGAGAGTCAGGCCCAGATGGGTAGACCAATGGACACCTTGAGTGGTGACCCCAGGCACCAAGAAGGTGGCCTATGTTATTGCATGACTAGTGGGCACAATGAGTGGTGACCCCCAGGTACCAAGCTCGGGATTGAGAAGGTGGCCTTAAGTCATTGGCAAAAGGGCACCCTAAGGTGGGTATGCCCGGGTTAGGGCAAAAGCGGTGGAGAATGTCATACTGGAAAGTGTAAATGGGCTTGTTAAATAATTTTATTGTGATATTTAATTTGTTATCCATATGTGCAAACTTTGGGTTGTCCCCACATACCAGTATATTTCGATATACTGACCGACGTTTTGTTTGTCGGAGTTTTAGGTACAAATGAAAAGAACAAACAGTAAAGTGGCATATGTGGAATTAAATGAGAAGTAACGTACATAGGAGGATTAGTTAGAGTAACATCTTCATGGATAAAAGTTTAGAAATCCCAGTTTTTCCAAGGTAAGAAAAGTTTTATTTTATACCAGTTTTTAGTTTAGTTGGTAAAGTTTATTAATTATTACAGATTATTTGTCGAACCTTTGATCCTGTTAATTAGATAACGGCTCTGACCTTCGGGTCTCCCTTAATTGGGGGTTACTGGGAGGCGGGGTCGTTACAACGAGTGTGCACTCGTTTGGGCTTACACGGATGTGAACCCAATTGGGTCCAAACCGCATGGACATGAAAGTTGATACAAATGTCATAATTGGAAAGGGTTTCTTATGTTGAAACGTTCAATTGGCCCAAGACATATTAACCACTTACCAATTGAGTCAAATAGGATGAGCCTCAATCAATTGGTCACCAATTTGATCTTCAATTGCAAGCCAATTAGGGTTAAATCTAATTCAATTAGGGTTTCCAATCGATCACTTATCAATTATCAACAATGTGAATCAAAACAAGGTTGAACCTATCAATTGAACTCCAATTGGGCCCAAACTTGGCCCAAACGGTCTTGAGATCGTTTGGATGAACTCCAAACGGTCTTGAGACCGTTTCGCCAAAGTTTGACCAAAAACTAAGTTGATTTGATAAGGGTTGAACCCTAATTATATTACAAATCAGCACTTTTCATCAATTATCAATATCTTGTGATTGGGCCCTCAATTCATCAAATTCCTTTAACCTTAGACCTCCAAACGATCATGGAGTGTCACGAAACGAGTGTGGGATCGTTTGGGAGGACCCCCAAATGGTTTGGAACCCGTTTGGGTCCTTCAACCCAAAACTCAACACAATCTATTCTTTAAATCAGTAATTTTGACCCGATTAGGGTTAGGGTATTAAAGTACCTTCAACTCTTAATTGGTTAGGAATTAGATGATGATTCTTGGTAGAAATGAAATTCAATATATTATAAACAGGAATCTTAAACGGTCAATGCTTGGTCAACGCCCTCAAACAGGTTGGGACCCGTTTGGCCAAAAGTTCAAGTTATTCAATTTGGTAAATCAGCATTTTAATTTAAATCGATTGCTTAGTTGATTGGCCTTCAACTCATGACTCGTTTGGAATTAATCCATCAAGTTTGGTGAGTCATTAACCAATGTCATTAGGAACAGTAATCCCAAATGGTCAATGCTTGGTCAACTTCTTCAAACGGGTTGGAACCCGTTTGCCCAAAAAGGTCCAATTAAACAGGTTGAAAATCAGGACTTAATTCAATTAGATTTGCTAATTGGTTAGCCTATATTTCACGATTCCTTTGGAGTTAATCCTTCAAACATGGTGGGTGATTAGCCTACATAATTATGAACAGGAATCCCAAACGTTCGTCGCTTGGTCAATGCTCTCAAATGGGTTGGAACCCGTTTGGGCAAACCGACCTTGGTGAACCCGTTTGGCCTCTAAATGAGTTTGAACCCGTTTGGCCAAAGGTTCAAGGTCATTTCATAAAGTAGAAATTCGTGGATAAGCATAGGAAATAACGCCCTCATCTTCTAGCTTGAGAACAGTAGTAGTTCCTCACGGATTTGCTTGCAAGGATGCAAGGGAAGATAGGGAAGAAGAAGAACTAGCAACTAAATGCAAGGAGAGAGATGTATAATCAAAGCATAAGGTTTAGAGTTATAAAACCCACCTAAAGATTGTTCCTTGAGCTCCAAGCTTTCAAGCCCTGAGCCTTTAATGGCGTCTTTGAGCTCCACAGGTCGTCCAAGGTGTATTCTCCAAGGAAAGTTGAAAAGGAATGGCTAGAAAGAAAAAGCTAGGTGAGCTAGCCATGAATTCAACCTTGAAAACGAGTTTCCTCCATGAATTCAAGCAAAAGGGATGATCCAAACTTACCTAGGACCCTTGGTCGTCCTTCTCTGCTCCAGAGCTTAGCCTTAGTCGGTTTTGAGCATGGGGAAAAGAAATGAAAAGAAGAGGATCGTTCCCTTGCTAAGTGGGGAAGGTAGTATATATACTTAGGTGAAATTTCAACATAAGAACATATGCTTTCCTCATTTTCTCATTTAAGTCCTTCCTTTCTTCTTTGTACGTCCCCACATCTTATTTCTAAGGAAAAACTCCTTCTAAGGTCAAGAATTGAAGGAAAAGAGGATCAACCCATCACTAAAGCATACACATAAAAGGGCTATTATACATACACCTTGATTATTCAATCACAAAGGTGTTCTTTATTATATGATTATTCAAATGAAGTGACCTTTTCATCATTTCTCTTATAAATGATGCCAAGAGTCCTAAAAGATATTTTAGATAATGTATTTTACAAGTTGCACCCCTCAAATTGGGTAAATTTGCACTTTACATCAATTTAGGGTTTTCAAGTACATGGGTTGCTTCCACAGCTGCACCTTGGTGCTCAAGCTTGGGAAATCCCTCAAACTTCATCATAAACATCCTCATGATGTCTCAACATCAGAGGAACATCTCAACATGTGCAAGTTTCAAGTTAATCCCTTAACTGGGTAATTTGCACATAGGTCTCTGCATTACAAAACAATGCTACAACTTTATATATAAAGGAGCAAAATTGAAATATATGTTTCTGAGGAACTTAATTACATGCCCAAAGTTAATCACAAGGATTTAATTACATATTTAGGCAAAACACCTAGGGTTAGTTCATAACCCAGGTCAGGTATGTTACAAATTATCCACCCCTTACAAGGATTTCGTCCCCGAAATCGATAAAATGTATTAAGAGAAAAGGGCAGGGTATTTCCTTCTCATCTCATCCTCTAGTTCCCAAGTGGCTTCTTCAACACCACGGTGGTTCCAGAGGACTTTCACAAGGCTTATATCTTTCTTCTTTAACTTTTTAATTTTGTTATCAAGGATTGACACTGGTCCTTCCTCATAAGATATATCATCATTCAATTCTACCTCTATAGGTTGTAGAATTGACTCAGTGTATGGGTGACATTTCTTTAGCATAGAAATGTGAAACACAGGATGTAACCTCTATAACTCTGGTGGCAGCTCTAGTTTATAGGCTACTTTTCCAATCCGTTCAATTATTGGATAAGGCCCCATAAATCTAGGAGCTAACATCCCTTTCTTTCCAAAACGAAGGACTCCTTTCCAAGGCGAGACCTTGAGATACACTTTGTCTCCAACCTCAAACTCTAACGGTCTACGACGCTTGTCAGCATAAGATTTCTGCCTATCTTCTGCAGTCTTAATTTGTTGCTGTATTACCTTAATCTTTTCTGTAGTTTGCTGCACAAGATCAGGTCCTAACAACTGATGTTCACCAGTCTCAAACCAACACAAGGGTGACCTACAACGTCTACCATATAAAGCTTCATAAGGTGCCATATCAATACTATGCTGATAGATATTGTTGTAGGAAAACTCTATCAAGCTTAGGTATAGATCCCAACTTCCGGTAAACTGAAGAACACATGCTCTCAACAGGTCTTCCAAGGTTTGTATGGTCCTTTCTGACTGTCCATCAGTCTGTGGATGAAAGGCCGTACTAAACCTTAACTTGGTGCCTAAGGCTCTGTGTAACTGCTCCCAAAAGCGACTTGTCAACTGGGGACCTCTGTCAGAAACTATAGTGACAGGAACTCCGTGCAAACGCACTATCTCTTGAACATACAACTGTGATAACCTTTCAGCAGAATAGGTTGTTTTGACAGGTAAGAAATGTGCTGTCTTAGTCAACCTATCTACAACTACCCAAATGGAATCATGTCCTTTGCTTGTCTTGGGTAGGCCAACAACAAAGTACATGGTCACATGGTCCCACTTCCACTGTGGTATGGGTAAGGGTTGCATTGTTCCTGCAGGCTTCTGGTGTTCAGCTTTAACTTGCTGACACACAAGACACCTCAGAACAAACTCTGCAACATCTTTCTTCATTCCAGGACACCAATACAGTTCTTTCAAATTACGATACATCTTGGTGCTCCCTGGATGCATAGCATACATTGAAGAATGAGCTTCTTCCAGGACTAACTTCCTCAAGTTATCCACATCCGGCACTATCATCCTCCCATGATAACATGCTACATGATCATCTGAATCATGGAAACTATCTCGCTTCTCATTTCCATACTCTGATCTAAACTGCTGAACTACAACATCAACATGTTGTGCCTCCTTAATCTACTCTCTTAGGGTAGGTTTAATATGCATCTCAGCCATCAACCCGGCTAACAATGACACCTTCAACTGTACATTGTCTTGCCTTAAAGAGATAAGCATATCTCTCTTAGAGCATACTAAAGAGTTTAGTTGTGCTCTATCCATGGTTGATGTTGCTGATTTCCTACTCAAGGCATCTGCAACAACATTGGCCTTCCCTAGATGGTAATCAATTGTACAATCGTAGTCCTTGATTAACTCCATCCAGCGACGTTGCCTCATGTTAAGCTCATGCTGAGAGAAGATATACTTAAGGTTCTTGTGGTCTGTGAAAATCTGGAATGTCTCTCTGTAGAGATAATGCCTCTAGATTTTCAATGCATGAACCACGGCAGCTAACTCTAGATCGTGTGTTGGATAATTCTCCTCGTGCTTCTTAAGCTGTCGGGAAGCAAAAGAAATCACTTGTTTATCCTGCATCAACACACATCCAAGTCCATTCTTGGAGGCATCACAGAAGACTACATATCCTTTTCCTTGCTCAGGTAGCACAAGCACAGGTGCACTTGTCAACCTCTCCTTCAACAACTGAAAGGACTGTTAACACTTATCACTCCAAGAAAAAGGAGCATCTTTCCGTGTTAACTTGGTCAAAGGTAAGGCTATAGAGCTAAAGTTTTTAATAAACCTTCGATAGTAACCAGATAACCCCAAAAAGCTTCGAATATCCATCGGTGTCTTCAGTCGTTCCCATTGTAGAACAGATTCTACCTTTGCAGGGTCAACACGAATTCCCGAGGCAGATATCACATGTCCAAGAAAAGATACCTCCGGCAGCCAGAACTCACACTTGCTAAACTTAGCATACAGCTTATGTTCTCTTAGCAAGGTCAAAGCTTGGCAAAAATGCTACTCATGCTGTTGAGCATCCTTACTATAGATCAGAATGTCATCTACAAAGACGACAACACACTGATCAAGGAAGGGTCGAAAAACTCTATTCATGAGTTCCATAAATGCAGCTGGTGCATTGGTTAGTCCAAACGACATAACTGTGAACTCATAGTGACCATATCTTGTCCTAAAAGCAGACTTGGATATGTCACTATCCTTAATTCGGAGTTGATGATATCCAGACCTCAAGTCTATCTTTGAGAAGACTGTTACACCACACAACTGGTCAAAGAGATCATCAATCCTCGGCAGAGGGTACTTATTCTTTATTGTTACTTTATTGAGTTGTCTGTAGTCAATGCACAACCGCATTGACCCATCTTTCTTTTGAACAAACAAGACCGGAGCACCCCAAGGTGAAGTGCTCGGTCAGATAAAACCCTTCTCAAGTAACTCTTGAAGCTGTTTCTTGAGTTCTGCCATCTCGGCAGGCGCCATCCTATACGGAGTCTGGGCTATGGGTTTCGTATCTGGGACCAAATTGATCTCAAAATCAATCTACCGAGGTGGTGGTATACCAGGAAGTTCTTCAGGAAACACATCCTCGAATTCCCTGACTATGGGAACTTCAGCAGGATTGGAACTTTCCCTGGTAACATCTACCACATGGGCCAAGAATGCATAACATCCTTGCCTCAACATCTTATCAGCAACCATAGTTGATACAACACAGGTGGGCAGAATCTTTCTTTCACCTTGAAAGATCTATGTGTTGCCTTCATCAGCAAACACAGCCAACTTGGATTCACAATCCAAGACAACTCTATACCTTTCTAAGGTATCCATCCCGAGGATTATATCAAATCCTTGCATATCAAGTGGTATAAGGTCCACTTGAATGCGATGATCAGAAAAGAAGAGGATGCAAGGAGAACATACCTCCTGCAAAACGGCAGACCCACTCAACGGAGTCTCCAAAAACAAGCTATCTGCCCTATGACTAACCGTCATATTGCAGTTACAAATCACTCTCCGAGTGATAAAAGAGTGCGTAGCACCCGGGTCAATCAGAACAGATACATCATAGGATGTAGACATATCAGAATATAAAAGTTCCATCTGACCTACCACTACCCGTGGATTGACCACTACATCTGGTGGGTTCATCGCATAGAACCTCGTTGTCGCCTGGTGTTGAGGTGGTGCTGATGATCCAGCTTGAGACGCTTGCCCGCATCCTCGAGCTGCTCCTTGAGATTGTCTTCTCTGTGATCCCTGTTGACTCTGTCTCTGAGGTTGTGTCATACTGACAGGTTTAGATCGGAAGTCCTTCATCAAGTGTCCCACCTTACCATAGTTGTAGCAGCTTCTCTCCAGTTGTTGTGGTCTTGGTGGTCCAGTAACTGACATCGATGTTGAACTACGAGTCTCTTGTTGAGGTAGGCTTCGTCCCCTGCCTCTACTTGGTGACCACTGAGTTTGGGAACTTGATCTAGGTGGTGGAGGGTTAGGTGCAGAGAATCTAGGTTTCTTGGAATCCCTAGATGAAGAACCCTGGAACTGTGGATATCTTTTCTGGGTTTGCTTCTTCTCAACCACAGATCTCTCTATCCTTTGGACTGACTCAACGAAGGTAGAGAATCTCTCTCGGTTTTCTAAGATAGACACAGGGGTTGATATATCAGCATTCAAACCCTTCTCGAATCTCCTGATTCTTTCCTCTTCTATGGCAGCCATGTGCGGACAGAACTGCATCAACTCCATGAACTTAGCTTCATACTCGCTAATGTTCATCATGCCCTGCCTCAATCTCTCAAACTGAGAGATCTTCTCATCTAGGAAGGTCTTTGGAAAAATCTATTGATAAATTCCCGACGAAACTCTTCCCACGAGAACTCTATCCCAGGTCTCTTCTACTCTTCCATGTTCCACCAGTGACCAGCACTGCCTTTGAGAAGATCGACAGCATGTCTAACCTTCTCAGCTTCTGGGATATTAAGAAACCTGAAAGCCTTCTCCAACTCTGTTAACCACAGATCAGCATCTGCGGGGTCGGCAGTCCCAAAGTACTCGGTAGCTCCGACACGACGAAGTCGCTCGAACGTCTTACCGATACCTTGTCCTTCAGGCTGGGCAGGTGCCCTAGGTGCAGGCATGGGCATCCTGTCAGTTATGTGTGTCATGGCAGTCATAAACTGCCCAAACATCGTCTGAACAGATGGGTTACCCATATCAGCTGGGTCAAACTGGGGTGGTTCAGGTGCAGGCTGTTCTATTTCTGGAACCCTTGCACCGCCTCGAGGTGCACTAGCACTACTTTCTACCACGTACTCATCATGTGGCTCTGCCATCCTTATGTATCTTCTTCTCCTGAGGAGTAGAAGATTCTATTAGATAAGGAAGAGATACTAAGGATGGACTCGACATCCTAAGTCCTATGCCTCTGTAGACTCAGTGAACCTAGAGCTCTGATACCACTAATTGTGGGCTCTGATCTCCAAACCACGATATAAACACGATTTAAACTTAGCGGAAGCGATTCGATTAGCAGCGGAATACAAAAAAATCAGCGGAAATTAAAACTTTTTGAGATAAAGCATTGAAACCATAAAACTTCCTTCATAAAAGGAGATAAACTGTTTACATCTCAGATAATTACTTCTTGAGTAATTATATACAACATGATACAAAATCTCAAGAACTCATAACCAAAATCTCAGCCCAAAAGACTCCAAGACCTGAGAGTACAGAGGACACATAGGACTGACTCTAACTACACCACCTGGCAGGCTAAATCTCCACCTGAGATTTTACTACTGCTGGTGGTGGTGCTGCTGCTGGGACTGGTCACCTGTAGACATGTTCCTCCGTCCTCGACGTCCACCTAAAAAGTTGAAGTCTACGGGGTGAGACAATTTTACATAATTGTCCCAGCGAGAGTTATAACTCTCTGCCAGAAGATTTATTATAGCACCTCAAAGAATAACTTAAGCAGTAAAAGCTTCAAAGTATTCAATATCAGATTTAATAGTAAGCATGAGTTCAACAGTTATGAAACATGAAGACATTTGCACTATACAGCGTAACATCAATCAATCAATTCGTAGTTATCTCTAACAGGTATACTACGCTGTGGATTATGTTTTTCAAACATTACTTTTATGCCCTGTGGAGATGAGGTTTACCACTCATACTCCAACCAATCACTACTAAGTGCCTCGGTATCATACTAGGTCATCGAAAGAGACGGATTCTCATGACCTTCACCTTCCTCAGTCAGTAAGAGGATTACTTGTAGGACATCTCATGTCTCTACTATAATAGCTTACCAGGGTAATCTGGTCCTTCGCTATTTTAGAGTTACAGTGGCGTTCTGTACTCTCTTCGTCATAAGGAGATTTCATGTTTATCTTCCACTGATACGAATATCTGTGCTTTCTTTGTCATCAGGAGGTTTCATGTTTACCATCCACTGATACGGTATGGGATTGTAGTGAAGGATTGACGGATTACACATCTACATCAAACACCTATACTAGGATGTAAGGTTCTACACATCCATATACCCCACATACTCAAAAGTATGTGATCTAGGAGTTCCCTTAGGAAAACCTGTTTCACCATCATTTGATCTCTGACAATGATGGATCTATGATCAGGGCTCTACATTACACTTGATTAGTTAGGTACATTCAATATTCTTTTAACATCATACATTGTTCTTCAAACAATAACATTAGCATAACAACTATGAAAGGAGAATACTAAATGTAACAAGCCTAACTCTCATCAATCATCATTTCTCAATACATTCATCACAAGTCATCTCTAAAGCATGACCTTGATGGTATTTATGGCTCTCACAGCCCATTTAATTCATAGGTTTCCATTGACAAGGCATCAAGATATTTTACTATTCATAAAGCTAACAACATGCTTTCAATGAATATAGCATCATCATCCATACCTGGATATGATCATCTTTATATCAGAACCTGCAAGGTTAATTCAACTGATAAAAGCAATTCAAAACAAGAATTATACTTTCCACTCTTGCCATAAGAGCTAAGTTCCCTGATTCTCATCAATTAGGGTTTACTATTCACATTACATGCCATCACCCTAGAATTAGGGTTTATTATTCAAATTATGGTAAAAATGAACTCATAACATCATCATGTATGAGGAACATCATCAATGATGCTCTCAGATTAGGTTAAGATTCATCATCTATCATAATTAGGGTTTTCAGGATCTCACATAGGTGGATCATACCCTAATCATGCACATTCATGTGTATTGAAGGTACTTTACTTGAATTTCCACCATAAAAGGGTACTTTCTTTCTCTTAAGATACTTTCTCTCTCCTCATACTAGTAGATGGTGATAACACCACTCTAGATCAGGTCGGGCTAAGTCCACTTTGATTATCATAAACCAAATCACCACTATTGAGTGATTAGGGTTTGATTAGAACAAGGATTCACTCAATTGAACCTTTCAAGGGCATTTTAGTAAATTGCCCATTGATCATCATCATGGTTCACATCATTAGTCACTTAGTTCCTTTAATGACTTAGGTTACCATTATGTATTAAATGAGATCATCATTGAACCATTTAGGCCTTCAAGTGGTTAAGTATAATCATCCTTGAAATTCTTCAATTGGGTTAGGGTTGAACCTTCAACCTTCAACCCATTTGTTCCTTAAACGGGTATGGACCCACTTGGCCACCAAATGAGTGTGTACACTCTTGACCTCCAAACGGGTGTGAACCCATTTGAGTCCAAACGAGTGTGGACCCATTTGAGTCCAAACGAGTGTGGACCCGTTTGGACCTAAACGAGTGTCAACCCGTTTAGACCTAAACGAGTGTGTGAACCCGTTTGGGATTAAACGAGTGTGCATTCATTTGGGTCTAAACGAGTGTGCACTCGTTTGGGCTTACACGGATGTGAACCCAATTGGGTCCAAACCGCATGGACATGAAAGTTGATACAAATGTCATAATTGAAAAGGGTTTCTTATGTTGAAACGTTCAATTGGCCCAAGCCATATTAACCACTTACAAATTGAGTCAAATAGGATGAGCCTCAATCAATTGGTCACCAATTTGATCTTCAATTGCAAGCCAATTAGGGTTAAATATAATTCAATTAGGGTTTCCAATCGATCACTTATCAATTATCAACAATGTGAATCAAAACAAGGATGAACCTATCAATTGAACTCGAATTGGGCCCAAACTTGGCCCAAACAGTCTTGAGATCGTTTGGATGAACTCCAAACGGTCTTGAGACCGTTTGGCCAAAGTTTGACCAAAAACTAAGTTGATTTGATAAGGGTTGAACCCTAATTATATTACAAATCAGCACTTTTCATCAATTATCAATATCTTGTGATTGGGCCCTCAATTCATCAAATTCCTTTAACCTTAGACCTCCAAACGATCATGGAGTGTCACTAAACGAGTGTGGGATCGTTTGGGAGGACCCCCAAATGGTTTGGAACCCGTTTTGGTCCTTCAATTTAAAACTCAACACAATCTATTCTTTAAATCAGTAATTTTGACCCGATTAGGGTTAGGGTATTAAAGTACCTTCAACTCTTAATTGGTTAGGAATTAGATGCTGATTCTTGGTAGAAATGAAATTCAATATATTATAAACAGGAATCCCAAACGGTCAATGCTTGGTCAACGCCCTCAAATGGGTTGGGACCCGTTTGGCCAAAAGTTCAAGTTATTCAATTTGATAAATCAGAATTTTAATTTAAATGGATTGCTTAGTTGATTGGCCTTCAACTCATGACTCGTTTGAAATTAATCCATCAAGTTTGGTGAGTCATTAACCAATGTCATTAGGAACAGTAATCCCAAACGGTCAACGCTTGGTCAACTCCTTGAAACAGGTTGAAACTCGTTTTCCCAAAAAGGTCCAATTAAACAGGTTGAAAATCAGGAGTTAATTCAATTAGATTTGCTAATTGGTTAGCCTATATTTCACGATTCCTTTGGAGTTAATCCTTCAAACTTGGTGGGTGATTAGCCTACATAATTATGAACAGGAACCCCAAACGGTCGTCGCTTGGTCAATGCCCTCAAATGGGTTGGAACCCGTTTGGGCAAACCGACCTTGGTGAACCCATTTGGCCTCTAAACGAGTATGAACCCGTTTGGCCAAAGGTTCAAGGTCGTTTCATAAAGTAGAAATTCGTGGATAAGCATAGGAAATAACGCCCTCATCTTCTAGCTCGAGAACAGTAGTAGTTCCTCACGGATTTGCTTGCAAGGATGCAAGGGAAGATAGGGAAGAAGAAGAACTAGCAACTAAATGCAAGGAGAGAGATGTATAATCAAAGCATAAGGTTTAGAGTTATAAAACCCGCCTAAAGATTGTTCCTTGAGCTCCAAGCTTTCAAGCTCCGAGACTTTAATGGCGTCTTTGAGCTCCATAGGTCGGCCAAGGTGTATTCTCCAAGGAAAGTTGAAAAGGAATGGCTAGAAAGATAAAGCTAGGTGAGCTAGCCATGAATTCAACCTTGAAAAGGAGTTTCCTCCATGAATTCAAGCTAAAGGGATGATCCAAACTTACCTAGGACCCTTGGTCATCCTTCTCTGCTCCAGAGCTTAGCCTTAGTCGGTTTTGAGCAAGGGGAAAAGAAATGAAAAGAAGAGGATCGTTCCCTTGCTAAGTGGGGAAGGTAGTATATATACTTAGGTGAAATTTCAACATAAGAACATATGCTTTCCTCATTTTCTCATCTAAGTCCTTCCTTTCTTCTTTGCACGTACCCATATCTTATTTCTAAGGAAAAACTCCTTCTAAGGTCAAGAATTGAAGGCAAAGAGGATCAACCCATCACTAAAGCATACACATAAAAGGGCTATTATAAATACACCTTGATTATTCAATCACAAAGGTGTTCTTTATTATATGATTATTCAAATGAAGTGACCTTTTCATAATTTCTCTTCTAAATGATGCCAAGAGTCATAAAAGATATTTTAGATAATGTATTTTACAAGTTTCACCCCTCAAATTGGGTAAATTGCACTTTACATCAATTTAGGGTTTTCAAGTACAGGGGTTGCTTCCACAGCTGCACCTTGGTGCTCAAGCTTGGGAAATCCCTCAAACTTCATCGTAAACATCCTCATGATGTGTCAACATCAGAGGAACATCTCAACATGTGCAATTTTCAAGTTAATCCCTTAACTGGGTAATTTTCACATAGGTCTCTGCATTACAAAACAATGCTACAACTTTATATATAAAGGAGCAAAATTGAAATATATGTTTCTGAGGAACTTAATTACATGCCCAAAGTTAATCACAAGGATTTAATTACATATTTAGGCAAAACACCTAGGGTTAGTTCATAACCCAGGTCTGGGATGTTATAGTTGGTATGCATGCCCAGGTACTCAATCATAGGATGATTGGGATGTGGCATTAGATACCTGATTTGATAATAATAAAGGTAATTCCATCAATTATTTTTATCTCAATCATGGGATAATGACACATACATAGTAGGTGTCTAAAGAATGATGTTACTTGATGACATATGTCATCAAGTTGGTGACCTGAATGTTGAGATCATATGTATGATAGAACTATTATATTCATGTCATGTCCCTAGTCAGATACTACTATGGCGGCAAAATAGACAATAGTAATATAGAAGACTAGAGTGTATCTTGATTTATGAAAGTCTCATTAGTCATGATACATGATATCAAGTCAAGAACATAGGTACATATTAGAGAACAATTTATCAAATATACCCACCTTGCGAGTGATACATGGATACCATGGTATGGTAGTGAGAATCAACTCTCATAGTGATAGTGGTGATTGTGGTTCCTAGACCAGAAGTCACTACACTTGTCACATGTTGTTCATTGTATTTAGACATCATCCAACATGACCTTTAATAAGGGTTGCCATAAAGGTGATTCTCAGGTGCATTGTGACACATGGGGATTGAGTTTGAGTGATGTAGATGGGATTTTTCCCTCCTACTAGGGATTGATATCTAGGCCACTTGATAACTGAGATTGAGAATTGTATGGACATACTCATTTGATTCAATATGTGATATGTGAACTCACATGCATCTAAGACAATTTGATCTAGTTCAAGGAACACGGATTGAACGTTGATGAGAATGGTGATTTTGTACCTCAAGTTTAATCCAGATATCAGATACAAAGTAACTATATGATCATAGTAACATTGATCATAGATTATAGGTTGAAGTTTTTCTCCAACTATCCTAACTATGTGGGTAGCAATGATGTGTTGCTAGACCCCGATCATTGCATGTAATGTCGTAAGTTGGTTATGGACATTCACTGCCAACATAATTTAGGACCTATAGGGTCACACACATATGATACACTTGGAATAGGAGCCTATTCATGAATGGTGTTTAACTTGATTACTAAATGTGTTTAGGTATTAAACTAACAACTGAGGTTTAAAATTGACTAACTACACTCTCAATTGACATGTTCAATTGTTGAACCAATTGGTTGGAGTGTTAGGTCAATTGGAAACACAATTAGCTACATATTTTCCCGATCTGGACAGGTGAAATGACTGTTTCATGTTGTGCAACAATCATTTCAGGATGTGAACTGACCAGTTCATCATCTAAGTCCTCCAGATCCATAATCAATTTTATTACATTAAGGATTAATGTTGATGTCATGATTTTTCATTGATCAAATAGTGAATGACAATTTGATTTTCGAGTGGAAACACATGAACCAACTGGTTCATGCATTAGATGCTCGGTTAGCTAGGTGAACCGACTGATTCACCATTCATAGTTTCTTAAAAAATAGTGAATTTTGTCTTTTTGACTCCCAGACTGACTGGAAACCCTGACCCTTGCCTCTCTTATAAATAAATTGGAATTGAGGGCTTCCCAGAGATAATAATAAACTCTAATAATTGTTATCCTTTCTTATTGTGGTAACAAAAAGAGAGCTCAAGCAAGTCCTACACCTAAATAGTAGGGATAGAAATGGAGAGACAATTGTGGGAGATGGAATCAATGCTAGTACATTGATGTTTGAATGGACAACTCCCTCTTGTTGGCTTTGGTAGCGCAACATGGAGTTCTTGATGGTCTGTGTGGACTACTATAGAGGCAAAGGAGATTCCCCCCCTATGAGGACAATGCCAACCGTCATTTGTGGTGTTGCACTAGGAGGTCGTTAGTGGCGACTGTTCAAGTGTTGTTTCCTGAAGAAGAAGTGTGCTACTTCTTGGAGAAGAGGCATATTACTACATCAAGGGTTGTCACTGGACTTGCTCCATGAACATAAATAACTCTTGTTACCTTCCTTCCTATATATATTGGTGTTGATGTGATCTTTTTGATTACTGAGTCATGATTTAATTAGTTATGGGTGTTGGCATTGGTCGGGTAATAATTCAATTATTTTGGGACTTGGCTCACTAGAGGATTGTATGTTGCAATCTTCCTAATTGATACATGAGGGTTATTAATTTTAAAAAAATAGTGGGAGTGATACTTAGTTAAAGGCCTAATTAATATCATCAAACTCATCCAATCAAATTAATCAAAAATTATTTTGACAAAGTTGCAATATTTTATTGTAGAATCTAATGGTGAACACAAAATGTTATCATAGCAATCAATCCTTCAGTAGGACAAACTAAACGGGATTGACTTCCACATTTGATTTAGGGATTTGAGAAGCATTCTCATCAATGAGCAAAGTGATATGTCCTAGAAAGACCACATCCAAAGGAACCCACTCCAAATGTGCCTAAGGCTGATATGGATTCTCACTTGAAGCATGCCAATGATGCCATAGACATTAAGCACCTTATGTTTAGTTGTATAAACTATGAGTTGCATGCACAACATAAAAATGTGGATATTTTTGAGATGGTACCACATCTAAGAATCATGTAAACAAAGTAAGGTATAGTATCCCCAAAGCATTGTCTGAGTGCAAACTAATAGAGGGAGATCTAGTAGAGCCCCATATCCTCAATATGAATGGACATGTGGAGAGACTAAGATTTCTTTTAGGTCAGGAGTTGTCCATGGATATGATTCTACAAAAATTTCCTAAATAAAATAGCCAGTTTATCAAGTGTTGTCACTAGACTAACTTGGCAAAATGTTGTTTGAATGTTGAAGCACAAATGAAGATGGACAAGCCCATGATGATAATCATCAGAACAGAGTCCAAGTACAAAGGCAAGTCGAGAAGAGTTCTAAGGCTAAGTTGAATTCCAAGTCTTCTACACTTAAGATAAGGAATGTCCTTTTCACTTAGATTATTAACAAAGGAAAGTACCACCATTATCACCTTCTTGGAAATTGGAAATTGGAAAAGGAACGACCATCTTTATAGAGTATATCAAGAAGAAGAATGAGATAGAGATCTCTACTTCAGGACCTATGAAGAAGTAAGCCAGAATTGTGCAAAGCAAGAGTTGTTGCCACTACAGTTGGAATATGTCATTCATAAGGGCAAGTAAAAGAATTAGTGAATTGATATTATGTACCTTTCATTAATGAAAACATCATGTATCTTGTATTTACAAGAATATTATGAATAAATTGATATTTCATTTTGAAAGATGAGATCTTATATACAATGTCTCACAATGTATACTCGATAGTTGTAGAGACAAATGTGTATGACACATATATTGAATGACTTGATGACTCAAATAATGAATATCTATAGTATTTTAATCTAGAGTGCATAAATGAAAAATGCATTTTTGGAATCCAAAATGATTGTTATCTAGACTCTTTTGGTTAATGAATCAATAGAGACATGCAAGTATTATTTATTGTGCAATATGACAAAAAGCTTTTTCACTAGATGTAGTGGGGGAGAGACTATTCTATTACAACTCATACATATTGATGTACATAGACCTTTTAGAATAAATTCTAATGGTATTTTACTTGTACCTCATTGTAGTATCAGTAGATATGGTAATTTGTGTTCAAAGAAATATATATATAAATCTCTTGAAGTGTTCAAGGAGATCATGAATGAAGTATGTAACCAACTTGGTAAAAGTATTAAGACACTTCTATATGATCGATGTTGAAATATTTTTAACTAAGAGATTGAGGACCTTCTGGAGAGACCGTGATAGTGTATGATAATGAACTCTACTTGAAACTTAATGATGTTTTTGAAAGAAAAAAATCACATCATGTTAAGTAATGGTGTGATGAACAATAAATCTAGTTGATCTTCTAAATTCCTTTTGGCACATGCTTTACACTAAATATAATGCATCGTCTAAATGATTCAAAAGACATCGTATGATATATGGTATGGGAAGTGTCCTAATATGTCTTTTATAAATATTAGGGATGAAAGATTACATAAGAAAATTAGTTTCATAAAAGGCTCTATCCAAAATCACATAAATGTTATTTTGTTGAATACTACTTTTATATTCCAATCCAACAATAAAAGGTGTTTTCAGGATGCCTGAGTTCTTGATGAGTAATTTAATTCCAAAGGAATTAGTGGGAGAAAAGTAGAACTCAAAAAGTTTGAGACAAATAAGAAAACATTGAACCTAAAGAGGTACAGTACGAACAAGTAGAATCACAAATTGTTGTGAAATATCAAGTTCCTTATGTAACATAAAACCTCATAGATCTAGTTGAACACACCTTGAGTTTGAAATATTATGATATCTTATAACTCACAAAGTCGGCGAGTTGATCATAGATGATGAGTCCAAAACCTCCTAGAAGCTATTAAGGGACCAGAGTATGAGAAAGTGCTTGAGGCCATGAGATCCAAGATGGAGTCTATGTACAAAAACAAGGTATGACCTTGATGCATCCACCTAAAGGGGTAAAACCCATAAGGTGTAATTGGGTCTTCAAGAAGAGGATCGACATGGATGGTAGTGTACAAATCTATGAGAGCAGATTGGTTGCAAAGAGTTTCAAACTAGATCAAAATGTTGCCATGGTTAAATCCATCAGGATAATGCTTGCTATTGTAGCTTAATGTGATAATGAGATTTGAAAAAATGGATTTTAAAACCATATTCCTTAACTAGAATATTGTATAGGATGTGTACGTGGCACAACCTAAAGTTTTTATAGGTCTAATTATTGTTAATAAATTCTATAAGCTACAAAGGTCAATTTTTGGATTGAAGAAAGCATCTCAGAGATGGAATCATCAATTTGACAAGACATTCAAAGAGTTTGACTTGATTTAGAATGAAGATGAAATATGTGATAACAAAAGATTTAGTGGGAGCATATTTATATGCCACATGTTGATGGGGAATAACATTCTTATACTGCATATGACCTAACAAGGAAAGTATTATTTCCATAAAGGGTTTAGGCAAAACATCCTATGAGATAGGAAGTGAGATTTATAGAGGTAGATCTAGAAAGCGTCTTAGCCTAAGTAAGAGAACATACAATATGATGAAGTGTTCATCATATAGGACTCAGTGAGGAAAAATGTAACCATGTTTCATGGGATTAGTCTCTCAAGAGCCCAATACCCAAGTTCTTGTGAAGAATGTGAAGGATGAGTGAGATGACATATGCATTCACAATTAGATCTCTCATGTATGCAATGTAATGTACTCATCTTGTTGTCTTGTATGTATTAAACATGATGAGTGGATATCTACCAAATCCTAGTGAAGGTCACTAGAATACCATAAAGAACATCCTTAAGTATTTGAGAAGTACTAAAAAGGATAAGTTCCATGGTTATGGTGATAAGGAAGAGTGGGTGTAAAGGGTTACACTGATGCAATCTTCCAAAATGACAAATAAAATTAATGATCGCAATCTAAATTTGTGTTTGACCTTAAACAAGAACTATGAGTTGGAAAAGTTCTGAGCTAGAGAAATTTGTTTAATTCTATGAAAGAAGCCAAGTATCTTGGTGTTGTGAACACAACAAGGATGTTGTATGGATCTAGAAGTTCATATAGATGAACTTATGGGAGATTCTAACTGTCAATGACACAATAGAATTACTATGACAACAATGGAGCTATTGGATAGGTAAGGAATCTCTGATAGCATACTACAACACTTCCATCTCATACGAGAAGTCGTACAATGAGGAGTTGTGAAACTTCTAATATACCAAATAGAAGGAAACTTTGCTAACCCACTACAAAAGATCTTGCACAGTAGAAAGATGATGGACATGTTTAGATAAGTTGGAATAAGATTCGTGGGTGATTGGCTCTAAGTACAAGTGGGAGTCTGTTGGTATGTATTCCTAGATAGCCAATCATAGGATGATTGGAATGTGGAATTAGATACCTTATTTGATAATAATAAAGGTAATAACTTGTATCATGAGATAATAACACAGACATAGTAGATGTCTAAAGAATAATGTTACTTGATGACATATGTCTTCAGGTTGATGACCTGAATGATGAGCTCATATGTATGATAAGTGTACATACATTCATGTTATGTCTCTAGTCAGATATTACCATGGAAGTAGAACAAACAACATCATTACATAAGACTAAAGTGTATGTTGATTGATGATAGAGTCTCATTGGTCATGATATATGTTATCAAGTCAAGCATATAAATACATATTAGAGAACAATGTATCAGACAGACCCAACTTGAGAGTGACACATTGATACCATGGTATGGTAGTCAGAATCAACTCTCATATTGATAGTGGTTATTGTGGTTCTTAGATCTGAAATCACTACATTCATCACAACTTGTTCATTGTATTTAGACACCATCCAATGTGATCCTGAATAAGGGTTTCCATAAAGGTTATGATTAGGTCCATTGTGTCACATGGGGATTGAGTGTGAGTGATGTAGATGGGATCTATCCCTCCTATAGGATATGTGTATCCAAGGCACTTGATAAGCGGGTCTCAGAATTGTATGGCCATACCCATGTGATTCAATCTATGATATGTAAACTCACATGAATCTCAGACAGTCTTCTCTAGTTCAAGGAACATGGATTGAACATTGATGAGGATGATGATTCCATGCCTTGAGTTTAATTAAGATATTAGAGACAAAGAAACTTTATGATCAAAGTAACACCAGCCACTGATTGTAGGTGGAAGTTGTTCTACAACTTTCCAAATGACTTAGGAAGCAATGATGAATTTTTAGACACCTCTCATTGCTTGTGATGTCATAAGTTGGTTATGGACGTTCACTGCCTACGTAATTTGGGAACTGTAGAGACACACACATAGGATACACTTGGAATATCATTCATGAATGATGTCTAAATTGATTACTAAAAGTGTTTAGGTATTCAATTAAACAATTGAGGTTCAAAATTGACTGAATGGACTCTGAGCCAACTAGTTCAAGTGTTGAACTGGTCGATTAGAGTGTTAGGCCAATTGGAAACGCAATTGGATGCATATTTGACTGATTTTGGACAAGTGAAACGACCATTTCATATTGTCAAATGACTGTTTCATGATGGGAACTGACTTGTTCATGATCTTGGTTGTCCGGATCGACGATCAATTCGATTGGATCAAGGATTAATGTTGATGACATGATTTTACATTAATCAGAAATTGAATGCTAATTTGATTCTGAATTGGAAACACATGAACCGACAAGTTCATGAGATGAATTGACCAGTTCATGCATGACATGACCGATTATCTAGGTGAACTGACCGGTTCACCATTCATAGTTTCCAGATAATTCATTAATTCTATCTCTTTGACTATCAGACTGACTAGAAACCCTGACTCTAGCCTCTCTAATAAATAGAGGGATATTGGTGGATTCTTAGATATAATACTAACCTCTGGAAATTATTGTCCTTTCTTGTTGTGGTAACCAATAGAGCACTCAAGCAAGTCCTACCTGTAAAAAGGAGGGATAGTAAGGGAGAGACAATGATGGGAGAACGAATCGGTTCTAGTACACAATGTTCGAAGGGTCAACTCCTTCTTGTTGGATTTGGTAGTGCATCGTGGAGTTTTTGATGCTTTATGTAGACTACTCTATAGGCAAAAGAGTTTTCCTACTAGGAGGACAATGCCAACTGTCGTCTGTGGTACTGCACCAGGGGTTCTTGTTGATGATTGTTCGAGTATTACTGCCTGAAGAAGAAGTGTGTTGCTGCTTGGAGAAGAAGCATGATGTTGCATCAAGGGTTGTCGTTGGACATGCTCCAGGATTAGGTATATCACTTGTTACCTTTCTTCCTAGATACATTGTTGTTGATGCGATCTTGTTGATTAGGGAGTCGGGCTTTAAATTTTTATTTCCACTGCCTTATTTGTCGTCCTGATTTTCCAATAAAAATGGACCAAAAACTATTGACAATCAAACAAACACACATGGTCTCTATCTGTGTATCAAATATGAATAAAACTGAGAGATATCATGGATGTAAAGAAAAAAGACATGGATTTTTTGTTTTAATTCCAAAAATGTTATTGACCCTCTCTCAACAGCCTCAACCATCTCACTTTATTGACAACCTTGGCGAATATTGTCGATGACCATCTTCGTGCCAAGCTCCAATTTTCAGAGTGCACCTGTCAATGACCATCCATATGTTGGTCTTCCCTATCAATGACTACATGCCTCTTTAAGTAAATATTGGACATCAATCCAACAACCTTAATCAATTGATGGCATTGTCTCTCCTCTAGTATCTCTTTGTAACGACCATACAAACCAACTATGTTCAATAAGGAGATCATGTAAGGCACTAACATCATACTATTCTTAATCTAGTATCCGAAATTCCAATAGTCAAGAGGGATAGAGGGTAGGGATATTAAGAGATGTAATAGATCCCAACATGATTCAAATTCATTATGTGTGGATGTGAGGGTGTGTACACAACTAGAAGAAGAGGTAATTTGAATAAGAAAGTGTCATTATAATATATTTAAAATTTTATAGTTCAATTAGTTATGTTTGGGAGGACTACGAGTGGGTAGAGTGTTGGCTTTGTATTATTATCTCCCTACAATAAAAAAATTTATCCATCGTAGTAACTATAATGATTTGCGACTAAGTGCGTAATTTATAATTGTAGTCTATCTAGTACAAGAAAATAAATGTTTTTTGTTACTTATTATGATGTTAAAGCCAAAATTTACAATAGTGAATGAATACATGTTTAAATGTCCTTGAGATTGTATCTTGATTATATGGTATGTTTTTTCTTTATGATACTTTGACAAAAACATTTACTTCTATGACCACGATAAGTGATTTGTTGATTTCCTGAAATCCATTTACAATAAGATACATCTTTATTTTTGTATGACTATGCATGAGATGTCCACATGAGGAGCATTCACAGGTCTACACATGAACAATATTCATAGATAAAGTGTTATAGTATTTCTTTAATTTGGTGTCTCCATGCATGCATAATCTAGTTTTATGTTTTTTGGTTATTAGATTTTTTGTAAGGCCTTATAGATGTTTATGTTTTATTAGGAAAAAAATTAGAACATTACAAATTAAGTATGTCTAGAGTCTCAGACCTATAAATAAATTCAGATATATGCTTCTTCCTCTTAAGTGTCATGCAAAATAGGAGTGCTACAAATAGTGTAAGAATCAGAAAAGTGACTCAGGGGGGTACCCTATAACTTGAGAACAAATAGTTGACATCTTGGTAGGGTATAAAAGCAAGAAGGGTTTTTATTTAACTCATTTTCTTATGAGATAGTACACAATTTTTAAATGAGAGATAGGTCACATGCCCACCCTTCTATATATGGGGTTGGGCCTAGGCTACAAACATACCCTATAAGATCAAATGTACTAGTAAAAATGTTGTAGAGAATTCTGAATGTTCATAAATAATTTCTCATTTGGTCTTAAAAATCTTGAGATTAAATGTTCATATAGTAAATTGACTATTAGAATAGTCTTAAATAATTACCATGTCTTGGGAAACACCGATATATTACTAATAAATGCAAACAATGAAAGTATCCATATATTATATGTTCCCTTCAATTGCATACTAATGAAAGGTTGATAGGTCACAAGATTCGTTAAGAAAAAAGACAAAGTGACATTGTCAGGTAAGATAAAATAAGGTATATTACACATTTGAAATGTATTATGTGTAATGATTAAGCTTGTTGGCCTCTTATGAGATGCATTTATTATCAAGATAGTGTATAATCCACGAAATTCTAGTGCATTGTGTCGATATCTTTAGAGTACCAATTAGTCAATAACAAAAAGACGCATATGTGCGGTCTCAGTCTAAGAATTGTTAACTTACCGTTCAATATGCATAAGGCGATGCACAAAAAATCCTCACTAAATATATGATTCAATTTGTTTTTCTAGGTCCCAAGAAGTGAGATTTTAAGAACTGATTCCAAGAAGTCTCCTTGAACGTAACACCCACAACCATCAAACTTATATATGATTCTCCTTGATCAAGCTAAAGTAGCACCTAAATCAACATTACCTAAATGAAGATAAAAGAACATTATAAAAGACCAAAATGTGTCATGTATCTATGAAAGGGGAAGAGTCAAATCATCAATACTATACATGTTCCCTTCTCTTCAAATTGACAAAAAATGAGACAAGCGAAGCTGTCTATGTGTTGAATATTATTTTTTCTAGAGTTTTAGTAGGTTAAGATGGTGAATGGTCCATAAGTTAACACTCATGGGATCTTCATTTCAGTTGAAAAAAATATTTCCAAAACATTTTGGAGAATGCACATCTGAAATAAATATGAAAGCAATCTTCTAAATTGGATCCAAATAAATGAGAACAATATGGCACATGAAAGCACCGTGAGCATAAATTGGATCTGATTAGTAGCTTATTGTGTCCTATCAGCTAGACCGGTAAGTGAATTTTGGTATGGAATTTGATACACTGTATTTGTCTGTTAACGTAACTGGCTTGACCATCAATAAAAAATGTATAGGCTTTACTAGTTTAGTAAGAGTTTCCCTAGATCCAACGAACATGAATGGATTTGGAAGTTGTATTGATTTGATTCCTAAGATTATTGATATCATTCCAAAAGAATTTACATGTGCAAGGTAGACAGACTAATGGACCTATACGGATCAATTCTATGAATTCAAGCACGTTTGACAAAAGAAAAGGTGGAGAAGAACTTATAGAAAGAGATTTTGACTCATTACATCTTGATCAAAACATAACCCACAATAGAGCTTATTGGAAAAGATGGATCCATGTAGTTGATCCCAAAATGGTTGGAATTGGGGCTTATATGATGGTTATTAATCATTGTACATTTATTTAAATGTTTTCCTATTGACATGTTTTTTGTTAGATATTTTTTACATGCAAATATGTACATTAATACATTGTGAAATTAGTGGTGGTGTTTATAAGTTTAGTTTCTATTAAAAATGGTAATGGTTCTTCCAATTACATTTCTCCACCAACCTTGGGTTCAATTATTTGTTCTCATTCTAATGGGGAACTATATTCATGCTCAACAGATAAACTTATTGCAAAATATATATAGTCTTTCACTATTGATCTACTTTGTTTCATGATAAATTAATGTAAATGAAGGGATATGATCTTATTTGGATCTTGAAATCACAAAATAAGTATTTACATAAAACTAAGTGGTATCTATATGTTAACAATAATTTAAACTTAAAATTACTTGAACTTGTTCTGAAACCTCATCATGCTAAACGAGATTACTCAAAATACAAAACATAATCAGCTACTAATTAATCACATAGTAAAAAATGTGGAATAATTAAAACCAATTCCAACAATGTTAATGAACTCTAGAACATTTACATAAAGGTCCATCATTCCATTGTCATATATTGTAACAAATATACACATATGGGTCCAAATACTACAGTCACATCATGCATACAAAAGATAGTTCACATGTACATGCCATATATTTACAAACATTGGCATACTACCAAAATCTCGGGTCGATACGAGTATATCATCTAAAAAAATACCATACACAGACCTGAGAGTATAGGGACGACACTAGAACTCTACTACTAACATCTTAAACTAACCAACCTTCTGAATCTATTGATCACCAGGTTGGTTCTCTTCTAAAATGCGACCTCGACCTCGTTGCCCGTTACCACCTAAAAAAAGATGTGGTGACCCACGGGTGAGACCCAGTCCCAGTGATAGATATAACTCTCTCCAACATATATTGATTATAACATGTTGATTGATAGTAAATGAACTGAGCAAATATAGTAATGAATAAGAAATTTAAGTAGATTAAATATGTTAAGCATACTAAGCCATTAAGCAAATTAACTTGATAAGAAGTATAATTACTCAAAGGTCATATGATATCATCTTGTAAACACTGAGTAGTATAAAGACAAGTTAAAGACTGATCAAACAATGTGAGACATAGTTAACCATAGCCAGTATACTACACATCTTATATCACTTCTTTTATTACACTGCCCTGAGGGATTTGAGAACTACCACTCAAGTCCCAACTGACAACTACTAAGTCGAAATTAGTGCCATACAAGATCTAGGAAGAGTCAGACTCCTAAGATCTTCTCCGCCCCCGGTCAGTATGGGCCCTCCACACTGACACATAAGGTCAAGTTGTTAACAGCCTAGTCCTTCGTTGGTACAGGTCACAACACTAGTGAAAGGAGGCATGTACGCATACCCTATCATCCGAGGTACAACCACAATTGTCCTCCAAACTCATCATCATCATATATAAGCACCAAGACACGAACACAACCATTCTCAAACTGAGGGTTGGGTATGACTCACTATCATCATCCCTAACACTCAAATTCAGGATGCCAAGCACCCGGTATACTCATCAGCATGCGCTCTGAGTTTCCATTAGGAATACGCATTTCACTATCTGGCAATTTCTGACACTCAGATAGATCTATGGAACATGGAACTACATGATTAGAGTTTCACTGAATTAGTTATGCCAATTGGGTGAATTAAGGCTAAATCATACAAATGGACATACAAACCCTATTCTATTTCTATCAAGTGTATAAGAATTGGAACTTCATAAGATATAGAAACATTTGAGGTATAAATCTTAATTACATTACCACATGCTCCATCCATTGCATTGTAATGAACCAAATTACATAATATTATTTTAAGAAATGCATTTTTATAAGAAGTTCCAGGGTTTCAACCCTTATTGGAACATGAAGAGGATTTCACCTCAATTTGGGCTCAAGCATGCCCAAAGGTCATCATGACCACCTCATCAATTCCTACATAATCATCATTGTCTTTCAATGCCTTAAAACAAGGCTCAACAGAACATCAATCACACATGTGACATATAAGATTAGCATAGCACAAACTATGATGCTCAACTATCATCATATTATGGTTTCAACACAATAAGAGAGAAATTCATAATCACATTTAATCACCTTATGAAGGATGATTACAAATAATCACTAGCACATAGTCATATTAGAGTTGGTGTAAGAAGTCATATTTCATTAGGGGTACACATTCACTTGTTATGATGATTTATCAAATATATTCATACAAGGGCAAAAGTAATACTACAAGTTTGAAAGGTGTTGTACCTTCAAATTTCATTACTAGAACTAACATATAATATCACAGGATTTATTCTAATCCAATGGATGTTAGAGCATCCAATCTCATCCATTAAATCGGGTTCATTATTCAAAATCATTAAATTGAGTACGGTTTAACCATTGAATTCATTGAACCAAGAAACCATTGGTTACGGGATCTAAATAAGATACATTTAAAACCTTGACTCACCATTGGTTGGTAGGATCAACACTATATTCACTCAACACTATCAAATATTAAGCTAATGTCATCATTGATTGATAACATCATTAGGGTACTTAATGGTTGATCATTAAACTTCTAATAGAGACAAAACATGACCTAAGGGGGGTGACCATACATTTTCACCATCATTTGACACCTTTGATCATGAACATTAGTTGACAAGATAACAATACCATTGGTTGTTGAATGGTATCACCATCGATTGTGTGGTACGAAAGGAAATACCTTGAAAATCCTAATTTGGACCATCAATTATTTTGTGCTTAACGCCATAGGTTGTTGCTATCAACCTGTCCCAGATCATGTTACACCTAAGAAAGGTTGTACACATGTTTAAAATTTCATATAGAACTGGAACATAATAGGGAACACCACAAAAATTTGTAATTCTAAACAAGCATTGTTTCTCTATATAAGTGAAGAATGATATATAACTCGCCTCTATAGAGTAGATCAGATCCCAAACAGAAAGAATCTCGAGCAAATAAGGCAGGAAAATCCTAGAATCAGATCTAAACTTGGCCAAATAGGTACTTATCTACACAAAGAAGAAAAGCCCTAGAAAAAGAAACAAGAAGGATAGATTTTTTAGTTCTAAAGCCACTTTCACCATGGAAAATTAGGGTTCCGACCTGGAGAAATATAGGAGGAAGTAGAGAAAATAAATAAATGGAGGAAATAAGTTAATACTTACACATTTAGGTCAAGATCACTAGGAGGAAGCTTTTTAAGCCCAAAAATGAAATCAATTGCAACCCTAGATTCTTTTTCCAAGAAGATTCCCTCTTTCTTCTTCCTTGGATCGGAAATTCATAGCATCACAGAGGGAGAATAAGATTCAGAGAAGGACGGAAGTGGTGGAGAGAAAATGGTTCATTTTGGTTCTTAGGGATAATTATATGAAACTTTAAGATAAAGAAAAAGAAAAAGTTGAAGTTCTAGTATCTTTCCAAGTGTCCATGGCCTTAAATTGTTATGAATATACAAACACACACACAAGAAGCTCCCCCACCATCTAGAGAGACATGTTTATCCTTCTTTTCTTGAATTTCCAAGCAAAACAAATTATTCATTAGTTGATACCTACTAAAGGTAGCTCATCCATGAAGGGGTAAACCCTAAAATACCGTTAAGGAAAACACCTTCAAACCAAGGTTTAAATAGGTGACCCATGGATCAAAAAGCTCAAGAATGATGAGAGAATATCCACAGAATATAATACAAATGATAAATTGCAAAGGAAACCCCTCAATTGGGTACATTGTAGAAAAGTCCAAAATGAACAAAAAATTGCATAACTTGCTTAAACAGTGTCCAAATTGTACCAAATTTGAAACTTAAGCTTGTCTTATTATTTAAAAGTATATAAAATGTTAGATTAGGGTTATAGGAATTGAATTATGGTAATTAAGATTATTCAAATCATTAAATAAGTTTAGGGGGCTTACAACTATAAACCCCTAACAAGGATTTTGTCTCGAAATTCTACACAAAAAGAGATGGATATTTTCTACGCATCTCATTCTCTAGTTCCCATGTGGCTTCCTGTATTCCATGGTGATGTTGGTGTGGGCTCCGATCTCCAAAACCACGATATAAACTCAGCGAATCATTCGATTAGTTGCGGAATATGAAAATTACTGGAAATTTAAAACTTTTTGAGACAAGATCTTGAAATCATAAAACTCCTTTTATAAGAAACAAAGTAAATAGTTTACATCTCTGTTAAACCACTTCTTGAGTAGTTATATACAACATGATTCAAAAATCTCAAGAGACAAAACCAAAATCTCAAACCACTAACTCCTAGGACCTGAGAGTACAGAGACGGCATAGGACTATCTAACTACATGACTCAGCAGATAGTATCTCCACCTGAGATTCACTGCTGCCCCTGGTACTGTTGTTGCTGTTGTTGTTCATCCTTAAATGGGAACCTTCGTCTTCGACGACCACCTAAAAAGTTGAAATCTACAGAGTGAGACAATGTATAAATTGTCCCAGCGAGAGATATAACTCTCAACTAGAAGTTTTATTATAACATTAAGGAATATCATAGACAATGTAACTTAAATTATGCAACAGCAGGTTTAATAACAATTGAAGCAACTTCTAATTAAGCAGTCATGTCTTTAATGCATATAAAGAACATGTATACAAAATATTTGAACAGATTATTAATGTAATGAGTGTAACACCAAACATTGTTCCTCGTAGTTCAACCTAAGAAGATATGCTACGCGGTTGATTATGTTTTACAAACATTATTATGCCCTACGGAGATGAGGTATACCGCTCATACTCCAACCGATCACTAGTAAGTCGCATCAGTATCATACATAGGTCATCAAAAGAGCCGGATTCTTATGACCTCATCTTCCTCAGTCAGTAAGAGGATTGTTTGCAGGACATCTTGTGTCTCTCTTGTTATAGCTTACCAGGGTAATCTGGTCCTTCGCTATTTTAGAGTTACAGTGACGTTCTGTACTATCTTCGTCATCGAAAGATTTCTTGTTTATCTCTCATCGATGCGGTATTTGTGTTTTCTTTGGGAGATTTGTGGTACATCTCTTGGTATGGATTTGTAGTGAAGGGTTGATGGATTGTGATATATCTACATCAATTCCTACACTAGGATGTAAGGATTTACGCATCCATATCCCCCACATACTCAAAAGTATGTGATCCAGGAGTTCCCTTGGGAAAACCTGTTTCACCATCATTTGGTCTCTGACAATGATGGATCTATGATCAGGGCTCTATATAGTATGATTGTACTTGATTAGTTAGGTACATTTCAGTATTCTTTTAACATCATACATGTTCTCAAACATTAATCATTAGCATAGCAGCTATGAAAGTAGAATACTTAAATGTAACAAGTCTAACTCACATCAATTATCATTTCTCAATCATCTCATCACAAGTCATCTGTTAAGCAGGACCTTGATTATACTCATGGCTCTCATAGCCTAACAATCTCATAAGATGCCACTTGCTAGGTAACAGGGTATTTCACTGTTCATAAAGTTAATAACATGCTTTCAATGAACATGAAATCATCATCCTTACCTGGATATGATCATCCTCATATAAAAACATGCTTGGTTAATTTAACTGATAATAGTAAACAATTCATTTCAAAGAAATTGTACCTTCCTACTCTTACAAGAGTTAGGTTCGCTAAATATCATCAATTAGGGTTATTCATTTCCTTTTCTTATGATTAGGAATCTTGATTCCTCATCTCATACTTCAATCATGAAGATTCATGCTTAAAAGCATAACTTGGAAATAGGGTTTTACCCTATTCAATTAAGGTTATTGAAATCCCTTTATCTTATAAGGCATCATATTTGTAATATATTCACAGAGTTTCATACCTAAAAGCATAACACAAGACTAAGTTTAACATACCCCATCCTTCATTATTTAATATTTCCTGTTCATATTATGAGTCTAACTCTACTATGCAACTCTACCATCCTTGGAAGCATACTAGGATATGATGAGTATCTACCTTTAATTTCAACATTTATCGAACATCATAAATATTATCAATTCTAAGTATCAATCTATTTCTCCTTTATATCATACTCTATATTTATTAAGTATATGAATTCGTTGTGCCCCTATCATAGCTAATTCCCTCTTACATCTTTTTAAATGGTACAGAGGTTTAAACATTGTTGATGTAGGATAACTCATCCTGTAAGATTGATTTAACTATACCTCACTTAAATGCATTACCTTGTAGACATCTCCAGGATTTCATAATTGCCAGGTCATAAACTAGGCTCACTATTCATCCCACTAGGATTTCCATATTTTCATTTCCAATTTAGGGGTTCTCATTCATATCACATCTCCTCTGGATTAGATTTATTGAACTCGTAGCTCACAAGGCATAAAGATTCCTCATATTACAACTTGTAATTAGGGTTTCATACTCAAAAGCATAACCCTGAATTATTACATTTATCAGATCACCCTAAATTAGGGTTTACTATTCACAATATATTTTATTACCCTAGAATTAGGGTTTACTATTCACAATATATTTTATTACCCTAGAATTAGGGTTTACTATACACTCCTTGGTGAATTGAACTCATAACATAATCATGTATGAGAAACATCATCATTAAAGCCCTCACATAAAATTAAGATTCATCAATTATCATAATTAGGGTTTCCATGATCTCACATAGGTGGATCGTACCCTAATCATGCACATTCATATGTATTAAAGGTACTTTACTTGAATTTCATACATAAAAGGTACTTTATCTCTACTCTCACTAGTAGACGGTGATTACACCACTCTAGATTAGGTTGGGTTAAGTCCTCATTGACTAACATAAGCCATGTCACCACTAACATGTCATTAGGGTTTGATTAAAACAAGGTATCCTTTTATTTAACCCTTCAAGGGCATTTTGGTAAAGTACACCATTGATCCCCATCATGGGTCAATTCATTAGTCACTTAGTCCCTTAATGTCCTAAGGTACCATTAGGGTTTAGGTTAAACCACCATTGAACCAGTTACACCTTCAAATGATTAAGTATAAACAACCTTGAAAGTCTCCAATCCGTTACACATATTCAACCTCCAAACGGTTTGAAACCGTTTGGATGTGTTGACCGTTTGCTAGGTTTGACTCCAAGACCACATGACACCCAAGGTCATTTGCCCTCAAATGGTCTTAAGACCGTTTGGGTGTGTTGACCGTTTGGGGAGAGTTGACCTCCAAACCGTTTGAGCTTATGCGGTTTGAAACCGTTTGATCAAAAATGACTTGAGATCGATTGGTCCAAACGCCCTTGAGATCGTTTGCGCCCAAACGGTCTTGAGACCATTTGGTCCAAATTGGTCATGGATATGTATGTTGAAGCCCTCAATTGGTCAAGTCCATGACAACCACTTATAAAATGAGTCAACTAGGATTATCCTTAATCAATTGGACATCAAATTGACCCTCAATTGAAAACCAATTAGGGTTAATTCTAACTCAATTAGGGTTTCAAATCGGATGGTCATCAATGTTCAACAATGTGAGTCAATTCGAGGTTGAACCCATCAATTGACCTCCAATTGGGCCCAAACTTGGCCCAAACGGTCTTGAGATAGTTTGGAAACCCTCCAAACGGTCTTGAGACCGTTTGCCCAAAGTTTGACCAAAAACGAAGTCAGTTGGATAAGGGTTGAACCCTAATTAGGTCTGAAGTCAGCAATTTTATCAATTCTTCAACTTATTGCCATTGGACCCTCAATTCATCAAATTAGCTCAACCCTAGACTTTCAAACGGTCTTGGGTTGTCACCAAACGGTCTTGAGACCGTTTGGATGAATCCCCAAATGGTCTTGAGACCGTTTGGGTCCTTCAACCCAAAACGCAACAAGATCTTTACTTGAAATCAGCAATTTCAACCCGATTAGGATTAGGGTGTTGAAGTGCCTTCAACTCTCAATTGGTTAAGAATTAGATTATGATTCTTTATAGGAATGAAATTCAATATGTTACCAACAGACCCTCAAACGGTCTTCCCTTGGTCAACCCTATCAAATGGTCTTGAGACCGTTTTTATCCAAACGGTCTTGCATGATCATTTGAGATCAAACGGTTTGAGACTGTTTGACCTTAAACGGTTTGCAACCGTTTGGACCAAAAGGGTCCAAGGTTGGTTGATAAAGCTGCCTAGGAATTCACGCCCATCATCTTGAACCTCTATTCAGGTTGGTTACTCCACCGTTTTACTTGCAAAAGTGCAAGGAAGAAGGGAGGTAGAAGAAGAACTAAACTTAAATTACAAGAACATGCATATGCATAATAAAGCAAGGAGTTTAGAGTTATAAAACCCACCTCAAACGTTGTTCCTAGAGCTCCAAGCTTCAAGGCTTCAAGCCTCTAATGGTGTCTTGAGCTCCACAACTCGGCCAGAGGTGATTCTCCAAGGAAAAGATGGGGATGATCAACTAGAACAAAGAATCTAAGTAAATTAACCATAGAACCAACCTTATATGATGAATTCATCCAAGAATCCGAACTAGAAGATTGTTCCTACTCACCTTAGAACTACTTGGTCGTCTCCCTGAAGTCCAGAGCTGTTCCTTGGCCATTTTGAGAAAGATGAGAAGTGAAGAGGTGAAAAGATACGTTTAGTTGGTTTGCAAGGGAAGTAGGCTTATATACCTTAGGCTATTTTCCACCTTAAGGACCTCTAGAACATGGAATTCTCATCCAAGTCCCTCCTTATTTCTAAGGCACGTCCAAGACATCAAAGCTTATGCAAAGCCCATCTAATCTCAAGATCTATGGGTAAAGAAAGCCATCTTTCAACTAGAATACATATATGAAGGGTCTTCATGCTCATACTAGGTGAAACTACTACAAAGATCATTCTTTTTATCTGATTACTTCATTGGTGTGCTCCTTTCATCATTTCTACTCTAAATGATGTCAAAAGTCATACTAGATGTTCTAGAAGATGTATTTTACAAATTGCTCCTCATAATTTGGGTAAATTGCACTTTACTCCAAAATTTGGGTTTTTAAGCATAAGGATCATTCCACAAGTTGCATCTTGATGCCCATGCTTGGGAAATCCATTATACTTCATCATATTCATTCTCATGTTGTCTCAACATTAAAGGAACATATAAACATGTGTAATTTGCAAGTTAACCCCTCTGATTGGGTAAATTACACATAGGTCCCTGTATGCAAAACAATATTACAACATTGTTCATAGGGGACAAAAATGGAAACATATGTCCCATAGGAGCTTTAATTACATACTAAAGGATAATTACAAACATTTAATTTCATATTTAGGAAAAACACCTAGGGTTAGCTCATAACCCAGGTCAGGGGTGTTACAAATCATAAACCCCTAATAAGGATTTCGTCCCCGAAATCTCAGGAAGAAAAGGGGAAAGCAGATATTGTTTCAACATTACATTATTACATCCTTAGGTAACATTCCATTTTTAGGGAGATGTTATAGAATTTTGATCAACATTCCTTAAGATCAAATTCAAGCTCTGATATTTATTTGAGACCATATAAGTGTCTTTGCACCCTGAGTGTTTCATCACATCTGATAATCAGCATACTAACTTCCTTTATTATATGTATTAACTATCTCATCAGTTGTACATTCTTATCATAAAGAAAAGTTTTCTTGTCAAACAAGGATTTATTTAATAGATATTCTGGAGAAGGATATGTGTATTTAAGAACATAAACCCCTAACAAGGGATGTTCTTAACATTCTATGTTTATTTAAGAACATAAACCCCTAACAAGGGATGTTCTTAACATTCTTACTTTGGTATTAATTATTTGTGTTATCAACACTTTGTATCTCTTTCTTCCTTTTATCATGGGATATTGCTTATTACATATATTCTTTCAACCTTTACTAGTCAGGGTTGACCTTCCTTATTCTCATATTTCTTATCTTATGATACTCTTTAGGTTGTTTCATATTGACTACTTGATCAGAGTAATCAAAAGATAACAATCTAAGAGTTTCCATATTTACTTTATCATCAGTAATTGTATACCTAGCCAGGGTATATAATTACTGAGGTAAGAAAATATGCACTTGTATGCTACCATGTCCCTTCTCTTTTCTCATCATTACAAGCATAAATATTAACTTTACTGAATACTATATCCAGATCAATTCTTTAATACCTTATCTTCTTATAGAAGTAAGCATGTAACATGAAACATCTATCTGATGCAACATTAAAAGCCTTTATGAGACCAATCAAGGAAAGTTCAATCAATTACTCTTTAAATTTTATCCAAAAGATCATAAAGAGATTTATAAAAATTCCATTTATCTTGTCTAACCTATCATGGCTCAAGGATTATATCAAATCCTTGCATATCAAGTGGTATAAGGTCCGCTTGAATGTGATGATTAGAAAAGAAGAGGATGCAGGGAGAGCATACCTCCTGCAAAACGGCAGACCCACTCAACGGAGTCTCCAACAACAAACTATCTGCCCTATGACTGACTGTCATATTGCAGTTACAGATCACTCTTCGAGTGATAAAAGAGTGTGTAGCACCCGGGTCAATCAGAACAGATACTACACAGGATTTAGACATATCAAAATATAAAAGTTTCATCTGACCTGCCACAACCCGTGGATTGACCACTGCATCAGGTGGGTTCATAGCATAGAACCTCGTTGTCGCCTGTGGTTGATTTGGTGCAGATGATCCAGCTTGGGACGCTTGTCCACGTCCTCAAGCTGCTCCTTGAGATTGCCTCCTCTGTGATCCCTGTTGACCTTGTCTCGGAGGCTGTGTCACATTGACAGGCTTAGATCGACAGTCCTTCATCAAATGCCCCACCTTACCATAGTTGTAGCAGCTTCTCTCCAGTTGGTGTGGTCTAAAGGGCTCCTTACCCTTTCTGGATAACCATTGCCTTGGTGTACTAGGTCCTGGTTGTGTTGGTGACACCAGAAATTTCTTCCTTTTGGAACTACCAGGCTTCTGCTTCTGGGTTTGGATAGGCCTTTTCTCAATTCTTCCTTTATATTTCCTTTCTGGACAATTAGGTCTGATATGTCCAGGCCTCCCACAATTATGACAGGTCCTAGTCTCTGGCTGTATTCTAATCCCTACATTATTGTGGACTAATTCATGAGGCTCAGGTTGAGCATAATCTTGCTCTGAGTTCAAAGCTTCATCATTTACTTCTACTTCAACCTGCTGCTGAGGGTTACATATTCTATGGATATCCAAAACATCATCATTAGGAGCTGGTAATCTGGGTTGTATTGCTAGTGTTTGATCCACTAGATACATCATGGTTGTCCTAAATTCTCCAACAGTGATTCCTAAGGAAGGATTCCTTATCATGGTTGGACTAACTAGGGGAACCTCAGGTAAGTGTCCCTCTACTACTTGCTCCTCTGCACTTCTTCTAGGTGTAGCATTGTTGCTTTCTGCAACAAACTCCTCGTCCTTATATATCTTCTTCTCCTGAGGAGCAGAAGATTTTATTAGATGAAGAAGAAACACTAAAGATAGACTCGACATCCTAAGTCCTATGTCTCTGTAGACTCGGTGAACCTAGAGCTCTGATACCACTTAATTGTGGGCTCTGATCTCTAAAACCACGATATAAACTCAGTGAATCGTTCGATTAGTTGCGGAATATGAAAATTACTGGAAATTTAAAAATTTTTGAGATAAGATCTTGAAATCATAAAACTCCTTTTATAAGAAACAAAGTAAACAGTTTACATCTCTGTTAAACCACTTCTTGAGTAGTTATATACAACATGATTCAAAAATCTCAAGAGACAAAACCAAAATCTCAAACCACTAACTCCTAGGACCTGAGAGTACAGAGACGGCATAGGACTATCTAACTACATGACTCAGCAGACAATATCTCCACCTGAGATTCACTGCTGCCCCTGGTACTGTTGTTGCTATTGTTGTTCATCCTTAAATGGGAACCTTCATCTTCGACGACCACCTAAAAAGTTGAAATCTACGGAGTGAGACAATGTATAAATTGTCCCAGCGAGAGATATAACTCTCAACTAGAAGCTTTATTATAACATTAAGGAATATCATAGACAAGGTAACTTAAATTATGCAACAACAGGTTTAATAACAAGTGAAGTAACTTCTACTTAAGCAGTCATGTCTTTAAAGCATATAAAGAACATGTATACAAAATATCTGAACAGATTATTAATGTAATCAATGTAACACCAAACATTGGTCCTCGTAGTTCAACCTAAGCAGATATGCTACGCGGTTGATTATGTTTTACAAACATTATTATGCCCTGTGGAGATGAGGTATACCGCTCATACTCCAACCGATCACTAGTAAGTCGCATCGATATCATACATAGGTCATCAAAAGAGTCGAATTCTTATGACCTCATCTTCCTCAGTCAGTAAGAGCATTGTTTGCAGGACATCTTGTGTCTCTGTTGCTATAGCTTACCAGGGTAATCTGGTCCTTTGCTATTTTAGAGTTACAGTGGCATTCTGTACTCTCTTCGTCATCGAAAGATTTCTTGTTTATCTCTCATCGATGCGGTATTTGTGTTTTATTTGTGAGATTTGTGGTACATCTCTTGGTATGGATTTGTAGTGAAGGGTTGATGGATTGTGATATATCTACATCAATTCCTACACTAGGATGTAAGGATTTACGCATCCATTTCCCCCACATACTCAAAAGTATGTGATCCAGGAGTTCCCTTGGGAAAACCTGTTTCACCATCATTTGGTTTCTGACAATGATGGATCTATGATCAGGGCTCTACATAGTATGATTGTACTTGATTAGTTAGGTACATTTCAGTATTCTTTTAACATCATACATGTTCTCAAACATTAAGCATTAGCATAGCAGCTATGAAAGTAGAATACTTAAATGTAACAAGTCTAACTCACATCAATTATCATTTCTCAATCATCTCATCACAAGTCATCTGTTAAGCATGACCTTGATGATACTCATGGCTCTCATAGCCTAACAATCTCATAAGATGTCACTTGCTAGGTAACATGGTATTTCACTATTCATAAAGTTAATAACATGCTTTCAATGAACATGAAATCATCATCCTTACCTGGATATGATCATCCTCATATAAAAACCTGCTTGGTTAATTTAACTGATAATAGTAAACAATCCATTTCAAAGCAATTGTACCTTCCTACTCTTACAAGAGTTAGGTTCCCTAAATCTCATCAATTAGGGTTATTCATTTCCTTTGCTTATGATTAGGAATCTTGATTCCTCATCTCATACTTCAATCATGAAGATTCATGCTTAAAAGCATAACTTGGAAATAGGGTTTTACCCTATTCAATTAAGGTTATTGAAATCCCTTTATCTTATAAGGCATCATATTTGTAATATATTCACAGAGTTTCATACCTAAAAGCATAACACAGGACTAAGTTTAACATACCCCATCCTTCATTATTTAATATTTCCTATTCATATTATGAGTCTAACTCTAGTATGCAACTCTACCATCCTTGGAAGCATACTAGGATATGATGAGTATCTACCTTTAATTTCAACATTTATCGAACATCATAAATATTATCAATTCTAAGTATCAATCTATTTCTCCTTTATATCATACTCTATACTTATTAAGTATATGAATTCGTTGTGCCCCTATCATAGCTAATTCCCTCTTACATCTTTTTAAAAGGTACAGAGGTTTAAACATTGTTGATGTAGGATAACTCATCATGTAAGATTGATTTAATTATACCTCACTTAAATGCATTACCTTGTAGACATCTCCAAGATTTCATAATTTCCAGGTCATAAACTAGGCTCACTATTCATCCCACTAGGATTTCCATATTTTCATTTCCAATTTAGGGGTTCTCATTCATATCACATCTCCTCTGGATTAGATTTATTGAAATCTTAGATCACAAGGCATAAAGATTCCTCATATTACAACTTGTAATTAGGGTTTCATACTCAAAAGCATAACCTTGAATTATTACATTTATCAGATCACCCTAAATTAGGGTTTACTATTCACAATATATTTTATTACCCTAGAATTAGGGTTTACTATTCACAATATATTTTATTACCCTAGAATTAGGGTTTACTATACACTCCTTTGTGAATTGAACTCATAACATAATCATGTATGAGAAACATCATCATTAAAGCCCTCAGATAAAATTAAGATTCATCAATTATCATAATTAGGGTTTCCATGATCTCACATAGGCGGATCATACCCTAATCATGCACATTCATATGTATTAAAGGTACTTTACTTGAATTTCAACCATAAAAGGTACTTTCTCGCTCCTCTCACTAGTAGATGGTGATTACACCACTCTAGATTAGGTTGGGTTAAGTCCTCATTGACTAACATAAGCCATGTCACCACTAACATGTCATTAGGGTTTGATTAAAACAAGGTATCCTTTGATTTAACCCTTCAAGGGCATTTTGGTAAAGTACACCATTGATCACCATCATGGGTCAATTCATTAGTCACTTAGTCCCTTAATGTCCTAAGGTACCATTAGGGTTTAGGTTAAACCACCATTGAACCAATTACACCTTTAAATGATTAAGTATAAACAACCTTGAAAGTCTCCAATCAGTTACACATATTCAACCTCCAAACGGTTTGAAACCGTTTGGATGTTTTGACCGTTTGCTAGGTTTGACTCCAAGACCACATGACACCCAAGGTCGTTTGCCCTCAAACGGTCTTAAGACCGTTTGGGTGCGTTGACCGTTTGGGGAGAGTTGACCTCCAAACCGTTTGAGCTTATGCAGTTTGAAACCGTTTGATCAAAAACGACTTGAGATCGATTGGTCCAAACAACTTTGAGATCGTTTGATCCCAAACGGTCTTGAGACCGTTTGGCCCCAAATGGTCTTGAGACCATTTGGCCTCAAACGGTCTTGAGACCATTTGGTCCAAATGGGCTCAAACCGTTTGGACCTCCAAAGTGGTTCAAAAGTTGCAATTGGTCATGGATATGTATGTTGAAGCCCTCAATTGGTCAAGTCCATGACAACCACTTATAAAATGAGTCAAATAGGATTAGCCTTAATGAATTGGACATCAAATTGACCCTCAATTGAAAACCAATTAGGGTTAATTCTAACTCAATTAGGGTTTCAAATCGGATGGTCATCAATGTTCAACAATGTGAGTCAATTTGAGGTTGAACCCATCAATTGACCTCCAATTGGGCCCAAACTTGGCCCAAACGGTCTTGAGATCGTTTGGAAACCCTCCAAACGGTCTTGAGACCGTTTTCCCAAAGTTTTACCAAAAACTAAGTCAGTTGGATAAGGGTTGAACCCTAATTAGGTCTAAAGTCAGCAATTTTATCAATTCTTCAACTTATTGCAATTGGACCCTCAATTCATCAAATTAGCTCAACCCTAGACTTTCAAACGGTCTTGGGTTGTCACCAAACGGTCTTGAGACCGTTTGGATGAATCCCCAAATGGTCTTGAGACCGTTTGGGTCCTTCAACCCAAAACTCAACAAGATCTTTACTTGAAATCAGCAATTTCAACCCGATTAGGATTAGGGTGTTGAAGTGCCTTCAACTCTCAATTGGTTAAGAATTAGATTATGATTATTTATAGGAATGAAATTAAATATGTTACCAACAGACCCTCAAATGGTCTTCCCTTGGTCAACCCTATCAAATGGTCTTGAGACCGTTTTGATCCAAATAGTCTTGCAAGATCATTTGAGATCAAACGGTTTGAGACCGTTTGACCTTAAACAGTTTGCAACCGTTTGGACCAAAAGGGTCCAAGGTTGGTTGATAAAGATGCCTAGGAATTCACGCCCATCATCTTCAACCTCTGTTCAGGTCGGTTACTCCACCGTTTTACTTGCAAAAGTGCAAGGAAGAAGGGAGGTAGAAGAAGAACTAAACTTAAATTGCAAGAACATGCATATGCATAATTAAGCAAGGAGTTTAGAGTTATAAAACCCGCCTCAAACGTTGTTCCTAGAGCTCCAAGCTTCCAAGATTCAAGCCTCTAATGGTTTCTTGATCTCCAAAACTCGGCCAGAGGTGATTCTCCAAGGAAAAGATGGGGATGATCAGCTAGAACAAAGAATCTAAGTAAATTAACCATAGAACCAACCTTATATGATGAATTCATCCAAGAATCCGAACTAGAAGATGGTTCCTACTCACCTTATAACTACTTGGTCGTCTCCATGAAGTCCAGAGCTGCCTTGGCCATTTTGAGAAAGATGAGAACTGAAGAGGTGAAAAGATACGTTTAGTTGGTTTGCAAGGGAACTAGGCTTATATACCTTAGGCTATTTTCCACCTTAAGGACCTCTAGAACATGGAATTCTCATCCAAGTCCCTCCTTATTTCTAAGGCACGTCCAAGACATCAAATCTTATGCAAAGCCCATCTAAACTCAAGATCTATGGGTAAAGAAAGCCATCTTTCAACTAGAATACATATATGAAGGGTCGTCATGCTCATACTAGGTGAAACTACTACAAAGATCATTCTTTTTATCTGATTACTTCATTGGTGTGCTCCTTTCATCATTTCTACTCTAAATGATGTCAAAAGTCATACTAGATGTTCTGGAAGAAGTATTTTACAAATTGCTCCTCATAGTAAATTGCACTTTACTCCAAAATTAGGGTTTTTAAGCATAAGGATCATTCCACAAGTTGCATCTTGATGCCCAGGGTTGGGAAATCCATTATACTTCATCATATTCATTCTCATGTTTTCTCAACATTAAAGGAACATATAAACATGTGTAATTTGCAAGTTAACCCCTCTGATTGGGTAAATTACACATAGGTCCCTGTATGCAAAACAATATTACAACATTGTTCATAGGGGACAAAAATGGAAACATATGTCCCATAGGAGTTTTAATTACATACTAAAGGATAATTACAAACATCTAATTTCATATTTAGGCAAAACACCTAGGGTTAGCTCATAACGTAGGTCAGGGGTGTTACAGCTGGTATGTATGCCCATAGAGCAAGTCATATGGTGATTGTAATGGGATACTTTGTATAAGATTTGAATAATAATAAAGGAAATTTCTGATCTATATGTTTAAACTATTTCTAAGATGATGGTGTAACATGATAGATGTCTAAAGAATGGTTTTAGTCAATGACGTATGCTTTTAGGTTCATGACCTAAACGATGAGATCATACAGATGTTAAGAGTATACATTCTTGTTTGGTCCCTAGTCAGTTGATATTGTGGAAATAACCATAGACATCAATAACACTGAAGACTAGATTGTGTGTTGGTTGATGACAGAATCTCATTAGTCATGATATAGTGATATCAAACCAAGCACATAGGTACTTGTTAGAGAACAAGGTACCAGACAGACCCACCGTGAGAGTGAAACATGGAAACATGACTTGGTAGTCACAGTCAGCTCTCACAGTGATGGTGGTGAGTGTGATTCTTATACCTGAAATCACTACACTCAACACATGTCATTGGGCACACTTTGACATCATCAAACGCAGTCCTGAAACATGGATTGTTATAAAGGTGATGATTGGGTGGCTTTGACACATGGGGCTTTTGAGGGGTGAGTGATAGATATGGGATTTATCCCTCCTGAGAGAGTTTGATATCCATGGACACTTGATGAGTAGAATTGAGAAAGGCATGTGCATGCACGTGTGAATCAATATGTGATATTTATGTCACACACATCTCACCCAGTCTGCTCTGAGATCAAGGAAATGAATGAATGTTGACAGGATGACTGTTCCATGCCTCGAGTTCATTCAGGATATCAGTGACAAAGGAATTATACATTCACTGTAACACCATTCACGGATTGTAGGATTGAAAGTTGTTCTCCAACTTTCTATTTTCACTTGGGTAGCACTGATGTGTGACTAGGCACCGCTCTTTGCTTGTGAAGTCATAAGTGTTATGGACTGTCACTGCCAACGTGAAATGGACCTGCAGGGTCACACACATAGGATTTAACCTGGAAGAGGAGTTTGTCCACAAACAATGTTTAGATTGATTGTTAAAGGAGTTTAGTAGTTCAATTAAACACTCAATTATTTGATAGCTCAAAAACATAGTGTTCAATGTGTTGGACAGCTTGATTAGAGTATTGGATTGATTGAAATCATAATTGACTGTTTTTGCACAATATGCACTCCCAACTGATCGGCTCATGTGATGAACCGATCGACTGAGCTTGGTGAACCGATCGACTCAGGTTGTGAGTCGATCGGCTCATTGACAGGTGAGACGACCGGTTCAAGTGTTGAAACGATCGGTTCAACTGGTCGAACTGAGCAAGTTGGGAAAGGAAAGATTGGTGAGAAAATTCCTTTTTTGTTTTACTTGTCCAATTCGATTGGAATAAGGATTGGTATTTGATACCAATTAGAAACAAAAGTTGGAAAGTCAATTGGGAAATCCATTATACTTCATCATATTCATTCTCATGTTTTCTCAACATTAAAGGAACATATAAACATGTGTAATTTGCAAGTTAACCCCTCTGATTGGGTAAATTACACATAGGTCCCTGTATGCAAAACAATATTACAACATTGTTCATAGGGGACAAAAATGGAAACATATGTCCCATAGGAGCTTTAATTACATACTAAAGGATAATTACAAACATCTAATTTCATATTTAGGCAAAACACCTAGGGTTAGCTCATAACGTAGGTCAGGGGTGTTACAGCTGGTATGTATGCCCATAGAGCAAGTCATATGATGATTGTAATGGGATACTTTGTAAATGATTTGAATAATAATAAAGGCAATTTCCGATCTATATGTTTAAACTGTTTCTGAGATGATGTTGTAACATGATAGATGTCTAAAGAATGGTTTTACTCAATGAAGTATGCTTTTAGGTTCATGACCTAAATGATGAGATCATACGGATGTTAAGAGTATACATTCTTGTTTGGTCCCTAGTCAGTTGATATTGTGGAAATAACCATAGACATCAATAACACTGAAGACTAGATTGTGTGTTGGTTGATGACAAAATCTCATTAGTCATGATATAGTGATATCAAACCAAGCAAATAGGTACTTGTTAGAGAACAAGGTACCGGATAGACCCACCGAGAGAATGACACATGGAACCATGACTTGGTAGTCATAGTCAGCTCTCACAGTGATGGTGGTGAGTGTGATTCTTAGACCTGAAATCACTACACTCAACACATGTCATTGGGCACACTTTGACATCATCAAACACAGTCTTGAAACATGGGTTGTATAAAGGTGATGATTCGGTGGCTTTGACACATGGGGCTTTTGAGGGGTGAGTGATAGATATGGGATTTGTCCCTCCTGAGGGAGTTTGATATCCATGGCCACTTGATGAGTAGGATTGAGAAAGGCATGTGCATGCACATGTGAATCAATATGTGATATTTATGTCACACACATCTCACCCAGTCTGCTCTGAGATCAAGGAAATGAATGAATGTTGACAGGATGACTGTTCCATGCCTCGAGTTCATTCGGGATATCAGTGACAAAGGAATTATACATTCACTGTAACACCATTCACAGATTGTAGGATTGAAAGTTGTTCTCTAAATTTCTACTTTCACTTGGGTAGCACTGATGTGTGACTAGGCACCACTCTTTGCTTGTGAAGTCATAAGTGTTATGGACTGTCACTGCCAACGTGAAATGGACCTACAGGGTCACACACATAGGATTTAACTTGGAAGAGGAATTTGTCCACAAACAATGTTTAGATTGATTGCTGAACGAGTTTAGTAGTTCAATTAAACACTCAATTAATTGATAGCTCAAAATCATAGTGTTCAAGGTGTTGGACAGCTTGATTAGAGTATCAGATTGATTGAAATCGCAATTGACTATTTCTGCACAATCTGCACTCCCAACCAATCGGCTCATGTGATGAACTGATCGGCTGAGCTTGGTGAACCGATCGGCTCAGGTTGTGAGTCAACCGGCTCATTGACAGGTGAGACAATCGGTTCAAGTATTGAACCAATCGGTTCAACTGGTCAAACCGAGCAAGTTGGAAAGGAAAGATTGGTGAGAGAATTCCTTTTTTGTTTTACTTGTCCAATTCGATTGGAATAAGGATTGGTATTTGATACCAATTAGAAACAAAAGTTGGAAAGTCAATCGGGAACTGATCAGGACCATGAACCGACTAGTTCAGAAAGTGAACCGATCGGTTGAGGTGTCCCAACCGATCGGTTGAGTGTCAACCGATCGGTTGAGTGTCAACCGACCGGTTTAGGTCCCCAACCGACCGTTTCAGTTGTGAAATGATCGGTTCAGGTTGCGTGTTGGTTGTTTTTGTGGAAAATCTCGAACCCTTCTACTCCTACTTTTAGTCCCATATTGCCGGGGACAGAGAACCCTGTCCTATGACCCACCTATATATAGGGGTATTGGGGGCTTCTCAGAGTACAACTTAGTGCAAGCCAGTTGCTCTACAAAGTTGTCGTTCTCTCTAGTTTTGTTAACCGAGAGAGCCCAAGCAAGTTCTACCCGAAAAGGGAGGCGCAGTAAGGGAAAGACAACTGCAGTTGAAACTGGTAGTAGGAGAGTGTGTTGGCGACTAGTACGCCGACAGGAGGGTGCGACTCCTTCTGGTTCCTTATGAGAAAAGGAGATCGGAGTTCCAGGCAGTCTGTGTGGATGACTGCAGAGGCGGGAGACCTCTGTCACTCGGAGGACAACTGTTAATCCTGACAGTCCCGGTGAGACCAGAAGTCTTCAGTCCCGGTGCGACCAGGAGATGCACAGACACCGTCTAAGACCGGAGGTGAAGACTGTGCAAGGCGCGAGGTACTGTCGTCGACGAGCCTCATGACAAGGTATACATCCACAAACTATCTTTCCTATTGTATAGACGTTGACGTGATTCCTTTTGTTTTGGGTTTGAGGGAGAAAATTTTGTTTCCGCTACTTCTCTACCTCCCCTAAAACCCAACAGGTGATGCCACACAACATTCACTAGTATTATATCTTTTCTTTTCATCTTTTTCACCCTCTATCCAGGATCAACACATGACCCTCAACATAGGAGATATCCTCATCTAACTCAACCTCTACTAGTTGGATTGCCTGCTCAGTATCTGGATGGCATTTCCTCAACATAGAGATGTGAAAGACATTACACAATCTGTTTAGCTCTGGTAGTATCTCCAACTTATATGCTACCTTTCCAACATGAGCTAGGATAGGGTATGGTCCGAAAAATCTAGGAGACAACTTACCCTTCATTCCAAACCTCAGCACACCTTTCCAAGGAAAAACCTTAAGATATACTCTGTCTCCCACTTGGAACTCAAGTGGTTTGTGTCAGTTATCTACATAAGATTTATACCTATCTTGGACTACTTTCAATTGTTGTTGTATCACTTTAATTTTTTATATAGTCTGTTGTACTAGCTTAGGACCCTAAATTTGATATTCACATATTTCATACTAGCAAAGAGGAGACCGACATCATCTCCCATACAGAGCTTCATAAGGATCCATATTTGTTCTTCTTTGATAGCTATTGTTGTATGTAAACTATATCAAAGTTAGATGTACATCCCAACTACCAAGAAATTATAGCACACATGCCCTCAAGAGATCCTCTAAAGTCTGAATAGTCCTTTCAGATTGGCCATCGGTCTACTGATGAAAATTTGTGCCTAATCTCAGTTGTGTTCCCATTGCTAAATGCAAACGCTCCCATAAATGACTTGTAAACTATGGACCTCTGTCAGAAACTATAGTCACTGGAATGCCATGCAGACTGACTATCTCATCAACATATATTTGTGCCAATTTCTCTACTGCAAATGTCATCTTAACAACCACAAAGTCCATCATAATATGAACCCATTTCCACTATCGTATTGGCAAGGGTTGTAGGGTCCCTATAGGCTTCTGGTGCTCAGCCTTCACCTACTGACAAACTAGACATTTGGCAATGAACTCTGTCACATCATGCTTTAGACCTGGCCACTAATACATGTCTTTCAAGTTTTGGTACATCTTGGTACTTCCAGGATGCATTGCATACATGGAGGAGTGAGCCTCCTCAAGTACCAACTTCCTCAACCCATCAACATCAGGAACTACTATCCTATTATGGTAACAAATTGTACCATCATCTGCCTCGTGAAAGCCATCATACTTTTCACTACCAATCCCTGATTGGATATTATGTATCACAGTATCATTCTATTGTGCATCATGAATCTACTGTCTCAAGGTAGGTTTTACTTGTAACTATGTCAACAATCCTGTCAGCAAGGAAACTTCTAGTTGTACATTCATCTGGTGAAGAGACACAAGCATATCTCACTTATGGCACATTAAGGAATTTAATTGTGCATTATCTACCATTTATAATGAAGATGACTTTCTACTCAATGCATCAGCTACCACATTTGCTTTCCATGTATGGCAGTCTATTGTGCAATCATAATCCTTAATCAGCTCCATCCATCTCCTCTGCCTCATATTCAACTCCTATTTTGAGAAGATATATTGTAGATTCTTGTGGTCAATGAAGATATGACACTTTTCTCCATAAAGATAGTGTCTCTAGATATTTAAGTCATGGACCACCACTGCAAGCTCCAGATCATGTGTTGGGTAATTCTCCTCATGTTTCTTAAGCTGTCGTGAAGAAAAAAAAATCACATTTTTATCCTGCATCAACACACATCCCAACCTATTCTTTGAAGCATCACAAAAGATAATATAGCCTTTCCCTTGCTCTGGCATTACTAACACTGGTGCACTAGTCCACTTTTCTTTCAGTAGTTGGAAAGAACGTTGACACTTGTCATTCCAAGCAAAAGGAACATCCTTTCTGGTTAACCTAGTTAGGGGTAACGCTATAGAACTAAAGTCTTTGATGAACCTCCTGTAGTAGCCTACCAAACCTAGGAAATTGCAAATCTCTGTTGGTGTCTTGTGTTGTCCCCATTCTAGTACAGATTCCACTTTCTTGGGATCAACAAAAATGCCTTTTGTAGATTTAACATGGCCCAGAAAAGACACTTCAGATAACCAAAATTCACACTTGCTGAACTTATCATATAGTTGATGCTTCCTCAACAAAGTCAATGCCTAGCGAAGGTGTTGCTCATGTTGTTGACTATCCATAGAGTATATCAGGATATCATCTATGAACATGACCACACATTGATCAAGATAAGGTCTAAACACCCTATTCATCAGATCCATAAAAGTTGTAGGTGCATTGGTTAGCCCAAATTGCATAACCACAAACTCAGAATGACCATACCTAGTCCTAAAAGCAGACTTGGCATAACCACAAACTCATAATGACCATACCTAGTCCTAAAATATGACTTGGGTATGTCATCAACCTTAATTCTCAACTGATGGTAACCTGACCTCAGGTATATCTCTAAAAACATAGTGGAACCTCTCAAATGATCAAAAAGATCACCAATCCTCAGAAAAGTATACTTATTCTTTATTGTCACCTTGTTCAACTATCTGTAGTCTATACACAACCTCATTGAACCATCCTTCTTTTTTAAAAACAACACAGGAGCACCCCAAGGGGAAGTGCTCGGCCTGATAAAACCCTTCTCTAGCAATTCTTGTAACTGTTTCTTTAGCTCATGCATCTCTACTGGCGCCATTCTATATGCTAAATGTGCTATGGGTTGTGTTCCAGTAACAAGATTCATCTCAAACTGAATCTCTCTAGGAGGGGGAACGCTAGGAAATTCCTCAGGAAAGACATCCTCGAATTATCACATCACTGGTACCTCCTGGATAATAGGACCTCCCCCCTTGGTATTCACAATATGAGCTAAGAAAGCCTCGCATCCTTGACTTATCAACCAGTCAACTATCATAGCTGACATCAAACATGTAGAAAGAATCTTTTTATCACCCTAGAAAATCCATTGTACATCTCCATCATGGAATGTCACCACCTTAGTACTACAATCCAAGATTACCTTGTATTTTTCCAAGGTATCCATTCCTAGGATTACATCAAAACCATGCATGTCATGGGGAAAAATATCTACTTGAATGTTGTGTCGAAAAAAAGAAAGAATGTAAGAAGGGCACACTTCCCGCAACTCGACGAAATCAACCAATGGAGTCTCTAGCCATAGGCTATCAAATCTAAGACTGACAGGTAGATAACATCTACTTATCACCTCTCTTGTGATAAAAGAGTGTGTCACACTCGAATCTACTAACATTTTTTTTTTAAAGGGGGACGGAGAACCCTATGATTGGGGTTCCCCGTTTCTATTACTACAAAATCAAATCAATGTCTACAAGGTGCTGTAAGCTCAAAGGAAAATGACTCAATAATGAAAACCTAGCTGCATGCCCCCGATGGGCCAAATTGGCCACCTCATGGGCAACTCTGTTATACCTACGATTAACATAACGTAGACTACAGAAAGAAAACTGATGAACTAGATTTTTGACATCTTCCGCAATCGATCCGATATAGTCCTTCTTTCTTTCTTGCTTGTGGATGCATGGATGGCCTCTAAGGAGTCCGCCTCGACTTCAATGGCATCATGTCCCTTCACCTTTGCCCACTGCAGTGCGCCTCTAATTGCTAACAGTTCCGACAATGCGACGGCTGTCCCCTCACTTACCTTCTCCCCCACGACCTCGACCAGTCTCCCCATATCATCCCTGACTGCCCACCCAATCCCTACTCTCCCGTCCTCCCCGACCGATCCATAAACATTGATCTTGCGCCTGCCTTGGAGTGGTTTCTTCCAGCCACCACCCCTCCCAGCAGCTCTTCCCACGTCCCCACCTTCCTCGCACCTCCGCCCGTTGCTGTCTTCCTCCCCCTCACGTCCCACTACCCTGCTTGCCACGTTCCATCCAGCTTCCACCCAGCTTCCTGCCCGCCTCGCTGCCATGCCGCCACACAAAGCCCCGTCCCCCGCTGCCTCTCTTCCCCACCTCCCCGCTTCCCCAGCTTGGTAGGTATGCAACTCTCCGTTGCCATCCTCGGTGTTTGCACACACTGCCCCTACATCACCACTGCTCCCATGCAGCCCCTCGTTACCCAGCCCTGAATGTAGGGGTATGGCGCTCATCCCTCCTCCTTGATTCTGACCCTGTTCACCTTGGCCTTCCTCCCCCCCCCTCTCTTTGCTGTTGTTTTCCCCCGCGTATCATCGCCAGCACACTCCTCAGCATGTATCCAATTTTGACGTCGCTATTTTGGAAAGTTCGCATGCATCTAGATCTCCATGACGTCCATAGCCCAGCCATCATATTCACCTTTTCTTCCATGGAACTCCTGTCCAGCACCTCACACACAGCCAAAGATATATCCTCATCCCTACATCCTTCCACCCATGCCTGCACTTCCGGTGGTGTTTGCTCCCAAATCTCCTCGGCATTGGGGCAGCGGAAAAACATGTGCGGTAAAGTCTCTTTCTCCGCTCCACACAAGGTGCAAGTACCATCTTCTAGACAATGTCGATCATAAAGCCGCCCTCTTGTAGCTAAGCATCCCGTGCCTGTCCTCCATAGAAAGTGTGATGTTTTCGGACTCCATCCCGCATGCCATATTTTCTTCCAAAGATCATCCCCTTGTCGCTGCACAAACCTCCTCGCTTCCTCTTTCCCAAGTAGTCCCAGCCAGTATGCTGAACGAACCATGAAATCCCCATCCTTTGAAGGCCACCACATAAGGTTGTCATGGGGTCTCCTCCAGCTGAGTTGGATCGCACATATTCGTGTTGCATAGGGTTCGAGGAAACATTCTTTGACTTTCTCTACCTCCCATTGTGTGCCATCTTCTGTCATTAGCTCCTTTACTTTATTGTAGATTGGTCCCTCCTCTCTTTTGAATCATGCCAATGTATCGTCTTCTTTCGGCAGCCATTTATCTTCCCAAATGTCCACCTCCCTCCCGTCACCCACCCTCCATTGAATCCCTTCCTTTAGTAGTGCCTTTGCTCCCCATAAACTCCGCCAAGTAAAGTTGGGATTGTAGCCCCTTCTCGCTTCCCATATGGATGACTTCGGGTAGTACCTGGCCTTGAGTACTTTGGTCATGAGGGCTTCCGGGTTGTTTGCTATTCGCCACATCTCTCTAGCCAAGAGAGCTTGGTTAAAAGTCTGGAAATATCTGAATCCCATTCCCCCTTGTCGCTTGGGTTTGCACATTCTCTCCCAACATAGCCATGACATCTTCCTTTTTTTATCTTTTGCTCCCCACCAGAATCTAGCTACCATCCTCTGCAGCTCCGCTATGGTGCCCATGGGTAGCTGAAAAATACTCATAATATATGTGGGTATAGCATGGGCTACGGCTTTGATTACCACTTCTCGTCCTGCCTTTGATAACAATTTTTCTGACCACCCTTGAAGCTTCCTCCACACCCTGTCCCTGATGAAACTAAACACCTGCTTTTTGGACCTTCCCATGGATGTTGGGAGACCCAGATAACTTGCGTGCATGTCCACCACTCGCACACCTAGAAGCTATCTCAACTCCTCCTTTTTGTCCGCCTTCACCCCTTTGCTGAAAACAACCTCCGTCTTTGAGAAATTAATCAGTTGACCCGATGCATGTTCATAATGGATGATAATCTCAGCTATCTTCAGACATTCAGCGGTGGTTGCTCTAGTAAAAAGGATACTATCGTCTACAAAGAAGAGATGTGAGATATAGGGCGCGCCTCTACATGGCTTGATGCCATGTAGGAGGCCATCATGGGTAGCTAAAGTAATCAAGGTTGAGAAAGCTTCCGCACATAAAATAAAAAGATATGGGGAAAGAGGGTCACCCTGGCGAAGTCCTCGTGCTGGCTTTGAGCTTTGGGTTCTTTCTCCATTAATGGAAAAGGCATGTTGGACGGACGTTATGCATTCTTGAACTTTAGACCTCCACTTCTGCCCAAACCCCATCCTCTCCATGGTGGCGTCTAGAAAACTCCACTCCACCCTATCATAAGCTTTGGACATGTCCAGTTTCAGCGCAAGGCTTCCTTTTTTCCTTACCTTGTCTCTCTTCATAGAATGAAACACCTCATATGCAATGAGGGTGTTATCCGTAATCATTCTCCCTTGTACAAATGCACTTTGGTTCTCGGACACTATAGAATTCATAATGGGCTTCAAACGATTCGTCAGGACTTTGGATGATATCTTGTACACCACATTGCATAGGCTGATCGGTCTGTATTCCCCTATGTTCTTTGGCTTTTCTGTCTTTGGGATTAGCACCACTAGAGTATCATTCACCTCTCCAATGCATTCCTCTCCTTTCCACCACCCCTTGATATAGCTGGCCACATCTTTCCCTACAAATCCCCAATATTTTTGATAGAACATCGCCTTCATGCCATCCGGTCCAGGCGCTTTGTTAGGATGCATTTGTTTGAGTGCTTCCCACACCTCCTCGTCCTCTATGTCCTTTTCTAATTCCTCTCTTTGTGCCGCCATCACCATCTCCCGCAGCCCCTTAGTAGCCACCTCAAAACCTGTAGGATTGCTGGTTTGGAACAGCATAGTAAAATGTTTCATGATGATTGCAATGATGTCCCTCTCTTGTGTCTTCATAACCCCATGCTCATCCTCTAAGCCTTCAATGAAATTTCTCCTCCTCCTGTTGGAAGCTTTTTGGTGGAAGTATGATGTATTACGGTCTCCCTCTTTTAGTTCTTTGACTCTTGCCCGGGCAGCCCAATATTCCTCATTTTTTTGTAGCCAGTATTGCAATTCTTTTGATTTTTCCTCCGCCCTGTCAAGATTCCTTTGGTCCGGTGGAAGTGCTTGTAACCCCTTGAGTTCGTTCTCCAACTCCTTCACCTTCCTTCTCCTTTCCCCAAACTTCTCTGTTGCCCAAGCTTTCAGGCTCCCCTTGCAATGCCTCAACTTGGTTCCCAACTCCCTCCCTTCCCCCGCTTCCCATGCCTCCCGAATAATAGCAGAACAATCTTCCTCCCCCACCCACATAGGTTCAAACATGAAGTGTCCCTTCCTCCTTTTATCTTTGTTTCTCCTATCCGCCTTTAGAATGATGGGTGCATGGTCCAACTCATATATGGGTAGATGTATGACCTTACAATGTAAGAAAAGGTTTCTCCAGCCCAGATCAGGAAGGAATCTGTCAAGTCTCTCCTTCACCAGTGTTCTCTCCGTAAGTCCTCTTTTCCATGTGAAGATATTTCCTTCAAAGCCCATATCCGTCAGCTCACAATCATCTATAGCATCTCGGAAATCCTGCATGAATCTGTCTTCTTTTGGCGGGCCTCCTTGTTTCTCTGCATTGGACACAATCTCATTGAAGTCCCCGAAGAAAATAACCGGCTCATCTGTTTCACCCTTTAACCTCCTCATCAATTCCCATGTCTTGTGCTTTTCTGCATGTTGTGCCCATCCATATATGCCCACCGCTCTCCATGTTGTTCCCGTGAAGATATCTTTAACCACAGTTGTAACATGCCTGTGAGAGTAATTTACCACCTCAACGTCCACATCTTTCCACCAAAAACCCATGCCACATGCCCGCCCCGCACTCGAAATGCACAAACCATATGTGAAACCACTGCTGCGCTTTACATCCTCCAACTTCCTGTCAGCTATCATAGTTTCCATAACGAAAACTATGTTTGGGTGCTCTCTCCATACCCAATCACGGAGAGCTTTGCACTTGTCAGGGTCGCCCAGTCCCTAACAGTTCCAGCTGAAGATTTTCATTGTCCTTCGTGGGATTGGACTCCTCCAATCTCCGCTACTTGAGTCATGGTGACCCCAACTCTGTCATGTGTGTCCTCACTGAGCATCCTGTGTCTTTTTCCCCCACAGTCCTTCACTGGCAGCACATCGAGGTCCATGTCACAAACCTCTCCATTCCTCCCTCTCTTTCCTGTAGCCTGTTCCCACACCACCTCCTCTTCCGGAATTCCCAAGCGTGCTCCTCTGCTCATTTTGTAGACCCATGGTTGATGGCGTTTTTCCCCTTAGGCTGCTTACTTCCCCCTTTCCCTTTATAACCACTCTCCTTCTTCCTCTGTGCCCTCGTTAGGATTCTTTTTATTGTATTGAGAGTATCCTCAGTTAGGTCAACAACTTGCATGTACCCTTACTCTCTCATTCTCTCTTGGACATCTGACGTCGCCTTTAGGTTGGGTCTTCTTGTGCCCTCTTCAGTGCCCTTGAATCCATTCCTCTTCCCGATTTGCTGGTGCAGATATGTGCCCCGTGATGCATCCCTGTCTGACCCTGTGTACTGGTTACTAATACCAGCTGCGTCTACATCCTCCGGTACATCTTCCTCTTCCTCCCCCGGCCTTGTCTCCAGTGCTACCTCGCTCAAACAGACCTTCCCTTGCATGCCCATGAGTTCATCTATGGTATACCACTGCATCTCCTGTTCTCGCGACGATCCACCATTGCTGTTTTTGCCTTCGCACTGCTCGCGCTTCCTGCCTTCGTCTGCCTCCCGAGCCCTTGCCGTATTCATCTCCACCCCGCGTGCACCCACTGTTGGCACCCGTCTGCTCTGCGTTCCGCCTCCCTTCTCCTTGTCCACATGCCTCACCCCCCTACCTTCTTCTTCCACATTCGCTGCCCACCCTCGCCCCTCCATGTCCTTCCACCCGGCGCCGCCCCTCTCTGTAATGATCCGCTCCCCACTGTCAGCCATCATCCTCCCAGCCTGCCCCCTCCTCCCACCCTCGCTTTCCGTCCCTTCTTCATGCCCTACTACGCTTCGCTCTAATTCTCCTTCTCCCCCAGCGCTCCCCCGACACTACTTTCATCTTCCTCCTTTCCCGTTTGGCTTGTCGCCTCCGCCTCCTTGTTTTTCTTAAATGTCAGCTTTCGTCGTGCCCCTCCCCCACCTGTCTCCATGTTCTCTTCTATCATGTGCTGCTTCCACGGTGACGCACGCAACCACCTCCCCCATCGTTGCTGTTGGGCACCTTCCTCCGCTTGGACATCGCAATCCTTGTCGACATGCCCTAGCATGCCGCAATGGAAACAAAACATCCCTAGCCTCTCATACTTGACTTCCACCTCCGCAATCCGCCCACTTTTCACCTTCAGTTTTAAGGATCTTCTTAGAGGTCGTGTAACATCGATTACCACTCGGACCCTAACCGACGAGTCCCACCCAGACCCATCGCGGTCTGTTGTCACCACCGCCCCAATTCATCCCGCAAGCTCCTTCACTGCCTTTTCCCCTCGATATCCCAGTGGAAGTCCATAGAGTCGGATCCAAAACGGTGTATTATTGATCTGTATACATCCCGGTTGTTCCTCTTTGTCAATATCTTTGAACAGCAGCAACCGGCCATCGAAATTCCATGGTGCGCCGTCTTGCACCCGTTGTTTGTCCCGCCAATGAGAGAATTGCATGACAAACACCTCCCCTTCCAGTTTCTTAAAGACCACTGCCTCGTGTAGGCTCTACACCTGCGTCAATGTCCTCTCCATTGCCTTTAGATTAAACGATCGATCCGTGAGCAGACGCCCCACCAACGCCAGCTCTATCTGGTCTTCGCCCTCATCATCGTCGCACAACAGGCCGCCATCGATCGGCGCCTCCTCGTCATCCGACAGCCTAAGTTCCGCACAACGCTCTGCCAGCTCCGTCGCCATGGAGCCAGAACCCAACGCTCGCCTGCACTTGAACCTGCAAGGGAAAACCCTAATCTAGAGGGGGTAGACGTTCACGTCTTGCGAAGCCCTAATCGCCGGAGCGAGAGGGTGCAAGGGAACGGGTTGGTTGATCTTTTCCCGAATCTACTAACATAGATACAAAACAAGAAGCACAAAAATCAGAATAAAATAATTCCATCTGACTTGTCACGACTCATGGATTGATCACTGCTTCTGGCTGGGTCATGGCATAGAACCTAGTTGTCGCCTACTGTCATCCACATCCTTTGCTCGTCTATCTAGAGGATCCTATCTGTGATGCTTGACTGCATCCTCTACCACTACCAGTATCAAACTGTCATTGTTTTGATCCCTTTTGATTCTACCTTGGCTACTGAGTCACCTCCTCAACCTTTATAGGGAAATTCCATCTAATATGCCCTATCTGTCCACATTGATGACACACTCGGTTATCACTTTGTGGTCTAAATGGTCTTGTAACTAAGACTGATGATGAACTATGAGCTCATGTTGTTCTAAAATGTTGACCTCTACCCCTACTCGGGGCCCACTGTGACGGTGCATGCAATCTTGGTTCAGTGAAGGTTGACCTTGGTTGCGACGGCGGTGGGAAAAAACTTGGCTTCTTAAGTCCTCCACATGATTGCCCTTGAAACTACATAGGTCACTTCTTAGCATTAGCTTCATTCTTCTCTATGGCAGACCTCTCAATCCTCCTGACATATTCCACAAAGCTGGAAAACCTTTCCCTATTCTCCAAGGCTGATGTTGTAGTAGTCAACTCCATACTTAGACCCTTCTCAAATCTCTGGATCCTTTCCATGTCTGTTGCTTCCATGTGCTGGAAGAACCTCAAAAGTTTCATAAACTTTGATTCATACTCATTGATAGCCATAGCTCCCTGACAAATCTTCTTAAAATGACAGATTTTCTCATCTAGGTAGCTCTCTAGAAAATATCATCTAACAAATTCCCACTAAAAATCCTCCCATCCTATCACAACTCCTGGCCTTTTCTCCTCTTCTATGGCCCACCAGTGGCCAGCACTACCCTTCAAAAAGTATACCGCATGCTTAATTTTGTCTTCTTCAGCTATTTTTAGGATTTTGAACGCCTTTTCCAGCTCAGTCAGCCACATGTAGATAATAACTACTTATCACCTCTCTGGTGATAAAAGAGTGTGTCTGATCGGCCTTTTTCTCACGTCCAGAAATGAATGTGGGACAAAGGAAGGAATTAAGCTTTAAATTTATAACCGAAAACCTTCTAGGCCCCCACAACTTTATTACGAGATCGAAGTAGATATGCGGGGTCGAACACAAGGATGTGGTGACGTTTAGGATACCACAGATCTCCTTCTTTAGTCACATAAGCCAAGACGATAGTCGATAAAAGTATGTGCTAGAACTAGTCTAACGGAGTGTCATGAATTAAAACAAAGAAAAGAAAAGAAAAGAAAACAAAACAAAACAAAATAGAGCTCGTAGTTCTACTAATCAGAGAAAGAGAGTTCCTAGCTATGTAACCACAAACGGGGCAGTCTATGCACTCGTTCTCAGGCGTAGACAACCCTCGAACACCCAAGAAAGCATCAAGTATGCACATTGGCATCTGTCCTGTGGGGTCATCCCACTCGCTCTCGCGATGCGTGACTAGAACCATCAATAATATGTCAATGACGCTCTCTCGAGGAATGACATATCAACACCTCGAAATACACTAAGTTCCCTCTCAGGTCTTAGGATATTCCGGGGTGTTAGGAAGAAAATACCTTGGATCGTCCTCCTCTCTGGTTCAAATCCAAACTATCATCTTTTCGCTATTCCTACAACAGATCTCTTAATACAGGCAGAAACAACAGTTCAAGCGAGGAAGAGATCAACCAAACTAGCAATCATAACTTAGAAAGAGAAAATAGAACATGCAACATACTAGATGTGATATGAATCTACTTGCTTAAGGAAAAAGTACATATACATGCCCAGATCGGGCTACATAGCCAAGCTAACTAGCCATAGACAAGCATAGTTGGCACTGAACAAAGATTGATGAACATCGTTTGTACAATAAACAAAGGAATATAGTAGAATGAAAGAGAAAAGGGAAGAGATATAGCCCGTAGAGGAGAGGTGGCTCTCGCTCCTCGGCCTCTATGCAGGCCAGATCTCACCCCTTGGGTCTTCTCTTCGTCCCTATGGACTCCTCGGCTCTCTCTCTCTCCTAAGTCGTATCGAGTAGACCGTATCAGGCAGTCTGTATCGGGCAACCGTATCAGGCAACTGTATCAGGCAGACCGTATCGAGTAGACCATATCATGCAACCGTATCAGGCAGACCGTATCGGGAAGTAGACTTTTGGGGAACTCGACACACCAACTCCTTGGTCTAGGCACTACCTCTTGTAGGGTCCTCCCTCCGGCTCTCTCTCCTTCTTTGTAGGTTGACAGCTGCTATTTATAGGTAGCAAGTTGATTGGAGTTGTAGCTTTTATTGGTCCACGTGTTCTTCATCCGTGGATTCGATCTTGAGGCATCAAGTGGGCCAATATGACTGTCACTCGACGACAATGACAGGCAGGCCGTATCGGGCATCCATATCGCCAGGCCGTATCGGGAAGCCATATTGGCCAGACCATATCGGCCAGCTGTTGGAATTCTTGTCTTTTCAGGTTCGGTACTTGAGTGTCCTAAAATTGGCTAGTTTCGGTGCATGTAAGTCAAAAAATGGCTAATTAGCTACATTATTGTCTATGTTTACTACTTTTATCTAATGCGAGATAAAAAGCATAAAACATGAACAAAAGAGTGCATATTAAGACTAAAGTGGCACAAAACTATAGATAAAATGAATAGAAAATATGCACTAATTTGGGTGTTATCAACTACCCCAAGCTTAAAACTTGCTTGTCCTCAAGCAAGGCTGTGCTCAAAGAACAAAAAGATAACATCCAAATTAAGCTTGGAAATAAATGCTAAGGTTAAGAAAAACAATTTAAAACATCAATTCACCTTATCCATGTCATTTCAGAACAAACCCCCACCTGTCAGGCACAATCCTACCAAAGCAAGATCAAAGAGTTTCCAGGCAAGATTAAGCAGATTCACTAAAACGTGTCGATACTCATGAGGGTTTGAACCATAATTATTTAAACATGAAAGAGCTGTCACACAGGTGATCACGCGGGTGATGAGCAATGAGCCATCACCATGAATCCATGCAAACCAATCAGAAATACCATGCCTCTCACTTATTCATATCCTAAGAAACAAAGCAAAAAGACTCTAATGACTTTTGAGGATCCCGATCTGCGTTAGGTTGGTCCATATAGAGAGCAACAGTCCCTGTAGTCTGGACTAGTTGGTCCAAAGCAATGAGATGAACTCCTCGTACTGTGCCCGAACCAACCCTGCTACTGAGATTGTCTCATAGGTCACATAGGGGGTTCCTAGTGACTCTCTAATGAGCTTTTAGAGTGGTACTACCAGGCACGACATATCCGCGTTCATGAGCGCAGTCATACACCAGATGGGCACCATTCTCAACTCTCCTAAAAGGGAAAACAACACTCATTTATTGTTCACACTCAGACTTTTATCATTTGCATTCTATTTTTTGGCTTGGGTGAAAACCATATAGATATTTTTGGGATTTTGTGGGCAGCCAAGCCTCTTTTGCACATTTTTATGTTTTTCATCTTTTTGACTCAATCTAATGTGAGAAGGCATGTAGTCCATCAAGGAAAAAACTTCATTTTGATCATAGCTCAAAACTCATCATGATCCGCTTGACATCTATGTGAAAAGTTGCAACTATGATTCAAGAATCTTTAGAATAGAGGCAAGCTTGTGAATTCACAGCTAGGATTCTTTGATCATGTTTTAGCTCATTCCAACGGTCCTTTACCATGGATTTTCCATTCACGACATAGATCAAGGGAATTTAGCTTTAAGCTATGAAAAAGGGACATAACCTTAGATTTATTACCAAACTCAAGGAAAGAGTCAAAGAGCAAGTCAAGCAAAAGGTCAAACAATTTTTAAGATGAAAACTGTGAATCTAGGCATACAGTCAAGCATTTATCTATTAGACTCACACCATATAGCCATAATTGCAAAGCTGAAAGGCTGAATTTTTTTGAAAATTTAAGACTAAATGTAGGAAATAGACATGCATGCAAGAAGGGTGAAGAGAAAAGAAGGGAGAAGCCTACCACCCCAAGCTTAAAATTTTGCTCTTCCTCGAGCAAGACTCAAACTTGAAATAGTGAGGCAGGAATGCATGAGTTTAATGACAATTATTGAAGTTCTAAAGATGATGCATGGGTGCAAGGATACCAAAATAGTTAGAGGAAAGAAATTAACCAACAAGAACATGAAAAGCAAAATTTATTGTAATAAAAGGGCGGGGGGGTGGGTAATAGAAAAAGTGGGTGGTTGCCCCACGATACCGACACTGAGATCCCAAATCCTAAGTTTTGGGACCAGTGTCACATGTTTCTTGCCGACATATTCTACCACATAGTAGGAGTAGAATAGGTGGATGTGTTGGCCCTGCTGCGTCTGAAAAAGCAAAGTGAAATCTGATGACTCGGTGAAGTCATCTTTGTGCTGGAAGTGGCTTGAACTGCACTAGTATGAATTCTTCGGCATTTCATCCTCAGGGTACCTTTCATTATATGATTCTGAAAATGAAGGTCCTGGGATGTCGACACAGGATGAGATAGATGAGAGAGGTTGTACGTCATCTTGAGGACTCATATCTTCTCTCTCCATCTCTACACTTGAGGTTGGATGCTCAGATAAATCTTCATGTACCGTCTGAGTCATCCAATCATCTTCTGAGCAAAAAGTACCCCCTGAAGAATCTGTTTGTGGTTCTACCACCCCAATCTTATCACTTGGTGTGGAGTCAGGGGTGTCTTCATGCTCAGCAGCCATGTTGTAGTGAACCATCCATCCTACCCCCTTGACATCCACCAAGCCTTGTAAAGGTATGGTGGTGAATGATGGCTCGTGCTGCTCCAACTCGTCTTCATTACTATACTCACTGCTCCATGTCGAGCAGCTGTCATCGTCATCATCGTCGAACAAATTGTTACAAACCATGGTTGGTGTACTGCTCAAAGAAAAATGACAAGTCTCAATATGAGAAATGTCACTCTGGTATGGTTCAATATCTGACTCTGGTTCCTCAAACCAACCTTTTGGTTGTGAGGTCGATTGGCTTTTCGAGTCTTCGTCATCATCATCATAGACCCATTAATGTCTATGACTTATTTCTTCCATTGGTTCATTAGTTGGGTCATCTGGATAGAATGAAGGGCTTCCCCAAGTGGGTTGGTCTTCACAGAAAAATCCTAGCGAATCCAGTTGATGGTCTGAATAGGATGATGGTGCATACTCCACTTTAGACCCAATGGGATTGTCTTGATGACTAACATCTTCATTGTCTTGTGATGGTAGTTGTAACTGAATTGTAACCAGATCGATGAGCTCTTGGAGCCTCCTGCCTTGTTCAACATCTTTATCATGAAGTTGTTGTACTTGAGCAGCAATGTTTTTGAGACCCGTCGATTCTGCCATGCACTTATAAGGGGAACCCACTGTATCAATCAAATGCTTTAGGATGAATACTTCTTTAACAGTTTGAAGTATACTACTATTGTGGTCTGCAGCCTCAGTGGCTACTTTGAGATGACGATCATACTCTTCTAGTAGTTGTTGCATTGGATCGACATCTTCTTGGACATGAGGGGCTAAGGAGGTGAGTGCTTGAAATACTTTCCCTAGCCAACTCCACTTCCTTAATCAGTTCTTGATCCCATGATAGCATGGGGGTCGAGGGTTGAGTGGCAGTCTCTGTTGTTGGAATCTCGACATATGACGACGCTGGAGGTAAGTATAACTCGACTAGCTATAGAGCACGACCTTCAATTATTTTCCAACAGTCAGAACTGTGGAAGAACTCGAGAGGACAGGTGGACAAGATGACTTGTCTAGCAGAAGCAAGGTCCATGGCTGAAAAAGGTATGAGAAAAAGAAAAGTGATTTAGTATATATGAATAAGCATGTGTAAAGCAAGAGGAAAACTATGCATGTATATACAAGCTTATAGTGACAGAACAAAAATCTACTATGCGTGTAAACGTGGAAAACCACGTCCCCAGCAACAGTGCCAAAAGTTGATCGGCCTTTTTCTCGCATCCAGAAATGAACGCAGGACAAAGGAAGGAATTAAGCTTTAAATTTATAACCTGAAACCTTCTAGGCCCCCGCAACATTATTACGGGGTCGAAGTAGATATGCGGGGTCAAACACAAGGACGTGGTGACGTTTAGGACACCACAGATCTCTTTCTTTAGTCAGATAAGACAAGACGATAGTCGATAAAAGTATGTGCTAGAACTAGTCTAACAGAGTGTCACGAATTAAAACAAAGAAAACAAAACAAAACAAAACAAAACAAAATAGAGCTCGTAGTTCTACTAATCAGAGAAAGAGAGTTCCTGGCTATGTAACCACAAACGAGGCAGTCTATGCACTCGCTCTTGGGGGTAGACAACCCTCGAACACCCAAGCAAGCATCTAGTACACACATTGGAATATGTCGTGTGGGGTCATCCCACTCGCTCTCGCGATGCGTGACTAAAACCATCAATAATATGTCAATGACCCTCTCTCGAGGAATGACATATCAACACCTCGGAATACACTAAGTTCCCTCTCAGGTCTTAGGATATTCTGAGTGTTAGGAACAGAATACCTTGGATCGTCCTCCTCTCGGGTTCAGATCCAAAGTATCATCTCTTAGCTATTCCTACAACGAATCTCTTGATACAGGTAGAAACAACAGTTCAAGCGAGTAAGAGATCAACCAAACTAGCAATCATAACTTAGAAAGAGAAAATAGAACATGCAACATACTAAATGTGATATGAATCTACTTTCTTAAGGCAAAAGTACATATACATGCCCAGATCAGGCTACATAGCCAAGAAGGAGCTAACTAGCCATAGACAAGCATAGATGGCACCGAACAAAGATGGATGAACATCGTTTGTACAAGAAACAAAGGAATGCAGTAGAATGAAAGAGAAGAGGGATGAGATATAGCCCATAGAGGAGAGGTGGCTCTCGCTCCTCGGCCTCTGTGCAGGCCGGATCTCGCCCCTTGGATCTTCTCTTTGTCCCTCTGGACTCCTCGGCTCTCTCTCTAACCCATATCGGGAAGACCGTATCGGGCGACCGTATCGGGCAACCGTATCGGGAAGACCGTATCGGGAAACTGTATCGGTTAACTGTATCGGGCAGACTGTATCGGGCAATAGACTTTTGGGGAACTCGACACACCAACTCCTTAGTCTAGGCACTAGCTCTTGCAGGGTCCTCCCTCCGGCTCTCTCTCCTTCTTTGTAGGTTGGCAGCTGCTATTTATAGGCAGCGAGTTGATTGGAGTTGTAGCTTTTATTGGTCTACGTGTTCTTCATCTGTGGCTTTGATCTTGAGGCATCAAGTGGGCCAATATGACTGTCGCCCGACGACCATGTCTGGCAGGCCGTATCGGGCAGCCGTATCGGCCAGGCCGTATCAGACAGGCTATATCGGGCAGCCGTATCGGCAGGCCGTATCGGGCAGTCGTATCGGCCAGGCCGTATCGGGCAGCCATATCGGCCAGCTGCTGGAATTCTTGTGTTTTCAGGTTTGGTACTTGAGAGTCCCAAAATTGGCTAGTTTCGGTGCATGTAAGTCAAAAAATGGCTAATTAGCTACATTATTGGCTATTTTTACTACTTTTATCTAATGCGAGACATAAAGCATAAAACATGAACAAAAGAGTGCATATTAATTCTAAAGTGGCACAAAACTATAGATAAAATGCATAGAAAATATGCACTAATTTGGGTGTTATCAGTGTCACACCCAGATATACTAACACAGATATAAAACAAGAAGTAGACAAATCAGAATGAAATAATTTTATCTGACCAGTCACGACTCGTGGATTGACCACTACTTCCGGATGGGTCATGACATATAACCTAGCTGTCGCCTACTGCCGTCCATGTCCTCTGCTCTCCTATCTAGAGGATCCTATCTGTGATGCTTGACTGTGTCCTCTGCCTCTACCAGTATAAAACTATTGTTGTTGTGATCCTTGTTGATTCTGCCTGGGCTACTAAGTCACCTCCTCAACCTTCATAGGGCAATTCCATCTAATATGCCATGTATGTCCACATTGATGACACACTCAATTATCACTCTATGGTCTAAACGGCCCTCTGACTAAGACTGATAATGAACTGCGAGCTCCTATCGATGGAAAATTGTAACCTCTACCTCTACCCCTACTCGGGGTCCACTGTGACAGTGCATGTGATCTTTGTTTAGTAAATCTTGACCTTGGTTGCGATGGTAGTGGGAAAAACCTTGGCTTCTTAAAGCCTCCAGATGATTTCCCTTGAAACTGCATTGGTTGCTTCTTAGCATTAGCTTCACGCTTCTCTATGGAAGACCTCTCAATCCTCCTGATAGATTCCACAAATGTGGAAAACCTTTCCCTATTTTCCAAGGCTGATATTGTAATAGTCAACTCCATACTCAGACCCTTCTCAAATCTCTAGATCATTTCATTGTTTGTTGCTGCCATGTGCGGGTAGAACCACAGATGTTCTCTAAACTTTGATTCATGCTCATTGATAGTCATAGCTCCCTGACGAATCTTCTCAAACTAAGATATTTTCTCATCTAGGTAGGTCTCTGGAAAATATCGACTAACAAATTTCCTCTGAAAATCCTGCCATCCTATCACAACTCCTGGTCTTTTCTCCTCTTCTATGGCCCACCAGTGGCCAGCACTACCCTTCAACAAGTATATCGCATGCTTCATTTTGTCTTCTTCAGTGATTTTTAGGATTTTGAATGCCTTTTCTAGCTCAGTCAACCACATGTCAGCATCTGCTGGATTAGAAGTACCTGCATATTCAATCACCCCAACATGTCTAAGATGTTCAAATGTCTTCCCGACACCTTGGGACCACATTAGAAGTTGATGCCCTAGCTTGAGGTGTTGGTGCTCTGTCAGCGATATGTGTAATTGTAGCCATCATCTGTCTAAACATAGACTGAAACTCAGGATTACCCATCATTGTCGGGTCTAGATGAGGCATTATGGGCTGCTCTGGACGTACTTATAGCACTCTCTCATTGCGTGCCTTCCTCCCAGCACCTCCTCCTGGTGCAACATAGCTAGTCTCAATGTGTTCTTCATGTCCTCCACACATATCTGCATGACCATAAACTATGATCAGATATGTTGGATACATAAGAACAGACTCAAATGTCACTCCTATATCCCTATAGACTCTATAAACCTAGAGCTCTGATATCAACTTAATTGTGACACCTCATCATGCTAAATGATATTTACTCAAAACACAAAATATAATCAACTACTAATTAATTACATAGTCAAAATTTTGGAATAATTAAAACCAATTCCAACAATGTAAATGAACTCTAGAACATTTACTTAAAGGTTCATCATTCCATTCTCATATACAGTAACAAATATTCACATATGGGTCCAAAGACCTCAGTCACATCCTGCATACAAAAGATAGTTCACATGTACATGCCATATATTTACAAACATTGGCATACTACCAAAATCTCGTGTTGATACGAGTATATCATCTAAAAAAAAACACATCCCATACCCAGACGTGAGAGTACATGGATGACACTAGGACTCTACTACAACATCTACAACTAACCAACCTTCTGAATCTATTGATCACCAGGTTGGTTCTCTTCCACAACGGGACCTCGACCTCATTTCCCATGACCACCTAAAAAAAATGTGATGACCCACGGGTGAGACCCAGTCCTAGTGAGAGACATAACTCTCTCCAACATATATTGATTATAACATATTGATTGACAGTAAATGAACAGAGAAAATATAGTAATGAATATGAAATTTAAAAAGATTGAATAGGTTAAGCATACTAAGCCATTAAGAAAATTAAGTAGACAATAAGTATAATTATTCAAAGGTCATATGATATCATGTTGTAAGCACTAAGTAGTATAAAGACAAGTTAAACACTAATCAAACAATGTGAGATGTATTTAACCATATCTAGTATACTACATGGCTTATATCACTTCTTTTATTACATTGCCCTGAGGGATTTGAGAAATACCACTCAAGTCCCAACTGACCACTACTAAGTAGAAATCAGTGCCATACAAGATCTAGGAAGAGTCAGACTCCTAAGATCTTCTCCACCCCCGGTCAGTATGGGTCTGCCACAATGACACATAAGGTCAAGTTGCTAATAGCCTAGTCTGTCCTAGGTACATGTCAATCTACTAGTGAAACGAGGCGGGTACACATACCCTACCATCTGATGTACAACTACAGTTGTCCTCCAATCTCATCATATATATATATAATCACTGAGACACGACCACATCTATTCTCAAACTGAGGGCTAGGTATGAACAATGTCATCCTCCCTAACACTTGAATTCAATATGTCAAGCACCCTACATACTGATTAGTATGCACTCCGAGTTTCCCTTAGGAATACTCATTTCACTATCTGGAAATTTTCGATACTTAGCTAGATATATGGCACAAGGCGCTACATGATTAGAGTTTCACTTAATTAGTTATGCCAATTTGGGTGAATTAAGGCTAAATCATACAAATGTACATACAAACCCTATTCCATTTCTATCAAGTGTATAAGAATTGCAACTTCATAAGATATAAAACATTTGAGGTATAAATCTTAATTACATTACCACATGCTCCATCCACTTCATTGTAGTGAACTACATTACATAATATTATTTTAAGATACCCATTTCTTATCAGAAGTTCCAGGGTTTCAACCCTTATTGGAACATGAAGAGGATTTCACCTCTATCTGGGCTCAAGAATGACCAAAGGTCATTATGACCACCTCATCAATTCCTACATAATCATCATTGTCTTTCAATGCCTTAAAACAAGGCTCAACGGAACATCAATCACACATGTGACATATAAGATTAGCATAGCACAAACTATGATGCTCAACTATCATCATATTATGTTTCAACACAATAAGAGAGTATTTCATAATCACTTTAAGAAGGATGCTTACAATCAATCACTAGCACCTAGTCCTATTGGAGTTGGTGTAACAAATCTTATTTCATTAGGGGTAGACATTCACTTGTTATGATAATTTATCAAATATATTCATAAAAGGGAAAAAGTATAAAAAAAAGTTTCAAAGGTGTTGTACCATTGAATTTCATTACTAGAACTAACATATAATATCATTGGATTTATTCTAATCCATTGGATGTTAAAGCATTCAATCTCATCCATTAAATCGGGTTCATTATTCAAAATCATGAAATTGATTATTGTTTAACCATGGAGTTCATTGCACCAAGAAACCATTGGTTAGGGGCTCAAAATAAGATACATTTCAAACCTTGACTCACCATTGGTTGGTACGATCAACACTATATTCATTCAACATTATCAAATATTAGCTAATGCCATATTAAGCTAATGCCATCAATTAAACTTATAATTGATACAAAACTTGACCTAAGGGGGGTGACCATAGATTTTCACCATCATTTGACACCTTTGATCACGAACATTTGTTGAAAAGATATCAATATCATTGGTTGTTGTATGGTATCACCATGGTTGTGTGGTAGGGAAGGAAATAGCTTGAAAACCCTAATTTGGACAATCAATTGTTTTGTGCTTAACACCATAGGTTGTTGCTATCAACCTATCCCAGATCATGTTACACCTTAAAAAGGTTGTACATATGTTTACAAGTTCATATAGAACTGGAACAGAATAGGGAACACCACAAAAATGTGTAATTCTACACAAGCATGGTTTCTCTATGTTTAGTTCATCACATTAAAGCATAAACATGAACTATAAGTTAAGAATGTTATATAACTCGCCACTATAGAGTAGATCATATCTCAAATAGAAAGAATCTCAAGAAAATAAGGCAAGAAAACCCTAGAATATGATCTGAACTTGGCCAAATGGGCATTTCTCTCCACAAAGAAGCAAAACCCTAGAAAAAGAAACAAGAAGGATAGATTTTTGAGTTCTAAAGCCACTTTCACCATGGAACAGTAGGGTTCTAACCTGGAGAGATATAGGAGGAAGAAGATCAAAGAAATAAACAGAGTAAATAAGTTAATACTTATACTTTTAGGTCAAGATCACTAGGAGGAAGCTTTTTAAGCCCAAAAAGGAAATCAATTGCAACCCTAGATTCTTTTTCCAAGAAGATCCCCTCTTTCTTCTTCCTTGGACAGGAAATTTGCAGAAGCATAGAGGGAGAATGAGGGTTAGAGAAGGAGGGAAGTGGTGGAGAGAAAATGACTCGTTTTGGTTATTAGGGATAAGTATATGAAACTTTAAGATAAAGAAAAAGAAAAAGTTGGAAGTTCTAATATCTTTACAAGTGTCCATGGCCTTACACTATTATGAATATACAAGCACACACACAAGAAGCTCCCCCACTGTCCATAGAGGCATGCTTATCCCTTATTTCTTGAATTTCCAAGCAAAAAAAAATCATTCATTAGTTGATAGCTACTAAAGGTAGCTCATCCATGAAGGGGTAAACCCAAAAATACCCTTGCGGAAAACACCTTCAAACCAAGGATTAAATAGATTCCTCATGGCTCAAAAATATGAAGAAGGATGAGATAATATTCAAGGAATATAATGAAAGTGATAAATTGCAATGAAAACCCTTCAATTGGGTAAATTATCTAAAAGTCCAAAATGTATAGAAAATTGCATAACTTGCTCAAACAGTGTTCAAATTGGACCAAAATTGAAAATTAATCTTGTCTTATGATTTCAAAGCATATAAAAAGGTTATATTAGGTTCTAGGCATTCAAATGTGGTAATTAAGCTTATTCAACTCATTAAGCAAGTTTAGGGGCCTTACAACTATAAACCCCTAACAAGGATTTCACCCCAAAATCCTACACAAAAAGATATGGGTATTTTCTACACATCTCATTCTCTAGTTCCCATGTGCCTTCCTCTATGACATGGTGATTCCACAAAACTTTCACTAGTGTTACATCTTTTATCTTCAACTTTTTCACCCTTCTATCCATGATCAACACAGGACCCTCAACATAGGAGATATCCTCATCTTACTCAACCTCTACTTGTTGGATTGTCTGCTCAGTATCTGGATGGCATTTCCTCAACATAGAGATGTGAAAGACATTATGCAATTTGTGTAGCTCTAGTGGTAGCTCCAACTTGTATGGTACCTTTCCTACATAAGCCAGGATTGGGTATGGTCCCAAAAATCTAGGAGACAACTTACCCTTCTTTCCAAACCTCAGCACACCTTTCGAAGGAGAAACCTTAAGATATACTCTATCTCCCACTTGGAAATCAAGTGGTCTGCATCAGTTATCTACATAAGATTTCTACCTGTCATGGGCTACTTTCAACTATTTTTGTATCACTTTAATTTTTTCTATAGTCTAATGTACTAGCTCAGGATCCAAAAGTTGATATTAACCTATCTCATACTAGCAAAGAGGAGACTGACATCATCTCCCATATAGAGGTTCATAAGGATCCATATCTATGATTCTTTGATAGCTATTGTTGTACGCAAACTCTATGAAAGTTAGATGTACATCCCAACTACCAAGAAATTGCAACACACATGCCCTCAAGTGATCCTCTAAAGTTTGAATAGTCCTTTCAGACTGGCCATCGGTCTGTGGATGAAAAGTTGTGTTGAATCTCATCTATGTTTCCATTGCTGAATGTAGACGCTCCCATAAATGACTTGTAAATTGTGGACCTCTATTAGAAACTATAGTCACTGGAATGCCATGCAGACGGACTATCTCATCAAAAAATATTTGTGCCAATTTCTCTACTATAAACGTCATCTTGACTGGAAAAAAATGAGCTGACTTAGTCCATCTTTCTACTATCACCCATATGGAATCATGACCCTTGGTTGTCCTAGGAAGACCAACCATAAAGTCCATAGTGATATGATCCCATTTCCACTGTGGTATTGGCAAGGGTTGTAAGGCCCTACAAGCTTCTAGTGCTCATCCTTCACCTGCTGACAAACTAGACATTTGGCAATGAACTCTACCACATCACACTTTAGACCTAGTCACCAATACATGTCTTTCAATTTTGGTACATCTTGGTACTTCCAGGATGCATTGCATACATGGAGGAGTGAGCCTCCTCAAGTACCATCTTCCTCAACCCATCAACATCAGGAACTACTGTCCTATTATGGTAACAAATTGTACCATTATCTACCTTATGAAAGACATCATAATTTTCATTGCCAATCCCTAATCGGATATTCTATATCACAGTATCATTCTATTATGCATCATGAACCTGCTGTCTCAAGGTAGGTTTCACGTGTAAATGTGCCAACAATCCTGCCAGCAAGGAAACTTCTGGTTGTACATTCATCTAGCAAAGAGACACTAACATATCTATCTTATGGAACATAAAAGAATTTAATTGTGCCTTATCTACCATTGATATTGAAGATGACTTTCACTCAATGCATCATCTACCACATTTGCTTTCCCTAGATGGTAGTCTATTGTGCAATCATAATCCTTAATCAGCTCCATCCATTTCCTCTGCCTCATATTCAACCCCTATTTTGAGAAGATATACTGTAGATTCTTGTGGTTAGTGAAGATCTGACATTTTTCTCCATAAAGATAGCGACTCTAGATCTTTAAGACATGGACCACCGCTGCAAGCTCCAAATCATGTGTTGGGTAATTCTCCTCATATTTCTTAAGTTGTTGCAAAGCAAAAGAAATCACATTTTTATCCTGCATCAACACATATCCCAACCCATTCTTTGAAGCATCACAAAAGACAATATAGCCTTTCCCTTTCTCTGGCAGTACTAACACTGGTGCACTAGTCAACTTTTCTTTCAACAGTTGGAAAGAACGTTGACACTTTTCATTCCAAGCAAAAGGAACATTTGTTATGGTTAACCTATTTAGGGGTAACACTATAGAACTGAAGTCTTTGATGAACCTCCTATAGTAGCCTGCCAAACCTAGGAAACTGTTTATCTCTATTGGTTTCTTGGGTTGTGACAAGCCTTAAACATGGGTCCAAAAATGGAGACATGTCTAGGTCAACAAACTTTTAGAAATTTATAGTGCCCAAATATTTAAGACTCCTGCAACTAGCACAAGGTCGAAGTAGTTTGGGGTCGAACATAGGGATTGGAATAATAGCGCTTCAGAACTCAAGTTTTACTTGTCTAAGCACGTCAGAAAGTCAAAGGATAAGGTTTTGATGCAACGAGAAATAATCATAAAGAATAAAACCAAAAACTTATCTCCAAAGGGAGTTACCAGAAGGATTAAGATTTGGAGGTTTAGCAGTTTTTATGGAAGTTTTTAAATAAAGGAAAGACGAGGACATAAAATTGTTCTTGGCATACAGCATGAAGGAAGAAATCTTAATTGTAACAAACGGCGACGGCCCACATCCTGCGCCTTCTTCTCTCAAAGAAGGTGCCAACTAGCCATGTACTTAGTTCCCTCTCTCGAGGGTATCAGGCATAGATTGGAGTGGAAAGATAGGCCGGGGCAGCCCTGATTCTGGGTACTCTCATACACCTAAATCAGACCAAGCTCTAGAGTTTACGAAATCCCTCTCTCAAAGGAGTCAAAATGAGAAACATGATTCGATAGCTAGTTAAAAGTGTGATCCAAACAGAAGAGACTAGAGCTCAAATGCTATAAAGAAATCATCCAACAAAAAGGAGCCATACATAGAACAACATGAGATAAACTCCATAGATTCCAATAATCATAAAGAGATAAAAGGGTTTAGTTGTAATGCAACAGTAAAATGAAAGTAAAGTGTTGTAAAAGGGAAGATAGGTATAAGGCTCCTTGATTTAGGAGATCGATATACATAACAGTAGACACCTAAGATAACGTCAACCCAGTATCGGGTAGGACCCCTATCGAGATACGACCATGTCAGGTTCTTGACCATGTCGGGTCGTGAACCGTGACGGGTAAGGGGCGTATCGGGAAAGGACTCCCTATCTGATATGGTTGTGTAGGCTACCGGCCTTGTCGATCTATAACTGTGATGAGTATAGACCATATCGGGTTGGATACCGTGTCAGGTTAAGACACATATATGGTTAGCATTATCTTAGGGTTCTCGAGTTCCTCATGTCAGGTATAGATGGGTGAGTCATCTAGAGTTGAAGCCCAGGTAGGGACCCGACATATTGAAGTAGCCTTGAGGGTCATGTCACGCTTCTTGCTGCTACCGGGTCGGGTTCTAAGTGAACTCCTCCCATCCCTCTCGGGTTGGGGATGTGCTCACCTGATATCACACGATAGACTCTGGAACTCAAAGCACTAGCTCATGTTCTCTAAGAGTTAGCTCTCGTAGGTTTCATCCCATCCCATCGTAGGCCTGTAGCTACTATTAATAGGAAATGGTCTTGTGGGAGTTGCTGCTCTTGTTGGGCCATGTGTCCTCCGTCTGGCACCATTTACGTGGCTTTGAAGGGGACAATACATCTGTTGCCCAACACACATGTCGGGCCATCATTCGTGGCGGGGTAAGGATCTTTTTGGACTGCTGCACCGAGGGGTATTCGTATTGGGTAATGAAGTCATTGGCTAGTGAACCGTGATGGGTAAGGCACCTTGTTGTGTAAAGAGCTACAGCGGCCAAGACTCCTGCGTGGCACACCCGTGCCGGGCTACTATCGTATTGGGTAGTGACCATGACGGGTAAAGGGGTGTGTCGCCTCACACGCTACTGGGCCAGGACAGGTGCTTAATTACTGAAGGGCCTGGAGGCCCCATTAACACTCTTTTTGTGGAAAAATAAGAGAAACTCTGCAAAAGATTGGAAATGTTATCAGGGGAATAGTGGGCATTATTTCTTTTCAACAAAATAAGATAAAACATAGAGGAAGTTTGGTTTGTAGGCTATTTTGATAGTAAAATATAAGCTCTAGCAGACATAAAATGGGTGTTATCAACTCTCCCAAACTTAGATTTTTGATTTTCCTCAATGAATTTGTACTTATTTTAAAACTTTGTTTGCGATACCTTTCAAAACCAGGCGTAGTCTTCAGACTAGGGTTTAAGTGGATTTTTGGGATGTCCTGAGGAAAATTACGTCTAACTACAAATAGTGGGCTTTATTTTGTTGTCTTGTTTAAACAAAAAATTTATCCCCAACTTTTGCGAGACTTTGGTGCATGATTTTGAAGTTAGCTTTCACACCAAACTGCTTGAGTCTTGGAAGTGGAAGGTGGAGTTTTTGGGAAGGTTTAAGGCTTTTTGGGTTAAAACTGATTCCCATTGGTCCATCCAGGTATGGGTCCATTAGCGGGCAAGTGGTCCCTACAGTCCAATCCAGTTGGCTTTAGTGTAGTGATTTCACATCTTACGTACGACTTTCCCAGATCTACCATGCCTAAAGATGGGTACTTCTGGGAAGACAAGTGTGGTTTTTTTTGGGGCACAACTCTCATGCTTTTATTCACTCTCATAAGGCTTTCCTCACTTTTTGGGATTTTGATGTGTAGGGAAAAGTGAGTTTGTTGTTTGGCCAGCTTTTTCCTTCACATGCACGGAGATTATTTTTAAGACTACATTTTCAAGAGAGCATAATAGAAATGTTCATCGCCTTAGGTACGGAGAGAACAAGCTGGAAGAAGTTTTACCAAATATTTATGATAAAGTAATTTTTACAATTTTTGAGAAATAGGGAGTTGTGTATATATTGTGTATGTATTGTTTTCTATCAAACATTTATATACATGTATTCATAGAGTATGGTGGGGAGAGGAAAGGGAAAGAATGAGAAAATTTTAGAGTACCTCCCGCAATGATGTTATGGAGCACCCCCCAAACATACCCCACACTCTGTCCCAGAGTAGTGAGATAAATAGGAAATGGTAGACATAGATCAGTGAGGGTTCAGTGGGTGTGTGCGCCATCGGAAGATAAGAGATCCATCACATATTATCCTCATTGGCCGTGGTAGTCAAGGTTATGCAGCTTCTATGGCGCTTTCGTCAGGGATGCTATGTTGTATATCCAGTGTAGCATGTAAACTCTGTAGTCATTTGATAGGGGGCCGGTTGTGGACTGTGGTGGTAGAATTGGAGATCGTGCCAGGTTGCTGTCAGATCTTCAAGATAAGGTTGTATTAAGGACACCACCTCGGTATAGTATTTTCTTGCCAGTCATTCGAGAGATGTTGTTGGCGTAGATGCACACTCCATTAGCCAGTCGTTGTTGGCATCTGAATTGTTGTAGAAGAAACATGTGTGGGCATGGGTGTATATCATGAGGAGTGTCCAGTGATTTTCATGTAGCATAGGAAGAAATATAATACATGTTAGACACTTTTTTACTTCAACCTAGAATAGCTGGCATGCTCATGTTTCATCAGCCAGGAATAATTCATTGAACAACATCGAATGGGCAATGTAGGGTTGTCCAATCTTCTTTTGTAAGATAGGGATGTAAGTTGATGCCACCTTCATAGCTAAACACCCTCTAGCCTTGACTAGGTCTCGTATATCATCGAGGGGGATTACTGCATTATCTTTCTCATAGATGACATTTGTAGCGTTAGAAAAAGCTAATTGTAGAAGTATTTGGTTGACCTATTCTTGCGATAGAGAACGGCATGCGGAACGGTCAATGTTGCTGATGGCAGAGTCGGAGACAATAGACGAAGTAGGAGTGCCTTCAACAGTGAGTACGGATCACAAATGCTCTATTTGATTGCCTATCCTGAAGATGTCAGAGGATCTATTGACTTCGTTTCTTGGAGGACTGTTGGGTGGAGAATAATGGGAATCAGAATCAGCATCTATCTCCAGTAGATCCTCTAGGAGCTCTGTGTCTTGGAAATAGCACTTGTCTTTTATTAGCAACAACACATGTATGCTCCTTAGATGATAGAAATATGTGTCCTGAAGCTTCCGTATATATCTGAAGATGTTTAATAGCTCTATGACACGTAAGACGATGAAGGTGCTATTTTTACTCCTTGGGACTTGTTGAACTGGGAAGTCCTTGATCCCGTAGAAGTTCTAGACATCATTGTGGCATCAAATTCCTTGTTTGATGACCTGGTGGAGACGTAGAGGTACGAGCCTGAGGTTGATGTCTTTGGGGTAGAGGAAGATGTGTTCCATATGTGGTACCTCCGTGCTACAGCATTTCATCAAAGTAACATCATGGGAGCGGCGTTCAACCACGTAGAGGAACCAGTACCCCCTATGCTTGTGGGGGGGCAACACTAGGTATGGGTTGTGCTCTTCTATATTCTTCAACATATCAACCATTGGTTGTTTGTTATCCACCCCTGCTAGAAGTCGCCTGGCTAAGGCCATGGTGGTGTTGTAGATCGGTTGTTGTCCTATCTTGAGTGTGATATTCTCAATAATGGCACCTTCAAGGACTCTGAACAGAACCTTCCCCACAACGGCTTCTAAGCAGAACATTGATTTGAGTGCTCATCATTGAATGGAGAATTACTCGTTGCTGCAGATGATAGCTTCTTCTTCTTCCTGTGGCCTTAGGATCATATTCAATAATTGTTGGTCCCAGATCGTCAAGTAGCCGATGGCGCACCTATCGAAGTCGGCCATCTCGAAGACTAGGATCTCAGATGGCAAAGAGAACATATCAGCCACCGAAGTCTTTGCTCTTGAGGGTTGCTAAACAAGTGAGCTATATAGATCACCCCCTTCTCCCATAGATGAATCCTCCGCTAGTCCTTCAGACATTTTTCTGCGGCATCAGTTGGCTCTAGTAGGTGAGGGTGGTAGATAAGTTGATGTCGCGAGTACTCCCTTGTCACGTGGGGGACTTGTCGCTGGTTTGTTCATCATCTCCTCCTCGGGTGTTGTTGAGGGCCCACTGGCGTCAAATGAGGATGACTAGCTGGTGGAAGAAGGTGATGATGACGATGGCGGAGAGGAGGGCATCAATGGTGAAGGAGATCTCTGGGAATGCCTTGATTGGTGACAGGTGTCCCTCTTATCGAGCCTCTACTCGATGTCATCTAGGCATTGGAGTGCCACCTACATTGGTTGTTCATCGCCTCGAGTTCGCCGGGGAGACCAACTAGAGTCAACAATTGATGCTCCTGTTTGCCCAACCTCTATTGGAAGAGCTAAAACTTGCAAGTTAGGGAAGCAAGAGTAGTGTTGTGGTTGCTTATTACCTCCCGCAATTTGTCAAACTCGAAGCCGAAGGCTTGCCCTAGCGAGGAAGGGACTGCCACTGATTGACTTTAGATCTTCGTAGTGCTCCTCGCGTTGGTGGCGTAGCCCGTTGAATATGCATCATATATTAGGGATGAGTCCACCAGGATAGTACACGAGGGTGTGGCCTCCGTTTGAGGCATTGGCACCTTTGTGGCTGCCTTCGTCTCCTTAGTGAGGCGTCATGGGGAAGGCGATGGAGTGGACAGATGCTGATCGACCATCTAGCTCTCAGCTTCCTCCTCCATGGCGACCACTGGCATTGATGGTGGTGGTGTCAGGGTCTACTGGACATACCTAAGCTCTACCTCTAAGAGCTCAACAAATACTTCATTATTGTTGCGAGAGGCATTCAGCCACACCAAGGGTGTGGTTGCGTCTTCTCCCGTGTCAACAGAGCTGAAGCTTACAAAGCTGCGACTACTACTTCTGTGGCAGCGGCTTCCGGGGTGAAGACCGTTGTGGAGGCCCTGGTGGTGTCGATGACCTCCCCGACGGTCGACACTTCTTTTGTGCCCGTGGTGGGCATCATTTTGGTTGATGCGGCTGGTTTAGTGGCGGCAGTAGCAACCACCAGAGTAGCAACTATTGTTTTGGCGATTGTTGTAGTTGTCTCGATAGCGGTGGCGACTGGCGAGTCTTCAAGGATGACTTCTGATGATTTGTCCCACCGAGCATCGAGGGGTTTGGGCCTCCCTGTTGCGGCCATCCTTTCTTGGATGGCCATTGTGGCATCGTAATCTACATCTACGGTCAGAGTTTGGACCTCTTTCATCGTAAAGACCAACTTCTCTACATCGTAGTTGATGCAGATTATAAGGGGCAAGAGGATATTGGTCCTCACAAACTTACAAAAGAGGCGGAGACCCTCCTTCTTGATTATGTTCACCCTAGTGAGGAAATTTATATCTATCTTGTCATCGCCCCTATTTTGTTACAGGCTGAGTGGCCCCCTTGGGTACCCAAGCCCAAGCTCTATGAGGTTGACAACTCCTCCTATGTTGTATTCCTTAGTGGCGTCCTTTATAGGATGAAAATGATTCAGTAGGAAGTACCACAGGTTGATCAGCTTTCCTTCCATTATGTACCATATAAGGTGCATCTCTTCAGTGTAGAGGTTACTCGTCTCATACTTTACTAAAGAGTAGACTCGCCATGATCTTGTTGACTATCCTCCAGAAGCAGGAGTGGACCGCCGCCACCTTGCTCCCTGGCTTGTAGGAGGACTCGCCTGTCAGTTTCTTCCACAGCCTGACTGGGTCAAAGCCTTCGTTGTCACTTATTCGGGCCCCGTTGTTGAGAAATTCTCACTCAGCCTCATTGGAGAAGAAGATCTCGTTGAGCAGCCTCTCCGTTATGTCATTCTCTGTGTTATAGAGGCGCCCTTGTAGTCTGTCTGCTCTTTCGTACCTTTTGCTTTCCTCTAGTGTATTCAGGACTCGGCAAAGGGAAGAGATCAACTCCTTCGTCAGCTTGGTGTAGGAGGCAGAGAAGCTAAAGCAGATCTTCCGGAGTTTGGCAGCTTTATGACATTTTCTAGCCTATTGAAGATGCCTATCTGCCAGAAGGATGCTTGGTGGCAGAACCATGTTGGGCGGTAGACTTTTGCCGCTAACTTGGTGTAGCGCCTTTGGTGTTCTTCGTCTCTCGACATGAACTGGCCTGGTGAGTGGGCCAGGACCTTTGGTTCTTCCGTCGTGGTTGGGGCTGGGGTTGCTTCTACTCTAGGTCACTTCTCAGCCTCAGAGGGCCAATCCGTCTCTGGGTTACGGCATTTCTGCCCGGTGGTAGCTTTAGCTGTGGCCTCGGGGCTGATCCTCCGGCCTTGTTCGTTGACATGAACAATGGTCTGCTTGGTGTGTGCCATTTTCTACAATGATTGGATAAGGAAATTAAATCAAAAAGAGTTGTTGAACCAAACCTTTATTTACCCAATATCGGATATTAGTAAAAGAAAGGGTGCTGCCTGATATGGGTTGGGTGATACATGCAAGAACTTGTATCATATCAGGCCTTTTGGAATCCTAGCGCACGACACACAAGTGCCTGATACTGAGAAAACTGATACGATCTTTAAAAGGTACTCAGAATAAACTGATATCGGGCAGAAGGGGAATCAATGTGCTGATAAAGTCAGTATCAAAGAAGCGATACATGAATCGCTCATGGAGTATCGGGTAACTCCGCTTGACTGAGTCTTCATGATAAGGATGTGCAATAAACGTGTCGCGTGATATGCGTGTCACGCGATATGCATGTCGTGCAGCTTGGGTGAAACCATGATAACATATCTAAGCGATATGATAATTGACATGTGATAGACATCATGCCCATCATAAATGCGTGATACTTTGTGTCACGCGATACTTGTGTCGAACGACACATGCAGAAAAATTGATGTAAAACAAAACGATAGGAAAGTCGATATGCTTGGTGCGATACCCAAAAAACTTGATACGCATTAGACGTTCTACCCGACATAGGAAAGAACACGATATGGTGGGTGCGCGATAAGGATGGTCGATATGATACTTGTGACTCATGGTTACGTGACGCGCAAGGCGTCACAGGTTTTTACCTGGTCGGGCAGGAAGATTGGGAACACCACACGAAGGTCGATAGGCTGGAAACCGGCATGGGAGCTTAATCTAGCAAGAGGATGTGCAATATGGGAGCAAAAGCTGTGGAAACTTTGGTAACCTGACACGGTTAATCTCAAGTTGCTATATATAACCGTCCGTGAACGGGGTAAAGAGGGTAAAAACAAGGACACGTGTTTTGCATGCACGCGAATCATCTTCCACGGTAAGGTAAATTTCGTCTAATCATGCCTCTTCGTGATGATTTCGGAAAGGCGGTGCGTCACATGGCAGACGTGTTGGGCGGTAAGAGCGTGTTGCCCAATATGCATTGCCCGACACGCTCCTTACACGACACAGGTGTGCGTGATACATGTGTCACGCTATATGGGTGCATTCCGACTGATGCACGCTGGGCGACATACTTGCCTGACATATCTCTGGGAAGCCAGTTAACCTCAAAGATGTGGGCACATGATACGTCTTGACAATACAGGTTGGGCAACATGGCAACCCGACAAGCTTTTTATGGGCGATATGGTTGGGCACGTTACTTGCCCGTCAGGCCCTTGCAAAATCGAGTAAACTTGAAAGAAGCAGTCGCACGATACACGCCAACATGGTTTGTGTGACATGTTATCAAAGAACCCCGACATGCTGAGAAAAATAAGGTTAAGATATCATGCATGTCCAACATGTTATCAAAGAACATAAAGAGAACTTAACAAGGATGAAAAACCAAAAATTAAAAGGCACTCAGTATGTAAAACATCATTGTCTTAGGTGCGAACTTGGACCTTAGCTACTATTACATACCGAGGTGATAAAACTAAGTTGGTGGCCCATAAAATGAAGGAGTCTGTACACGTGGCACGGGCATAGACTCGAGCCTTATTACTATGAGAGTGTTCATAATGTTCTTTGTAGGAAAAGGAAATAACATCCTATTCTAGGAAAGTAAAATTGGGGCTGCCTCCCGACGAGAATTGTGGTTTCTGTCGTTAGCTTGACATTTTCATATCTTGCTATTCTTCTTCGGTAGGTGCAGCTTCAGCATCATCCAGCGGCAACTTAGATCTTCTTACAAAAGCTTCATCTTCGTAGAACCTCTTTACTTGGTGTCTGTTGACTGGGAAGACATTTGTTGGATCGTCTTTGTCATATATTTCCATCATTCTTGACGGGTACATCTTTGCTACTACGAATGGTCTGGACTACCTAGTCTGTACTTTCCTTGGAAAAAGTCAAATAGAATATTTAAACAACAAAACTTTGTCACCTTCTTTGAGATCTTTCTTCTGTAGGTGGGAATCATGCCAGACTTTTGTCCTCAGGTTGTAAATTCTTGCATTCTCATATGCATGAAGCCTAAGTTCTTCAAGTTCTTAGCGATAGAGGAACCTCTTCTATTCGGCTAGCGACGGATCCATGTTGAGACATTTAATGGCCCAAAATGCCTTGTGCTCCAACTCAAAAGGTAGATGACATTCTTTCCCGTATATTAGAGGATAAGGTGTGGTACCGAGCGGCGTCTTGTATGCTATTACGTATGCCCAGAGAGCATAATCTAGCTTGGCTGACCAGTCTTTTCGAGACGTCCCAACTATTTTCTCTAGGATATGTTTGATTTTCCAGTTAGAAACTTCAACTTGACTAGATGTCTGTGGATGGTATGGTGTGGCAACTTTGTGTCGAACGCCATATTTGCGTAGAAGTGACTCAAATTGCCTCTCAGCAAAGTGAGATCCACCATCACTAATAACTATTCTTGGAACTCCAAATCTCAGGAAGATGATCTTAGTAAAGAGCTTTATCACTAACTTAGCATCACAGGTGGGGGTGGGTATGGCTTCTACCCACTTGGAGATGTAATCCACCGCAACAAGAATGTATGTGAAATCGTACGATGAAGGGAAAGGTCCCATGTAGTCTATCCCCCATATGTCAAAGATTCCACTTCAATCCATTCCAACATGGGCATCTCATTCCTATGGGAGATATTCCCAGTTCTTTGACACTCATTACAGGCTTTGATAAAGGTGTGACCATCTCTAAAAAGAGTGGGCCAATAAAAGTTGGACTGGTGAACCTTGGTCGTGGTTCTTTCAGCACCCAAGTGCCCTCCATATGGGGAGGAATGACACTCAAACAAGATCTTTGGGGCTTCATCCTCAGGTATGCACCTCCTATATAGGCTATTGGCACAACGTCTAAACAACAGGGGGTCATCCTATTAATAGTTCTTTAGATCAGAGAAAAACTTCTTCTTCTAATTGTAAGACATTTCTGGGGGTAGATGTTTACAGGCCAGTTAGTTACACAAATCGTCATACCATGGCCCTTCAGGATTGGCCATCTGGGCCACATAGATTGCTTCATCTTCATAACTTTCTTTGATCGGCAGCGGGTGGTCATCCACCACCCTAATCCTCAAAAGGTGGTCGACGACCACATTCTCAAAACCTTTCTTGTCTATTATCTCATGATCAAACTCTTGTAGCAGCAATGCCCATCGTAACAACCTAGGCTTAACGTCTTTCTTTTGCATCAAATACTTGATAGCCTCGTGGTTGGTATGAATGACCGCTTTAGAACCTACAAGGTATGATTGAAACTTATCAAATGCATAGAAAATTACTACATTTCTTTCTCGGTGGTGGTGTAATTCATCTACGCTTCATCTAGTGTCTTACTAGCATAGAAGATCACATGATGCTTCTTACCTTTCTTTTGACCAAGGACTGCACCTATGGAAAAATCACTAGCATCACATATTAGCTCGAAGCAAAGATTCCATTCGGGCGAATAGAGAATGAATGTGGAGACCAAAGCATCCTGCAAAGTGGAGAACATTGTTAGGAACTCATCTGTGAAATCAAATTTCACGTCCTTCATCAGCAGATTTGATAGGGCTTCATAATCTTTGAGAAGTCCTTGATAAACCTCCGATAGTAACCGGAATGTCCGAATAAACTTTTGAATCCTATTACAAACGAGGGTGGAGGAATCTTTGATATCTCCTCCACCTTACATTGGTCAACTTCAATGCCTTTACTGGACACCTTATGTCCTAGAACTATCCCTTCATGTACCATAAAATGGCACTTCTCCCAATTAAGGGTGAGACTATGTTCTTCACATCTCCTCATTATCAAAGATAGGTTATTTAAGAAATCGTCAAAAGAGCTGCCATAAACACTAAAGTGATCCATAAAAACTTCCATCTTATCTTCTAGGTTGTCTGTGAAAATGGCATTCATGCACTGCTGAAAATTTGCAGGTGCATTGCAGAGCCCAAAGGGCATTCTTCTAAAAGAAAATGTTCCATAGATGCATGTGAAGGTATTATTCTCCTGGTTGTCTGGATGAATGGGGATCTGATAGAACCCCGAATAACCATCCAACCAGTAAAAGTAAGAGTGGTGGGCTAGGTGCTCAACCTTCTGGTCAAAAAATGGGAGAGGGAAGTGGTCCTTGTGAGTGGCGATGTTGATCTTTTGGTAATCTATACACATCTGCCAACCGGTGATGGTCTTAGTGGCCACCTCGACTCTATTATCTCCCTTAATTAACATTATGCCTCTCTTCTTTGGGACTACTTGAATGGGACTCACCCATGTGCTGTCGCTAATGGGGTATATGATTCCTGCATCATGGAGTTTCACAACCTCCTTGCTGACCACCTCTCTTACCTTCTCATTCAACTTCTGTTGCGGTTGAGCGTAAGGCTTGGAATTTTCTTCCAAGTGGATCTTGTGCATAAACACAGAAGGGTTGATCCCCCTTAGGTCTTCAATCGAGTAACCTAGGTCTTTTCTTCGTAGCTTCAGTTCCTCAAGCAGTTGTTCTTTCTAACTATTAGTCATCTCTGAGTTGATGATGACCGGATTCATCCTTTCTTCATCCAGAAAGCAGTACTCCAAACCTATCGGAAGAACCTTCATCCCGGGTGGGGTCTTCTTTTCTTGTTCTTTGGTAGGATCACTTCATAGCACAACATACATTACTTTCTCCACTGGGTCTTCTGCTTCAGATAGATCTTCGGCTTCCCGAAATGCTAGAAGTTCCTTCACCTCCAGGTCCTCGACCATCTGTGCCTCACCAACTAGGGCACGCATCAGTGGGTCTACCATAGGTTTTTCTTCCATTACATCGTTGCAGAGCTGCTGATAGATTTTGAAGAAATAAGACGACTCAAAGAATGAGGGGTCTTTCATACAATCATAGATGTTGAAGTCAATGTGCTCTCTTCCAACTCTAATTGTTATCATATCCACTTCCATGTCAATGAGTGCCCTTCCAGTTGTAAGGAAGGGTCACCCGAAGATAATGGGGAAACTAGGATCTTCCTTGGTGTCGATCAAAATGATATTATAGGGTATAAATAACCACCCAACTCTAATGGGCATGTCTTTGACCACTCCAACTAGTCTGTTGAAGGTGTGATCTGCAAGCTGAATTCTCATATTGGTGCTCACCATATCGGTGAGTCCTAACCTCTTTGCAAGGGATAAGGGCATTAATCTGGTACTTGCTCCCAAGTCCACTAGACCTTTGTGGGTTATGTTATTCCCAACCTGAAAGGGGATGACAAAAGCCCCATGATCTTTCTTCTTAGAAGGCATACTTGCCTTGATAAAAGAACTTGACATTTGAGCTAGTTTCACAGTTTCAACGTCTTCGCCTCTTTTCTTTCTCGAGATCAGGTCTTTTAGGAACTTTGTGTATGTGGGCATCTCTTCGATAGAATCCAAGAACATGATGTCACAGTGCAACTTCTTCATTGTAGCCATGAACTTCTCGTACCTCTTATTCAACTGTCCCTTTACCAACTTGTGCGGGAAAGGTATGTGAGGTGCATATTTGTCTGGACACTCCTCGAAAGGGACGTCGTCGACTCTTTCTTTCAACACTTTCTTCGACTTTGTGGGTATTTCTCCCAATTCCTTGGGCTTAACATCCTCAACTAGTATTGTCACCACTGTTACTCTCTTTTTAATAGTTGGTTGCACCACACGGATTTTCCTCGGTACTGGAGGGGAAACGCCCTATTTGGTGATTGATACTCTAGGCTAGGCTTGCTAGATGCTGGTCAATCTACTTGTTGTGCTGTTAGAGTTCTCCTAATTGAGCAGAAAACCCTCCCATCTGTTGTTGCATCAACTTGAGTAAGGTTTTGCTATCCATAGAGCTTTTATACAACTTTTCATTCAGATCATTCTGCTTCTTAGCAAAAGACATCAACTCTATCATCATCAACAGGTTTTTTGGCTAGTTATGCTGAAAACTTATTTGTTGTGGGAACCCTACTTGGCATTGTTGATTCGGTGCTCCCCCCCAAGGAAGTTCCTCCTACCAGTTGATGAGAATTTTTGGCCACAACGGTGTTCCCGTATGAAAAATAGGGTGATCGGGGCGCCGATACTGGACGTAGATTACATTCTCTGTAATATCTTCATCAAGTTCGCCTTGAGAGGTCATGTGTGAATAGAAGTCAAATAGGTGATCTGGCTCCCCATAAGTGACGCAACTTCTTACTACCACCTATTGGACTTTTCCTTTATATCCCTACTCCTTCAAGGTTTGGACGTCGGTTACTATCTTGTCCAACATAGCCACTAGTGCTTCCATCACCTTCGATTCCCCAAGAGTGGTGTGGCTCATTGACTCTCTGTTGTACTCACTATCTTACTGGTTCGTGGCCATATTGTCTATAATCTCTCTGGCCCTTTGAGCACTTAGTCCCAAGAAATCGCTGCCAGCTACAACATTTAGGAATTTCCTTTCTCCGGCACACAACCCATTATAGAAAGTAGTGATCAACTTGGTCTCAGAAAAACCATGGTGTGGGAACTCCCTTTGATAGCCTTGAAACCTCTCCCAGGTTTCATGCAGGTTCTCTGAGACTTTTTGCGAGTACCTTGTTATCTTGTTTTGGCATTTGATCATTCTTTCTATAGGGAAGAACTTGGTGATAAACGTGTTGGCTAGATGTTCCCAATCGGGGAGGCATCCGTCCTGTAGACTTTTATACCACTCCAAGGCTTTGTCTCATAGAGAGAAGGGGAAGCACTGGGTATAGATGTGAGACATTGGGACTCTATTGATCTTAAAAGTCTTGCAAGTCCTTTTGAACGTTGTAAGGTGGTTATATGGGTTCTCTTTGATAGTGTTCCCACTGAACCGGTTGTGTTGCAGCAACTAGAGGAAAGCAGGCTTCAACTCAAAGTTGGCAACATTCAGTGGTTGCTCAACCCCCAGATTCCTCTCTTCGTTTTCCCTGACTTGGACAAAAGAATGCAGGGACTGAGCTTTGGGAGCTTGCTCAGCCATGGCTCATCAGACACAAGGATGGCTTGAGAAGGTGAAGAAGTACCTAGAAAGAAGAAGTGTGAAAGTGTGAGAGTGTTTTATAAACTATGTGCAGTAAATATTTGCAATATTATATGCATATGAGGGGGGCCTCTAGGCCAGGACGGCAGAGAACACTTCATAGCATAATCATTGAGGTTTGTGTGATGCTAGTGATCTGTCTAGAAACCAAGATTCAAAGAGGTATGGAGGAGAATGTCCACAACCTATTCCCGTATGGATGGGAATGTGACTCCAATTTGGCACAAGTGGACAGAGTCAAAATTACAATCGGGTGGAATCCGTAGTGTTGGGATGTCTAGTGTATTGATAAATTTGACTAGCTTGTGGTGGCTAGTTGCATCAACAAAGGTGGATGGCATTGTGTAGTCAGCGCTGTGTATGGTCTCAAAAATTAAGGAAAACGACATAACTTATGGGACCTAATTAAAGCAACCACTCAATAGGTCCTATGTCATAGATGACTTCAACCATGTGAGGAAGGCATCTGAGAAGATTGGTGGTAAACCCATTCCATACTCTATTGTGGAGAGGTTTAATGAAGTTGTTGACACTGCAAATCTTGTTGAGATCAACATGGAAGGCGGTATAGTAACTTGGAAAAACAAAAGAAGCCTGCAACAGAGAATTGCTAGCTACCTTGATCGAGGGCTTGCTAATTCTGCTTGGATCAATGACTTCCTCAAAGCGTCCATCAAGCTGGGTGGTCACTCAAACAGCGACCATGCCTGGATGAAGGTTGAATTGGTTAAACAACCCAAACCGAACAGACCATTTAGATTCCTCAATCATTGGCTCAAGTGGCCTAGCTGCGAGAAGGTGATATAGGAGGCTTGGCTAACTAGGGTGGAGGGCAACCCCATTTTTGTTGTGGCGGAAAAATTGAAAATCACAAAGACAACATTGAAGAAGTGGTCACATGAGCTGATGGACTTACCTTCCTTAGTAAAAACAACAACATATGAATATCAAAAGGTTGCTGAAGAGCTGAGACACAAGCCTCTATGTGAGGAGGCCATCAAAAGTGAAGAAGCTAAGGCTAAGAGGCTGCTACAATTAGAAAAGGCTGAAGAAGTGATGTTTTGGCAAAGAAGTAGGTTACAATGGATCAAGGATGGCGACCGCAACACTAAGGTGTATCATAGGGCCACCAAAAAAAATCACATGAGAGACTGCATACATGCTCTACTGCTGCTCGATGGATGATATGTTATCATTCTGATTGATGTCGTCAAGGAAGTTGTTGACTACTTCCAAGATCTATACAACCAAGGCAAGACCTCGGTGCCTTGTGACCTTCCTCCGAAGAGGATTACCGATGAGATGAATAGGAAGCTTTGTGGCCCGACATCAGACATGGATATTAAAGATGCTATGTTATCCATCGGCTCATCCAAGGCACCTGGCCCTGATGGCTTCAACGCCAAGTTCATTAAGAAGAATTGGAATGTTATCAAGGAGGACATTTGCAAGGAGGTCAGATGGTTTCTTGTAGGTGGTTACATGGTTAGGAATGTGAATCATGCCTTCCTAAGACTCATACCAAAAAAGAACATTCTGGCTTCCCTGGAAGACTACAGACCCATTGCCTGTTGCTTAGTCTTCTATAACGTGATAGCCAACCTGCTAGCTAATAGGCTGAAGATGGTTCTTCTGGACATTGTGTCCACCAACCAATCAGCCTATGTGAAGGGAAGATCCATCTCTGACAGTGCTCTCCTTGCGGGAGAATTTCTTTTTGACTTCAATAACAAGAACAAAATGAAGAAGGCATGCATTAAGGTTGACTTGACTAAGGCGTATGATCATGTCAATTGGCAAGCTATGTGGAATGTGATGGAGGCCCTTGGCTTCTCCAAAAGATGGATTGAGCTTATGAAGCAATGTGTGGAGATCACATCTTTCTCAGTTCTCATCAACGACATACTCAAAGGGTTGTTTCAGGCTTCCAACGGACTTTGACAAGGCAACCCCTTGTCTCCCCTTTTGTTCACTTTGGTAATGGAGGCTCTGTCCTTTTTGTTACAAAAATATGAAAATGAAGGTTCTTTGAAGACCTTCAAAGTGTGTGGAACCCCAGTGCTATCCCACATGATCTATGTCGATGATATTCTTCTCTTAATGGCGGGTCATGATAAGTATCTAAGAACTGCTAGAAAGAATATGAGCAGCTTTAGGAGATTAACAAGGTTGTACATAAGCGACATAAAATCCAGAGTTTTTATCTCTAGATCATGTGATTCTAGAAGGGGACGTCTCAAGATGGTAGCCAGACTGCAGATATGGAGCTTCCCTGTCACCTACCTTGGCATACCTATTACAGGTGGTAGAGGATGCGGGAAGGACTGCACCTCCTTACTAGATGATTTATGGAAGATGGTGGAGAGATGGACAGGGCTGAACCTCTCCATGGTTGGGAGGGATGTACTAATTCGGTCCGTCCTTGGTAGCAAATTGATATTCTAGTGTAGGCAAGCTGAAATACCGATGTTCATCCTCGACAAAGACAAATCAATCCTTAGCAATTTTCTTTGGGCTGGCAAAGGACATGCGATTGCATGGACAACAATCATGAAGCCGCTGCATTTGGGAGGACTTAATCTCCCTGATCTGGACCACTTGGCACTGAAGGCTACATGCAGAAGGATTGACACTTTCCTATGTCATAACCAGCAGCCATGGACCTCCTGGATGAAACAACGCTATGGCAGCTGCCTAGAAATCTGTGATCAGCATTGTAGCTCTAGAAGCTGGAGACGCATGGCCCAAAGTTGGTGTCTAGTGAAGGCAGACTATAGTTTTGTTGGGGATGATTGGTTCAGAGGTTGCAAGAAGTCGTGGGATCTACTTGTCATCAGCCCGAAGGTGTCATGGGATCAGCTTCTTTGGAACAAATTACACATTCCCAAGTGGAGCTTCACCTTGTATTCCATGGCAACCTTCCAACATGTGATCGCTTAAAGAAATGGGGTGCGAACATTGTGGGCTCATGTCTACTTTGTAAATAGCATGAAGAGTTTCACGCACACCTCATGTGGAGCTACTCCTACATGAGATACATCTGGTGCAGGTCCACCCTCAAGATGGGTTGGGGTGGCAGTCCTCCATACGAGCTGGATGATTCTATTGAATGGGTGTTAGGTAACACAAAGCATTGTAAACCCACTAGATGGCTCAATAGTATTTGTATTACTACCATTTTGTTTTTTGTTTGGAAGGAACACAACTCTAGGCTCCATGGTGGACCTGATAGAGATCAGTTGGGGATTTTTGATGACATTGTAAATAACTTAAAAGGGCTTTGTAAGGTCAGACCCGAAATGACTAAGGGTCAGGACCAAGCGGTGATGTAGCATTGGGGCCTTTTGTAACTCACCCCTTTGTATAGTATATGGGCCTCATACCCTATACTTTTTGAGATCAATAGTAATATTTTACCTTATCCAAAAAAAATATTATATGCATATGTATAACGTTTTTGGCAAAGTTCAAGTAAAGATCGAGTTAGTGGAATGCTATTCATTGCCTATCCCTAGAAACTACGCCAAAAAGTTGACAAGCCTTAAACGTGGGTCCAAAAATGGAGACATGTCTAGGTCATCAGACTTTTAGATATTTATAGTACCCGAATGTTTAAGACTCTTACAACTAGAATAGGGTCGAAGTAGTTAGGGGTTGAACACAGGGATTGGAAGAATAGTGCTTCAGAACTCAAGTTTTACTTGTCTAAGCATGTGAGAAAGTCGAAGGATAAGGTTTTGATGCAACGAGAAAGAATTATAAAGAATCAAACTAAAAACCTATCTCCAAGGGGAGTTACCAGAAGGATTAAGATTTGGGAGTTTAGCCGTTTTATGGAAGTTTTTAAATAAAGGAAAGACGAGGAGATAAAATTGTTCTTGGCGTACAACACAAAGGAAGAAAACTTAATCTTAGCAAACGGTGACGGACCACATCATGCACCTTCTTCTCTCAAAGAAGGCTCCAACTAGTCATGCACTAAGTTCCCTCTCTTGAGGGTATCGGGCATAGACTAGAGAGGAAAGATAGGCTGGGCCAGCCTTGATTCTGGGTACTCTCATACACCTGAATTAGACCAAGCTCTAGAGTTTACAACATCTCTCTCTCAAAGGAGTCAAAACGAGAAACATGATTTGATAGCTAGTCAAAAGCATGATCTAGACACAAGAGACTAGAGCTCAGATGCTATAAAGAAATTATCCAACAAAAAGTAGCCATACATAGAACAAGATGAGATAAACTCCATAGATTCTGATAATCATAAAGAGATAAAAGGGTTTAGTTACAATGAAGTAGTAAAATGAAAGTAAAGTGTTGTAAAAGGGAAGATAGGTATCAGTCTTCTTGATTTAGGAGATCAATATACATAGCAACAGACACCTAAGATAACATCAACCCCATACCTGGTAGGAGCCCTATCGGGATACGACCGTGTCAGGTTCTTGACCGTGTCGGGTCGTGAACTGTGACGGGTAAGGGGCGTATTGGGAAAGGACTCCCTATCTGATATGGTTGTGTCAGGCTGCACTCGTGATGGGTATAGACCATATTGGGTTGGATACCGTGTAAGGTTAAGACATATATCAGCTTAGCATTATCTTAGGGTTCTCGGGTTCCTCATGTCAGGTATAGATGGGTGAGCCGTCTTGGGTTGAAGCCCAGGTAGGGACCCGACATGTTGAAGTAGCCTTGAGGGTCATGTCACGTTTCTTGCCGCTATCGGGTTGGGTTCTAAGTGAACTGCTACCATCCCTCTCGGGTTGGGGGTGTGCTCACCTAGTATTGCTCGATAGACTCTGGAACTCGATGCACTAGCTCATGTGCTCTAAGAGTTAGCTCTTGAAGGTTTTATCCCGTCCCATCATAGGCATGTAGTTGCTATTTATAGGTAGCGGGCTGGTGGGAGTTGTGGCTCTTGTTGGGCCACATGTCCTCCGTCTGGCACCGTTCATGTGGCTTCAAAGGGGGCAATACGTCTGTTTCCTGGCATGCATGTCAGGCCATCAGTCGTGGCGGGGTAAGGATCTTAGCGGGCTGCTGCACCGAGGGGTATCCATATCGTGTAATAGACATTGTCGGCTGGGTGAACCGTGATGGGTAAGGCACCCTATCGGGTAATGAGCTGCAGCGGTCAAGGCTCACGCATGACACACCTGTGTCGGGTTGTTTTCGTATCGGGAAGTGACCGTGACGGGTAAAGGGGTGTATCGCCTCGCTCGCTACCGGGCCAGGACGAATGCTTTATTGCTGATGGGCCTGAAGGGCCCATTAACACTCTTTTTGTGGAAAAATAAGAGAAACTTGGAAAAAGATAGGAAATGTTATTAGGGGCATAGTGGGCATTATTTCTTTTCAACAAAATAAGATAAAACATAGAGGAAGTTAGGTTTGGAGGTTTTTTTGATAGTAAAATATAAGCTCTAGCAGCCATAAAATGGGTGTTATCAGGTTGTTCCCATTCTAGTATAGATTCCACTTTCTTGGGGTCAACACAAATGCCTTTTGTAGATATAACATGGCCCATAAAAGACACTTTAGATAACCATAATTCACAATTACTAAATTAAGCATATAGTTGATGCTTCCTCAACAAAGTCAATGCCTGGCGAAGGTGTTGCTCATGTTGCTAACTATCCTTAGAGTATATCAGGATATCATCTATGAACACAACCACACACTGATCAAGATAAGGTCTAAACACCCTATTCATTAGATCCATAAAAGTTGCAGGTCCATTGGTTGGCCCAAATGGCATAACCACAAATTCATAATGACCATACCTAGTCCTAAAAGCTGACTCGGGTATGTCACCAACCTTAATTCTAAACTGATGGTAACATGACCTCAGGTCTATCTTTGAAAACACAGTGGAACCTCTCAACTAATAAAAAAGATCATCAATCCTAGGTAAAGGATACTTATTCTTTATTGTCACCTTGTTCAACTGTCTATAGTCTATACACAACCTCATTGAACCATCCTTCTTTTTAACAAACAACACAGGAGAACCACAAGGAGAAGTGCTTGGCTTGATAAAACCCTTCTCTAATGGTTCTTATAACTATTTCTTTAACTCTTGCATCTCTGTAGTCGCCATTCTATATGTTGAATGTGCTATGGGTTGTGTTCCAGTAACAAGATTGATCTCAAACTCAATCTCTGTAGGAGGGGGAATGCTACAAAATTCATCAAGAATGATATCCTTGAATTCTCACACTGTTGGTACCTCTTGGATACTAGGACCTCCCACCTTGGTATTCACAACATGAGCTAAGAAAGCATCACATCCTTGTCTCATCAACTGCTCAACTATCATAGCTGACATCAAACATGCAAGAAGAATCTTCCTGTCACCCTAGAAAATCCATTGTACATCTCCATCATGGGACGTCGTCACCTTCGTACTACAGTCTGAGACTATCTTATATTTTTCCAAGGTATCCATTCCTAGGATTACATCAAAACCATGCATGTCAAGTAGCAAAAGATCCACTGAATGTTTTGTCCATAAAAAGAAGGAATGCAAGAACGGCACACTTCTTACAACTCGACAGAATCAACCAAAGGAGTCTCTAGCCATAGGCTATCAAATCTAAGACTGATAGGTAGATAACATCTACTTATCACCTCTCTTGTGATAAAAGAGTGTGTCACACCCAAATCTACTAACATAGATAAAAAAACAAGAAGTAGACAAATCATAATAAAATAATTCCATCTGACATGTCACAACTCATGGATTAACCACTGCTTCCAGCTGGGTCATGGCATAGAACCTAGTTGTCACCTACTATCGCCCACATCCTCTGCTCACATGTCTAGAGGATCCTATCTGTGATGCTTGACTGCGTCCTCTACCACTACCAGTATCAAACTGTCATTGTTGTGATCCCTTTTGATTCTGCCTTGGCTACTGAGTCACCTCCTCAACATTCATAGGGCAATTCCATCTAATATGCCCTATCTGTTCACATTGATGACTCACTCGGTTATCACTCTGTGGTCTAAACGGTCTTGTAACTGAGAATGATGATGAACTGTGAGCTCATGTCGTTCTAAAATTGTGACCTCTACCCTACTCGGGGCCCACTGTGATGGTGCATGCGATCTTGGTTTAGTGAAGGTTGACCTTGGTTGCGACGATGGTGGGAAAAAACTTCGCTTCTTAAAGCCTCCACATGATTTCCCTTGAAACTACATAGGTCACTTCTTAGCATTAGCTTCACGCTTCTCTATGGCAGACCTCTCACTCCTCCTGACATATTCCACAAAGCTGGAAAACCTTTCCCTATTCTCCAAGGCTGATGTTGTAGTAGTCAACTCCATACTCAGACCCTTCTCAAATCTCTGGATCCTTTCCATGTCTGTTGCTTCCATGTGCTGGAAGAACCTCAAAAGTTTCATAAACTTTGATTCATACTCATTGATAGCCATAGCTCCCTGACAAATCTTCTCAAAATGACAGATTTTCTCATCTAGGTAGCTCTCTAGAAAATATCATCTAACAAATTCCCACTAAAAAGCCTCCCATCCTATCACAACTCCTGGCCTTTTCTCCTCTTCTATGGCCCACCAGTGGCCAGCACTACCCTTCAAAAAGTATACCGCATGCTTAATTTTGTCTTCCTCAGCTATTTTTAGGATTTTGAACGCGTTTTCCAGATCAGTCAACCACATGTAGATAACAACTACTTATCACCTCTCTGGTGATAAAAGAGTGTGTCTGATCAGCCTTTTTCTCATGTCCATAAATGAATGTGGGACAAAGGAAGGAATTAAGCTTTAAATTTATAACCTGAAACCTTCTAGGCCCCCACAACTTAATTACAGGATCAAAGTAGATATGCGGGGTCGAACACAAGGATGTGGTGACGTTTAGGATACCACAGATCTCCTTCTTTAGTCACATAAGCCAAGACGATATTCGATAAAAGTATGTGCTAGAACTAGTCTAACAGAGTGTCACGAATTAAAACAAAGAAAAGAAAACAAAACAAAACAAAACAAAACAGAGCTCGTAGTTTTACTAATCAGAGAAAGAGAGTTCCTAGCTATGTAACCACAAACGGGGCAGTCTATGCACTCGTTCTCGGGCGTAGACAACCCTCGAACACCCAAGCAAGCATCTAGTATGCACATTGGCATCTGTCCTGTGGGGTCATCCCACTCGCTCTCGCGATGCGTGACTAGAACCATCAACAATATGTCAATGACGGATGCTTTATTGCTGATTGGCCTGATGGGCCCATTAACACTCTTTTTGTGGAAAAATAAGAGAAACTTGGAAAAAGATAGGAAATGTTATCAGGGGCATAGTGGGCATTATTTCTTTTCAACAAAATAAGATAAAACATAGAGGAAGTTAGGTTTGGAGGTTGTTTTGATAGTAAAATATAAGCTCTAGCAGCCATAAAATGGGTGTTATCAGGTTGTTCCCATTCTAGTATAGATTCCACTTTCTTGGGATCAACACAAATGCCTTTTGTAGATATAACATGGCCCAGAAAAGACACTTTAGATAACCAGAATTCACACTTACTAAATTAAGCATATAGTTTATGCTTCCTCAACAAAGTCAATGCCTAGCGAAGGTGTTGCTCATGTTGTTGACTATCCTTAGAGTATATCAGGATATCATCTATGAACATGACCACACATTGATCAAGATAAGGTCTAAACACCCTATTCATCAGATCCATAAAAGTTGTAGGTGCATTGGTTAGCCCAAATTGCATAACCACAAACTCAGAATGACCATACCTAGTCCTAAAAGCACACTTGGCATAACCACAAACTCATAATGACCATACCTAGTCCTAAAATATGACTTGGGTATGTCATCAACCTTAATTCTCAACTGATGGTAACCTGACCTCAGGTCTATCTCTGAAAACATAGTGGAACCTCTCAAATGATCAAAAAGATCACCAATCCTCAGAAAAGTATACTTATTCTTTATTGTCACCTTGTTCAACTATCTGTAGTCTATACACAACCTCATTGAGCCATCCTTCTTTTTAAAAAACAACAAGGGAGCACCCCAAGGGGAAGTGCTCGGCCTGATAAAACCCTTCTCTAGCAATTCTTGTAACTGTTTCTTTAGCTCATGCATCTCTGCTGGCACCATTCTATATGCTAAATGTGCTATGGGTTGTGTTCCAGTAACAAGATTCATCTCAAACTGAATCTCTCTAGGAGGGGGAATGCTAGGAAATTCCTCAGGAAAGACATCCTCGAATTATCACATCACTGGTACCTCTTGGATAATAGGACCTCCCCCCTTGGTATTCACAATATGAGCTAAGAAAGCCTCGCATCCTTGACTTATCAACCGGTCAACTATCATAGCTGACATCAAACATGTAGAAAGAATCTTTTTATCACCCTAGAAAATCCATTGTACATCTCCATCATGGAGCATCGCCACCTTAGTACTACAATCCAAGATTACCTTGTATTTTTCCAAGGTATCCATTCTTAGGATTACATCAAAACCATGCATGTCATGGGGCAAAAGATCTACTTGAATGTTGTGTCGAAAAAAAGAAAGAATGTAAGAAGGGCACACTTCCCGCAACTCGACGAAATCAACCAATGGAGTCTCTATCCATAGGCTATCAAATCTAAGACTGACAGTTAGATAACATCTACTTATCACCTCTCTTGTGATAAATGAGTGTGTCACACCCGAATCTACTAACATAGATACAAAACAAGAAGTAGAAAAATCAGAATAAAATAATTCCATCTGAATTGTCACGACTCATGGATTGACCACTGCTTCTGGCTGGGTCATGGCATAGAACCTAGTTGTCGCCTACTGTCGTCCACATCCTCTGCTCGACTGTCTAGAGGATCCTATCTGTGATTCTTGACTGCATCCTCTACCACTACCAGTATCAAATTGTTGTTGTTGTGATCCCTTTTGATTCTGCCTTGGCTACTGAGTCACCTCATCAACCTTTATAGGGCAATTCCATCTAATATGCCCTATCCGTCCACATTGATGACACACTTGGTTATCACTCTGTGGTCTAAACGGTCTTGTAACTAAGACTGATGATGAACTGTGAGCTCATGTTGTTCTAAAATTGTGACCTCTATCCCTACTCGGGGCCCACTGTGACGGTGCATGCAATCTTGGTTCAGTGAAGGTTGACCTTGGTTGCGACGGTGGTGGGAAAAAACTTGGCTTCTTAAATCCTCCACATGATTGCCCTTGAAACTACATAGGTCACTTCTTAGCATTAGATTCATTCTTCTCTATGGCAGACCTCTCAATCCTCCTGACATATTCCACAAAGCTGGAAAACCTTTCCCTATTCTCCAAGGTTGATGTTGTAGTAGTCAACTCCGTACTCAGACCCTTCTCAAATCTCTGGATCCTTTCCATGTTTGTTGCTTCCATGTGCTGGTAGAACCTCAAAAGTTCCATAAACTTTGATTCATACTCATTGATAGTCATAGCTCCCTGATGAATCTTCTCAAAATGACAAATTTTCTCATCTAGGTAGGTCTCTAGAAAATATTGTCTAACAAATTACCTCTAAAATCCTCCCATCCTATCACAACTCTTGGCTTTTTCTCCTCTTCTATGGCCCACTAGTGGCAAGCACTACCCTTCAACAAGTATATTGCATGCTTAACTTTGTCTTCTTCAGTGATTTTTAGGATTTTGAACGCCTTTTCCAGCTCAGTCAACCACATGTCAACGTTGGCTGGATCAGAAGTACTTGCATATTCAATCGCCCCAACATGTCTAAGACGTTCAAATGTCTTCCTGACACCTTGGGACTCCACATTATAAGTAGTTGCCCTAGCTTGAGGTGTTGGCGCTCTGTCAGCGATATGTGTAATTGTGGCCATCATCTGTCTAAATATAGACTGAAATTCATGATTAGCCATCATTGTCGGGTCTAGATGAGGCATTGTGGGCTGCTCTATTCGTACTTCTAATACTCTCTCATCATGTGTCTGCCTCCCAGCACCTCCTCCTAGTGCAACATAGCTACTCTCAACGTGTTCTTCATGTCCTCCAGACATATCTACATAAGCATAAACTATGATCAGATATGTTGGATGCATAAGAATAGACTCAAACTTAAGTCATATGTCCCTATAGACTCAGTAAACCTAGAGCTCTGATACCAACTTAACTATGATACCTTGTCACACTAAATGACATTTACTCAAAACACGAAACATAATCAACTACTAATTAATCACATAGTCAAAAATGTGGAATAATTAAAACCAATTCCAATAATGGAAATGAACTCTAGAACATTTACATAAAGGTCCAACATTCCACTAACACATACTATAATAAATATTCACATATGGGTCCAAAGACCTCAGTCACATCCTGCATACAAAAGATAGTTCACATGTACATGCCATATATTTACAAAATTGGCATACTACCAAAATCTCATGTTGATACGAGTATATTATCTAAAACAAACACATCCCATACCCAAACCTGAGAGTATAGGGATGACACTAGGGCTCTACTACTAATATCTAAAACTAACCAACCTTTTGAATCTATTGATCACCAGGTTGGTTCTCTTCCAAAGTGCAATCTTGACCTCGTTTCCCGCGACCACCTAAAAAAAATTTGGTGACCCATGGGTGAGACCCAGTCCCAGGGAGAGATATAACTCTCTCCAATGTATATTTATTATAACATATTAATTGATAGTAAATGAACTGAGTAGATATAGTAATGAAAAAGCAATTTGAGCAGATTGAATAGGTTAAGCATACTAAGCCATTAAGCAAATTAACTTGACAAGAAGTATAATTAATGAAAGGTCATATGATATCATCTTGTAAACACTGAGTAGTATAAAGACAATTTAAAGACTAATCAACCAATGTGAGATATATTTAACCATAGCCATTATACTACATGGCTTATATCATTTATTTTATTACATTGCCCTGAGAGATTTGAGAAATACCAATCAAGTCCTATCTGACCACTACTAAGTCAAAATCAGTGCCATATAAGATCTAGGAAGAGCCGGACTCCTAAGATCTACTCCGCCCCCGGTCATTACGGGTCTGCCACAGTGACACACAAGGTCAAGCTACTAACAACCTAGTTCGTCCTTGGTACAGGTCACAACACTAGTGAAAGGACGTGGGTACGCATACCCTACCATCCAAGGTACAACCACAGTTGTCCTCCAATCTCATCATATATATATAATCACTGAGACATGACTGCAGCTGTTCTCAAACTAAGGGCTAGGTATGACCACTTTCATCCTCCCTAACACTTGAATTTAGGATGAAAAGAACCCCACATACTCATCAGTATGTACTCTGAGTTTCCCTTAGGAATACTCATTTCACTATGTGGCAATTTCTGACACTCAGATAGATCTATGGCACATAGCACTACATGATTAGAGTTTCACTTAATTAGTTATGCCAATTGGGTGAATTAAGGCTAATCATACAAATGGACATACAAACCCTATTCCATTTCTATCTAGTGTATAAGAATTGCAACTTCATAAGATATAAAACATTTGAGGTATAAATCATAATTACATTACCACATGCTCCATCCATTGCATTATAATGAACCACATTACATAATATTATTTTAAGATACCCATTTCTTATCAGAAGTTCTCAAGTTTCAATGCTTATTTCAACATGAAGAGGATTTCACCTCAATCAGGGCTCAAGCATGCCCAAAGGTCAGTATGGCCACCCCATCAATTCCTACATAATCATCATTGTCTTTCAATGCCTTAAAACAAGGCTCAACAGAACATCAATCACACATGTGACATATAAGATTAGCATAGCACAAACTATGATGCTCAACTATCATCATATTATGGTTTCAACACAATAAGAGAGTATTTCATAATCATATTTAATAACTTTATGAAGGATGATTACAATCAAACACTAGAACGTAGTCATATTATAGTTTGTGTAACAAGTCATATTTCATTAGGGGTACACATTCACTTGTTATGATGATTTATCAAATATATTCATACAAGGGAAAAAGTAATACTACAACTTTCAAAGGTGTTGTACCATCGAATTTCATTACTAGAACTAACATATAATATCATTGGATTTATTCTAATCCATTGGATGTTAAAGCATCCAATCTCATCCATTAAATCAGTTTCATTCTTCAAAATCATTAAATTGAGTATGCTTTAACCATTGAGTTCATTGCACCAAGAAACCATTGGTTAGGGGCTCAAAATAAGATACATTTAAAACCTTAAATCACCATTGGTTGGTAGGATCAACACTATATTCATCCAACACCTATCAAATATTACGCTAATGTCATCATTGATTGATAACATCATTAGGGTACTTAATGGTTGATCATTAAACTTCTAATTGAGCCAAAACCTGACCTAATGGGGGTGACCATAGGTTGTCACCATCGTTTGATAAATTTGATCATGAACATAAGTTGACAAGATAGTAATACCATTGCTTGTTGAATGGTATCACCATCGGTTGTGTGGTAGGGAAGGATATAGCTTGAAAATCCTAATTTTGACCATCAATTGTTTTGTGCTTAACACCATAGGTTGTTGCTATCAACCTATCCTAGATCATGTTACACCTTAGAAAGGTTGTACACATGTTTACAAGTTCATATAGAACTGGAACAAAATAGGGAACACCACAAAAATTGTTATTCTAAACAAGCATGGTTTCTCTATGCTTAGTTCATCACATTAAAGTGTACACATGAACTAACAAGCTTCTAACAAGCAATATAAGTCGAGAATGTTATATAACTCAACTCTATAGAGTAGATCAGATCCCAAACAGCAAGAATCTCGAGAAAATAAGGCAAGAAAACCCTAGAATCAGATTTGAACTTGGCCAAATAGGTACTTCTCTCCACAAAGAAGCAAAACCCGAGAAAAATAAACAAGAAGGGTAGATTTTTGAGTTCTAAAGCCACTTTTACTATGGATCAGCAGGGTTCTGACCTGGAGAGATGTAGGAGGAAGAAGAGAAAATAAGTAAACGGAGGAAAGAAGTTAATACTTACAGTTTTAGGTCAAGATCACTAGGAGGAAGCTTTTTAAGCCCAAAAAGGAAATCAATTGCAACCCTAGATTCTTTTTCCAAGAAGACCCCCTCTTTCTTCTTCCTTGGATAGAAAATTCACAACAGCATAGAGGGAGAACGAGGTTCAGAGAAGGAGGGATGTGGAGAGAAAATGGCTCATTTTGGTGCTTAGGGAAAAGTATATGAAACTTTAAGATAAAGAAAAAGGAAAAGTTGAAGTTCTAGTATCTTTCCAAGTGTCCATGGCCTTAAACTATTAAGAATATACAAGAACACACACAAGCAGCTCCCCCACCGTCCATAGAGACATTCTTATCCCTCATTTCTTGAATTTCCAAGAAAAACAAATCATTCATTAGTTGATAGCTACTAAAGGTAGCTCATCCATGAAGGGGTAAACCCTAAAATACCCTTGAAGAAAACACCTTCAAACCCAAGCTTAAATAGGCGCTTGATTCGGCCCTATTTTAGGGCTTTATCTTGTGTCATTTTGCATTTCAGCCACATCTATACTTGTTAGATTACATGTTATTTCCCCCAATATGCTTATTTCTATCAAATGCACTTATGGAGGCTTTTTGCATGTTTTATAGGTACTTTTTCCACTACTTTATTGCATGGAAAGAGGATGGTCCAATCTAGGGTTTTCTCAGGCTTGGAGGAGCCCAAAATGAGGCCAAAACCACTTCCAACCTACCCCAAGTGGTCAAAGAATGTTTTGAAGCAATACCCTCCATGGATGATCAATTTCAAAGCTCAAATGCATGGGAGAGACACCACCACGACTGTGGTACCCCACCACGGTCATGGTGGACATGCCCCAAGCCCAAACAATCACTAAAACTCCCAGAAATTGATGAAAATGACCGTGGTGATCAACATGCATGTGACCATAGGTCCCCACCACAACCGTGGTGAGCCCCCACGGTCTTGGACATCCATGTACATATCCCTGTGATCTCCACATTTTAATTCCCATGACCATGCCCATCCACCACGGTCATGGTCTACCCTACCCACCATGACCGTGGTAACCCACCACGGTCGTGCTACTCACAAAATCCACCCATTTCTCACTACTTTCCCCATTTTACCCCTAACTAAACCCTAGACCACCTAGATCCCTATATAAGCCCTAGTGGCGGCTAGGGGTTGGGGGTTGGCTGCTTAGAATCCCATTTTCTCTCCCATGTCACCTCCACTCCATTCCACTTCACCTCCACCTCAAATCCACTCCATTTCAACATTTCCACCACATAACCCCCCATATCTAAGCCTTCCATCCACTTCCAACCATCATCCCACTCCATTCCATCCAAGGAGAAGAAGGAGGACGTCCTTGCAGAATCTGGAGGGAGGAGATTCCTCATCTACACCGAGCTCCATGTCTACTTCATACTCTATCTCCTTTCTTTTTGTATTTTTCTTTGTTATGAGTAGCTAGGCCCCTTGGGTGGGCTGTTTGGGGGAAACTATGTTACTTTGATACCATGTTGGGGGGAAATGACATGAAAATGTTGCAATTCCATTTGTTAATGATTATATTATATTTATATCTCATTCTCCATGGATTGCTTGTTGGTTTGTGTGTGAAATCACCTAGGAATCTAGGCAAATTGCTTATATGTGTGAATTTTGGGATTTGCCCCTAGGTCCAATTCTTGGATTCCTAGGTTGCCTCCCATCTTCCTACATCCTAATCAATCTCCGTGAACCTAAGTGAGAGATCTAAGTAGCTAGATTAGATAATTCTAGTGCAATTAGCATGGAGCCTTCTCAAGACTAGAATGTGGGGGAATTGGGGTCCAAAGCCCTAATTTCACCTCCCCATTACTACCCTCGGCCCCTAATTGCCCTAGGAATGCCTAATCTAGAAACCTAGACTTTATTAGACTCTACTTGAATTGAACCTTATCCGTAACCCAATTGAGCCTCACAAGGGTAGTAGGGGGTGTTAGGGACTAGTTCCCCTATACACAACCTAGCATATCCATGGCCAGTTAGTAGCTTAGGTTAATTCATTAGACTCTAACATGTGGTTTGGTTTGGATAATCTAAATGGAATCGTAATGTTCATATGTCACCCCCCAACATAAGTGATAAGTTCATACCCCTAAACAGCCCATACCTCTCTTTACTGCTTAAAACCCTAGTTTTGTGCTTTCTTAGCTTAATTAGTTCTTTTCTTGATTAGTTAGCTTCTTTCCTTGCTATTTCCTTGTTCATGTTAGTTTATTTCTTTAATTGCACTTCTTCTCTTCTTGCCTGTCTTAGAGTAAATTGCCTTTTCCTACCTAGCTTAATCTTTCCTTGCTTGCTTAGTCTTAATCTAACCTAGGGTTAACATAGATTTCATTCTCACCTTTAATTGCTTGCTTGTTCATAATAGTTTAACAATCAAAACAACCTTTAAAACCTTAACCCTAGTCTCCACAGTAGGAACCTAGCCAAACTAACCTAGCTCTAGCACCCCCTCTTTTCCCTATGGATCGACCATGTACTTGCCACCTTCCTATACTATGACACGACCCCATGCGCTTGTGGATGTAGTGTTTTAGTGTGAGTAGGTGTTAAGTTAGGCTTATAAATTTCGAAAGCAAATTCCCATCACGTGTGTTCTGACCTCATGGGGTGCATCTAGTCAGGTCAAACCGGCTAGTGTGTTGCACCTCTAGCGGAATCGCACCAGCGCCCCATGGCTCAAAAATCTCAAAAATGATGAGAGATTATCCAAGTAATATAATGCAAGTGATAAATTGCAAAGAAAACCCCTCAATTGGGTAAATTGTAGAAAAGTCAAAATGTATACAAAATTGAGTAACTTGTTCAAATAGTGGTCAAATTGGAACAAATTTTAAACTTAATCTTGTATTATGATTTCAAAGCATATAAAAAGTTTAGATTAGGGTAACAAGCATTCAATTATGGTAATTAATATTATTCAACTCATTAAGCAAGTTCAGGTGCCTTACACTTGTTGTATCACACATGAACTTAATAAGAAATTAGTTTAAATTTTGGTACTACATAATAATATCATTGCAAGTGTATACTAGATAAAGTATACCATTCGTCATTGCCTTGTACATGGTCTACAATCATCATTGTATGATTATATGGTGTGTGTTAGTCATAGCTAGAATACCACACGCTTATTGTTGTTATAAATATCCTCTTTTCTAGGTGGGTATCATATAATTTTTCCACAAGCTAATTGTAGTAAAGATCCCACTTGGCATTAGACATCTAGTTTGAGTATTCATAAACATGTTGTCATAAATGTTTATTATGTTTTTATATACAAATTACCTTAGGTGCAATTAAAGGAATCATTTCCGTGCATATAAAAGTTGATCTTCCCATTGTTCATTGTGATTTCAAAATAACTAGAAAAATTTTAGACTCTATAATTATTAAATTGTGTTGATTTCAGACTACCCAAACTTGTTCAAATCCAAATAGTGATGAACTACTAAATGGACACAAATAACTGTTGTTAGTCAAACATCTTTTATAATTGTTTTATATATATATATGGATAATCCCATATGAAATTGCATAGAGGTGGAAAGTACATAGACATGATGATGCCTTTAATGTTTGTTGTGGTCACTAGAGGTGTCACACTGAAACTGCTACATGAAAGTAAAGCATAATGAAATTGTCAAGTATGTTGTAGGGTGGGATTTCCTTTAGTACATGCCCCATGATGATATGAAAAATGCATGAAAATATCTACTTTTCTTCTTTCCTCTAGAATTTACTTCATAGCAGCAATATGTTGTCCATCGCTAATGCATACTACCTCAAGAGTGGTCTTGATGGCTACAAGTCCTCCAATTCTTTCATCATCTGCAAAAAATATCATCATCATATAATGATTGGGTCATTCTAATCAATTCTTCATTTGGCATGCATCTATTTTGGTGGAATATTTTATTTCTCTTAACTCATATGGACCAAAAAATTGCAGATGAAATAGTTTTATTGTTGTATGCTCTTTAAGGATGGATAATATCATGTGTGAATGTATATTCCATTTTTAGTGTAGGGCATGTCTTAATGGTAGTGGTATGAGTGAAGTGTTTCCATATGTGTCTGGCCATATGACATGGGGAGAAGAGGTTTTGATTAGTTTCTTCTTGTGAACAACATATGAGGAAAATAGTTGGTTGTTGGAATCCTATAACTCTATAATGTGCATTAGAATAACTTTTGTCATGCCAATATAAAGACATGTACCTTAGCAGGGAATTAGATATTCCATAGGCATTTGTGTGCAAATATGTGTCCCATGAAAGTGTAGAAGGTTTATGCATACTTGGCAGAGTATTTGTGACCCCATTTATGTGTCACTCTCATCCTAGTATCTATTTCTACTTATGTTTTTTTTAGGGTATCTATTTCTACTTATGTCATCATGTGTTCTATGTCCTAAGTGGTGGTGTTATTTTAAAAAAGTTTTTGACTTGGTTATTGCTTTGTGATCCCATAAGCTCCAGTACTTTTTGTGTGAATATGTATCAAATGGTAGAAGGGATATCATTGTGGTTAGTGAGATGGTTGATGGGGGCAAGGTCATTCCACCATGGGTCTAACAAAAGTGTACATGAAGTTCATGGTGAAGTGGATTGTTCACTGTATTGCAAATGATGTAGATAGTATTGATAATAAATTTCCACAAGGGTGAGTTTAACCTATAGGAGATGTAATCCCATGGGTTGTATTTTTTATAGTATTTGTCCATAATGATTGATTCATAGATATTTTTCTTTCTAGCATACATAAGTCATAAGCTTGTGCAGAAGACATAAGGAATGGGTTTTATGTCAGTGATACTCTAGCCTCCAAATTATTTAGGGTTGCATATGATGTCCCAATTGACAAGATGTGTGCTTTGTTTGTTGTGGTCCTAGAGAAACTACATCCTAATTTTGTCGATATGATTGATAACTACTTTGGGAGGTGGTCTACGGCTGATATGATATGTAATGTAGCGGTGAGTGAGGCATTAAGAAGTGTTAGTTAGCCATCAAGTATGGGTTAATGGTTTTCCAAGAGGCGAGACTTTTTTATTATTTTCTATGATAGGGATTCATTCATAGACTGGGATCCTCCATGGTGATAGGGTCAAGCCTAGGTATCAGATAGGATAGATTTCATATTTACATTTTAGGAGGGTTTGAAACTTATTCATGCTAGTGGATGAAACATGTGTGTCTATGGTAGTGGATGTATGAAAACTTGATCATGAGTCTTGAAAATAGAATAATATACCTAAGATGCAAATGATGATTATAACATGTTGATCCTCCAGTTAGATGAATATAATAGTGTCATCTACATACTGGATGATGTTTTTTATGGAACCCATCAAATCTACCAATCAGTCCATTACTAGCGCCCAGTTGGATGAATTGGTCTAGAATGGATGTGACAAAGATAAAGAGGTGAGAGGATAGGGGATCACCCTCCCTAAGACCTATTGTGCTTTTGAAAAAAGAAAAAATAGCACCATCGATAATATCAAAGAATGCACACGTATTGATACATGAATGGATCCAATTGATTAATTTGTTAGAGAAACCATATCCATGGAGGCACTAGAGAAGAATGGACCAGATAATGTTGTTGAATGCTTTCTAAAAGTCAAGTTTGAGGGTGAGGAGTCAGGTATTTTGTGAATGAAATCTATGTATTGTTATAAGGGAAATTTTGTAAGCATCATGAATAATTCTTTTTGCTAGGAATGGACATTGATATGGTTCAATAATGTGTTCCAACAAAGGTTTCATCCTTCTACTAAGAAGTTTGTCAATGATCTTATATAAAATATTGATCAAGTTAATACGTATGAAATCTCTAATTAATGTCGGATGGTCTTTCTTTTTATAAGAGCAATATGTGTTTGGTTTAGAATTTTGTGTGTTGTGCCATGTTACCTTGTCCTTATATAGTGTGAAAAATGTTATCAAAATCATGTTTTGTGTGTTCCCGTCAAAATCATTAGAAATACATACTAAAACCAACAAGTCCAGGTGATTTATCTATTCCAAGTGTAGTCATAGCATTTTTAGTCTCTATGTCCCTAAAAGGGTCTAAAAGGTTATTAGTGGGGGGGGGTGTTGTGACAGATGATGTTCCATTCTAATCACATAGTGCATGGAAATATATGACCATTTTTTAACAATAGTTTGAAAAAATTACAACATCTGAGATGATCAACTGATGATCATGAGATTGTGAGTCCATGATGTCAAGTATATGTATGGTGGAAAGTCATATTTTGTTGATACAACATGCATGAAAAAAATGTGTGTTTCTATCACCTCCCTTGAGCCATCTATGATTTGATCTCTATTTCCATAGAATTTTCCTCCAAATCTGAAAGATAGTTGATGTCATTCACCATGTTTTGATATGCACTATCATTGTGCACATCATGTGTAAGGGTTATGAGTTGTGTCTCTTTGGACTTTATCGATGCATGTAGATTCACAATGGTAATTTTGTTCCATTGTCATAGGGTATCCTCAATTTATTGAGTTTTGTGGATATTATTAACCATGATTACTATGATCTCAAATGTGTGACCATTGTTTCTATACAAGGGCTAAAAATATAGGGTGTTTGGTCTAGATTCGTTCAAAATAGAAGGGTGTGTGACCCCATGATCCTATGGTGGTGTGAACCATCACATGGAAGTGGTCAAAGAGACTAGATGCACTAATAAATGCACATTCTAGTGGGTATTTCTTGTTAGGTAGTCTATGCATATGAAGTGGTTGAGTCTATCCTTATGTGCACCTCGATATCTTGCCCACATGCAATTACTAGTAGGTAAATCATAGAGGTTATAATGTAATAAGAAGTTCCTAAATAGTGAATTGTTTTTTTGATGTGAATTGATGGTATCCAGATTGTAACGCTCCTCAGATCAGCTGGTAAGTTAAATTCGCCCCTATTATCCATGGGAGCATGTGTAGCTACCTAGATAGGTCATGAAACTCTTGTATGAAAGGGATTTTTTATGGTCGCTAAATAAAATGCCATAGAAAGTTGTCATCAAGATTTTGTCTCTTGATGGTAAAACTCTGATTCCTAATGTGAACCTCTAAAATGGTCATCTTTTGGTTATTGCATCCAATAAGAATGCTTCCCTTGAATCATATCTATGGTGATTTAAACCTTTTGTTGATAATTTGGCATCCTATGTATTGGAGTTGGAATTCACTATGGTGTGTTTTTGTCTGTTGAGTAGTGATGAGGCATTTGTTTTATATATATGTTGTTTAATCATACACCTTTTACTAGTATTAGAAGCCCCACAAACATTCCAGTATATAAAATACATGGTCTAGAGTAAGTAAAATATATAATTCTCAATTGAAGAGTAAAGAGTAAAAATATAACAATTAAAATAGAAAAACATAGCAGATTATATATGTTGAAATATATATACTGAAACTCTCTAGCTTGTTGATAGTGGGCTGGGGAAAACTGGTACTATCCCATCCCACATAAATGTCTTTGTTATTTAGGAAACTATTTGCCTTGTCTAGGTATCAAGAGATATTCCCAGATTTTTGGAGGAAATAGTGAAATCCTTTATGGTATCCCATGAAGAAAATTTATTGATATTATCACAATTTTTTACAGATTTGTCGTCATCTGACTCATTATGCAAAGGAGTTGGTGAACATTAAACATCAACAAGAGAAGAGGAAGTAGAGTGTGCCTTACCAAGGTCGTGCATCACAAAGAAGTTGTGTTTATTTTGGGACTCTAGGGTGTAAATCATGGCCCTGAAACATGGCATATCCTATTCAAATGTGTGAATATCTCTTGTGATATTCTGGTTTTGTATGCATGTAGATCCTTTATAATAGAGAGTTTGATCTTTCCAATCGTTTCAAGGTCAAGGTATAGGGGTCCATATATTTCTGTGCACTATCTGAGTGTTTTAGGATCTAGGGGTGGCTGGGACATAGTCGATGTGGTAGTGCCTGAGGTTCATAGCTATTGTTTTGTAGTTGAAGTCTGGTGTGTGATGTGAGTGATAGGGTATGGTTGGTTTTGAGTCTAGAGATTTTTTTTCCCTGTGTTTTTTGTGTTATCTAAAATGGCTATGTTTGTGGGTCTAAGGTGACAAAATTGTAATGCAGGGTGCTTGGAGAGATGGTTGAAGAAGGTAAGCTTATTTTAGGATGCTCATCTTATATAATGATGGTGTGTACCAATGAGCCACAACAATGATTGAGGCGATTGGGGAGAATAGTTTCATTGTGGAAGGAGAACACATAACATGCTTTGTCAAAGTCGGTAGGTTGGAGAGTTTTAGGACAGATAAACAATAGAGTGGATCCAATGGAGTTGGTGATTTATTTAAAGATGGCTTCATCCCAAAGGTGTGTATGGAAAGTAGAGATGGATACCTATCTAGATCTGCTAGTACTCCATAGGGAGGATCCAATTTTGATCATCCTACAACTGACTTGAGCTTGAGCATAGCCATCTCCACACAGGAAAGTGATGATCTGACTAATGAGCTTCTCATATTTAGTTCCAATAGGAAATGAGTAAACGGGCTTGGTGAATGGATTTTGAGCTTTGGAATGGTGCATCTAGGGAAAGGATAGAAAAGTATTGAGTGACATAAATGCATTCAATGTCTAGATAAGATTGTTGGTTGATTATATTTAGAATGATGATATGAAAAGTGAGGACCTTAACCATCCTCATACATGGCACATGAATGTTAAGAGGGCATTCAACAGTGGAGGGGTACTAAGTTTGTTGTACCACATCATCAAAGAGTGGTTGAGTCATATTGATTGTGATGGTTGAAGATGAGGTGCATGCAAACGATGGTTGTGTCATGTTTGGTGAGGTCTAAGGAGGTATAAATGTTAGGAGATACCTTCAGGGATGTGATGTCATCTTTGTTATCAAGAGGAGTTGGGTTTGATGGCCAGAGATAGGTGGTTTGAAGAGTTTGAGCTTGAAAAGGTGAAGATCCTAGAGAGGGGAAAAATGGCTACATGAAAGAGGACATCCTATGGATATAAAAGTCTTCTGATTGGCATTGGCACCTGTGGGCATGTCGTGAAGCCATTTTTGTATTGGTTTAGTGGGGAGGTGGCGCGCAAGTCAGGTGTGAGGAGTAGTGTTTTTGAACAAGGATGGTTTGAGTCTATGGGATAGTCTTATGTGTTTGTAGTGTGGAAATGTGTATGATATGTGATCATGATCCTTATATGCCTATCATGTCATTGGCTATATGTAGTGTGAAAGTTGAAGGCATCTAAATCATAGTAGGTTATTGTGAGGATATATATGCTTACATTTAACAATATGTCATTGATTGGTATTATCACCTTTATATATATCAACTAAATGGTTCATATTAATATCACTATTTAACGATGGAAAATTGAAATGATCTTAATGGATGACATCCTCTATGCATTTCTTATGAGGAATATCATATGACTGTGTATGAGAGATAGTATTGTTACACCTACAATGCATGTGTATATCTAGGAAGCTCAGAGAGTGAGTAGGTGTCGGGGATGTTGATGTGTCATCTAAAGATGTCTCCTTCACAGACAAGGTATATGTATAACTCTCTCATTATATGGTAACATTGTGTTGTTCTTCATCAACTTCCTATGTGATACTCTATTGTGTCTCCATTGATGCATCCAAAGAGCTCGATGTGTCGGCTTCAGTGTTGAGGATGTGAATCACAGTGATGTTGTTAACATCTTTGCGCCACATAGTGATATATCGGTGAGCTCTAGGCCAAAGGGAGACATGCCATCCCAGGTAGAGGTCTAGGGCCATCTTCATCTCATACCATCACTGAACTGATCAGGCCCACCTTGGCGATCCTCATGAAAAAGAACCTTGAATATGTTGTACCCCACATGAAGGTCGATCCATCATGGATCATAATCACACTTAAGGTACTTCCATGCTTTGGGGATGTGGATGTTCTTAGAGGATTTGCGGTCAAGAGTGAACTTATGGGATACCATATTATTGTATCGTCTCAGTGTGGTAGTGATAAAATGGCGAGGAGTGTGTGAGGATGCGGAGAGCATGTTATCCTTTCTAATGATCATTTTGTAGTTGTGAATATGTGGTTGTCTCTTAGATTTTGCAAGATTAAGCATATGTGACCACATGTCCTCATATTATTGTAGTCAAAACTTTAGAGTGTATAAATGATTGGTACACCTGTACAAAGGCGCAGATAAATAGAGAAATAGAAGAATGTCATCGTAAATGCTCGTCAAAATGTGAGGAGTCAATGCCCTATATGTAGCGAAGGGAGGCTATTGCAGAAAATGTTTCCTGGATATGAAACCCGTTTATCTGTATCAATGTCGATCAATGTAAGCATGTGTTGTGATCTATGAATGTTTCCAACAATCTTGTGTGGCTAACTTTACTAGTCAGAACTTAGAGCTAGGTGTGTGTCTAGCCGAAGGAAAATGAGGGGATGGGAGGAAGATTAGAGGAATTGTATTTGATGATTTCCAGTGTTTCTCATAGTGTGGTGGTTTAGGGATAAGGTGGACCATTTCTAGAGATAAGGTGGAGAGTTTCTAGAGAGAAGGTAGAGCTACGATGTGTGTAAAACATGATATTAGGGTTTAGGCGATGTTTAGATTTTAAGGATGTGCATCGTGTTGGGTTTCGGCTGCATGTAAGCATGTTCTATGTGAGTAAAGTTGAAAACCTGATTATGTATGACATTATTTATCATTACGAACAAGACATTTCTTTATGCATTTGCAACGTCCTTCAAGGTGATGATCATGCGTAATATTTCTTGCTACAAATAAGTTATAACTTTGATAAAGAAAAATTTTGTAACTGTATAAAAAAATTGATGTAGCAGTTGGAAGTGTCATTTGTTAGGTACGATATGTACAAACATGTTGTACATTCTTGTCACCAATTAGATGTTTGATGTGAATATGTGACATGAGTTACTTTAATTTTTCTTTAAGCTAGGTGATGTTCAATGCTGTCACTTATTGCCATTTTCTGATAATCGGAAAGTCCTCAATAGATGGGTTCATTCCATATCAACTACATAACAGAAAACCCTTTGATACAGGCCTTAATAGGTGAATACATTTTTAAAGTGATGGACAGCCGTGTCACCCTTCTACTTATGCTTTACATACTTGACTGTCACTTATGCTCCATCCTTTAGTAGTGGAGTGTGTTTTGATATCAGAAAAAAGTTGCTAAACGGTATGGTTCGGTTATAAAGCGCAGAGTGCAACACTGGACACCACATGCGGGTAAGCTTTCATGGTCTTTTTCTTCTAACTCTGTTTTCTGCTATGGCCTCAACTCCTTTGGTCCTTAATTCCCCAGAGAATGATTCTGGAATCTTTATTTATCCTCGAAATATTTAATGTCGTCATAGTTAGCTATGCTTGTAGCCTCTTTGCTGTCTTGAGAGGTTGGCACGAGAATTTCAGTTCATTGGCAAACGCAGAGCATGTGTACGTTCATGTGATTTTCTGTCTTTATTTATATACTTGTTTGCTACTCCTGACCTACTTGTTATGTAGATGGAACAGTAGTACGATTAGGTTGTACCCAATGTATTGCCAGCAGAATTGGAAAGGTATAGTTTGACTATTCAAGCGTGAATTTTCCATGTGAACCTCCCCTTAGCAAAGTGAATTAAGGTCTTTAATTTGACATGCTCACATCACGGTTTGGAAATGCATGATGGGCCGTAGCCCCTGAGTCTCGCATAACAAGGTCTCCCCGGGGGGGGGGCATTCCAGTTGGTAACTGAAGTCATTGGCTGTTTTCATCCCAACTGTGGCAGGTTGTCGGTGCGAATTAATGACGTACTTTCGAATACGTGTACAATTAGAAATAAACAACACAAATACATTGTTATTTAGATGAAAAAAGAAACTCTTGGAGGAGATGTCAAATTTAAAAAAAAATGCCAAACAGGTACTAGTAGGAAAGTACATGCATGCATGTGCGTTAACCCTATTTTCTGAATTAACTATATGCTTCTGTAGTAAACCAATGCCTCGACACTGATTTTGGTCGGGTAGGATAGCTCTGTACCATGCACGATATGTTCTTTGGCTGTTAGCTCCTCAGTTGAAGGAACTCATATAATAGATCAAAAAGTTTGCTGCTTTGGGCGGGACTTGGATGCATGCGGCCTAGCTGTATTGCACAGATAGAATCATGGGCATATCCCTTCTCACCCTTGTGCGTCTTCTACAAGAGTACAAGTTTCTATTAATTCTAATAAGTAATAACAGTTGGGCTTAAAAGGAAAAGGGATCTTCTACCATGGTACTTCAAAAGCATCTAGATTCCGATTCCAATCTCACATGAGCGCATCTTCTCGTCTTATGCGTGCTCGTGTTGCTTCCTAGTTGCCATAACTATATTCATAATAATATTTTTTTACATCCGTTTAGGTTAAGCACATGAAGGGGTTCACTTCTTAATGTACTCGTGAAAGAGGACGTAATGGAAACTTTTAACCCATTCCCCTGCTATCTCAACGGCTCACACCTATGACTTATGCAACAACCAACATCATACTATATTTGTTGAATTAATTGATTAGTGCTCATCAAAATATATATAGATATGGTCACCTAGTGCCAATTGTATACAAATTTGATTGATTGCCTATGACAAATAAAAATTCGATTCACTCATCATCAAATGGTGGCATCAATGTTTGAACTGACAAGAAAAGCTGAAAATTGTGGTTACCAATTATGAAAATTGATGTGATCAATACACAACTACATACATTGCCACTTTAAACATCATAGGATCACAATTTTATTGGGTCTGACAACATTTAACCAATTATGTCCTACTTAAGCAATTAATGGCCAAATTTATATGTTTCCTGAACGAATCCATAGACATAAGTCTTTCATGGTTATAATCCACATAACACATCATAACACAAGGATCGATATAATATAATTTACTTCAAAAGGGGTACTTATGATTGGAATTAGCTTCATATTCCAGCATGTAAGAGTGAATTCTGTCAAATTTAGCACATACTACTAGAAACAACGTAGATACCACCTATAACGAATATTCAATATTATTTGCACGATTACAGATACCATTAACTCAACACCTCTTCTTACTCTTAGACAACTTATGTGGGCTATCTTTGGGAACCTTGGGTTTGGTAGTAGACATATTTCATTGGCATGTATTCCCCTTTGAGAGCACCCTCACTTCTGTTGTTTAACTTTTCTCACACCCCTCTCTTGCTCATTTCATCTCTTGCGTGTTCATCATCACTGACTCAAGATAACCATTCCCATTTTTTCTCTTCTTTTGATGCGTACGATGATGTGATGATGTTCAAGATGAAATTGGAGAGGAAAGTGTCATCGTTGACTCCATAACCTTTTTTGGTCGGTCAAAAAAATGTGTTACTATAAAACCAAAAACTTTGGGCACAAAGTACCCCATTACATCACAAGGAGCTAAAAAGCTCAACCAAAGGAATAAACGCCCCACGCAGGGGGACACACAAGCAAACTAGATGAAAACAGAACTAAGGACACCGGACAAACTATACAAGCTAGGTCCAGACGGACCAACCAGAAAAAGACAACAACAAACCACTATTACATGCATTCAGCGTACCCACAATTAGTAATATCAGCTTGACATCGAACAAAAACTAGCAAACCAGCCTGTACCTAGACAAGACGTTTCTGGTCTTCTTAGCAATCCAACTCCAAGCAAGAACCACCACGTTTTAACAACTAAGATTGGGAAAGAAAGATCAGCACAAAGAAACTCCTTCATGCAGCACAACACCAATTGTCAAAAGAGAGCACCCACAAATTGTGGTACTAAGCTAAGATTAGGGAGATCCATCGAGCAAATATCCCGCGCCCACCACCTAGTTGCGCACCCGCAAGGTTCAAGAACAAATGGTGGTAGTTGTTTACATAGCAACAACCACAGAAAAAAATAGGCTACGAACTCTTCTGATAAAAAAATAGACTCCATAACCTTCTAAGCTCCAATGTCACAATTTGGAATTATTTACCAAATAGTTTTGAATGAACCACTTATGACACATTTGATACTTGTTTGTTTTGGAATACTCACCCCTTCATATCCCCTTATCATCCATTAAGGTTTTTCATCTTCATTCCCTAAACATACATCACCGCAAGCCATTTACACTCTTATATGTTTAATTTATGAGTGACCACTCACTTTTGGTCATTATTTCTCATTATCAACGACATTCCATGTTTGACATTGACTTCAAAATAATATCTTGGACCAAAGTGTAATTGGTTGACCCAAATGCCCAATAATTGGACAAGTAGCCTCTGTTGTTGCACAATTCACCTCTTTGGCACTACAATGCTACCTGGGAATTTGAGAATTTTTTTTATAATGTTAAGTTTGGGTTTCTCTTAATTCTTTATATGAACTAAAATTTGTATATGTACCTATATCATACTTTATTTTAAATCTATGATACTAAGTCGTTGAATCTGGATATCGAGTAATCAATGTCACCTACTTACTCATAGAATTAAAAGTTTGTGAACACAAAAGTTGATTTTTTCAATATGAAGTACTTATTTCAGTGAATGGTTGTATTGATTCAAACATTATGTGTTTGATAACTAATCTTCAAGTCCAAAATCTTAACAAAGAAAATTGGAATAATGAAAAATATTATATATACGAACCTTAAATCTTAATTATCTAGAGACCGAAATTTTGGTGACATTACTCAATCTGATTTGAAAACTCAATTCGTTAAAGCATTATTGAAACTACATATTTTAGAAATGAATAAATGAAAGTAATTGAACTATGAAGTTACTTTGTAGGAATGCATGCATGACGTGGATCAAAACAAAACTAAAATTTAATGAGTGTGGCCCTCTTTTTGTGATGAAGACAAACCCAAATATGTCTCCAAGTTTTGGTCAGTCCTTACCCCCTAAAAGTTAACTGATAATGATATATTAACACCACATATGTAAACCCAAGGTTATCCTATTAGACACTGTCAGACTTCCTATGCATTTAGTGTTCTTGTATGTATGATGGACACTAACCAGTCTACTAGTATCATCATTCATGACCATGAATCCTCAATCATGTGTCATCATGTATATTACTTTTCATATCTACATTTCAATAATCCTAGCAATTAAGATCATAAGCAAGATTTTCCATGTCATAAATTATTCATTATCTATCAAATATCCTATAAACAAAAATAGTAAAACATATTAGTGAGTCACACCTCATAATACATTTTATCGATTTTTCATTAATTGATATCAATGTTTGACTTTTATAAAATTGTTGAAGAATCCCAAATGAGTAAAATCTGTCTTAACAATTATATGAATTGACTACTTAGGATAAAATCTCATATATAAATCGTATACCTCAAAATAAGATCATGACAACTTATTTGATTAAATTTGTAGTATTCTATCACAAATTATTCCATAAGCAGCATCGTGATATGTTTTCCTTTCACAAAATCATTAACATAATATAGATCTAAATCTTCTCAACTTATAACTTTAATGAGAATTTAACATCATTACATTTCTATGCTTTAGTTCCATGTTTAGATAATCTTAATTCAAGATATATGAATTACAATAACATACCTTAATTAGAATACCTTCGTAGTTCATTGTGTTTGAACATATCATCTTGTGATCCACCCCTCCCTTCCACTTATTCTTTTCTTTTCATTTTCCTCTTCAAGGGTCTAGTCATAGTATCAACTTCCTTGAGGATTCATCAAATTTGGATAGATCTCAACCTCTTCATGTCACCATATCCCTTGATGGTCAGGAACATGATCTATTTGAGCATGGATTGTAGCTCGTAACCCTCTGACTTGCCTTCACCCCATGTCCATGACCATTTTCTAACAACTAAGTAGAATCACGACTCAGATATGAAATGCCACTATCAATGATTCTTCATATATAAAAGGGTCACACCTTCCACTACCATCCACCACTCTACCCCTAATTTATTCTCTTCTATCTTCATAGCTAACTCATACTTGGAATGGTAAACACTATGAAGGACCCTTTCTCCTCTTCTCATTCTCTATTTCAGGTGATGATGCTCTACATTGCTATATTTCTACCACCCCATCACTCTCTGGTCACTCTTATCTCACACAATAATTCCTCCCAAACTGACATGAACACTACCCATAGCTTTGGTTACCCATGATAAACTGGTTCATCCACTTGTCTTGTGGTACATAGGTCAGGATCTCAGCACCAAGTTCACACCTTGATGGATAAATTTAGTTTTAACTGTAATGTTCTACACCCTCTTATGTCCTTCATGCACCTCCTTTTCCTTATCACAAATTATTTGCTCCATACTTAATCATGTTATCAAATAATGTAGACACAGAACCCTCATAAACCCTTCCACAAGTCACAACCAGAGTTGTTTCTATAGAGGGTTCATCCTTTAACATTTGGGATTCATGATTTCATGTTTCCTTATCCCATCAGTGAGTTCCTAGTGTCTTAGGAGACATCAATGTTGTATCTTCTTAGAATGAGTTCCCAAATCTTGTGATTTTAGAAGGATTGTTTTCCAATTGAGTCACTCTTGGAGTTAGTGTTGTATATGTTTCTCCTCCTATTGAAGATAGGGACCATGGCCTAAAACCTTGATAATTTCAAATGAACCAATTTCTTGAAACATTGGTCCAACACAATTTGGTGGGTTCAAGTCAATTTGATACAAAATTAAAATCTCCTTCTTAAAATTCTATATGTCAAATAGTATATCAAATATCACCAATTTTAAACATGGGTTCATACATCATATCTCTACATAGGGAAAATATTCTAGACCATAATTCATTTGTCATTTTTTATTTAAAACACAAGATACCACATAAATAAGTGGTTTTGATATATTGATTCAACTTAGAATATCATGTAACTAAATGACCAAATGAAGACCAAACTTTATAGTCAAGCCATTTTCTTATTATATCATAATAAACATCTCAAATTCTCATAATAAACTTATAAAATTGGAAAAGGTCCAAAAAAGACACCCTTCCTTGTACTTTTTCTACTGCACTCATTTACCATAAAAACCTATGAGAACCTATCTCAAACATATAGGTCAACCATAAAATTTATTTGAACAATTTTAACATCAGAATACGTAGAAATTAACTATTCATCCATATTGTTTTTTCTAAACATTCGAATAGGCTCAAATTTTTGTGAAATCTCTTATATTTGGGCACTTATGACTTGATCTAACACTATTAACACTTAAAGAATATCATTTTCATTTAATTATATTGGTCATGGGGTCTTGAATGTGATTGAACTAACCACCTAATTATGAATTTTATCTTAGAATTTAAGATAAGCTAGAAAATGGTACTTGCATCAGTGTCCTAGCTCTACCTTGATATTTAACTCAAGCATCTATATTAGGGAATATACATTGTCATGTTATATGATGTACTAATATGTATGTTATTAGTTTTAAGTAACAACCTACTTCAAGATTTTCATCTCAACTCTTTTTATTTTATGGCATCATCAAAGTTTCATGCTAACATAACTCCTACTAGTGTCATATACCATACCAAATTTTCTTCAAAGGGTGAACTAGATTCATAAGTATATTTTGGCGATCAAAGAATTTCCTATACAATAGCCCATAATCTTGTGTCCCAATAAAAAACAATGTAGTTGAGATATACATTATTCTTTAGCAATTTATAGTTAACATGTAAAGTTCATAGTACATGAACCAATAAACGTAATGCATATCATATATTTCCCTTATAGGGAAAAAACTAAACCTCATTCCATTTTACCAAAAATAATTTTTCTATATTTATTCATCAAACAATGAAGATTATTGGTCATATTCATAAATCTTGTCACTGTGGACATAAGAAATCCTCTCAAAGTTTTGGTTGAAATCATGATCTTAACCAACATAAGACCCATCCTACACTATATCTTATCTATCCATGCACAAATAGAACATGCATTAGAGTAAATGCACAAATTTTTTTATTACCCTTAGTCCAAACTCCCACTGGCTACATAGCCAAAGGTATGTGAACTTGGGGATCCATCCTAGAATGCACATAGTTTCACACAAGCAATATATATGAAAAACACAATAACAAAACTAAAGGGATGACAAGATATTAAACATGGAGAAAGGTGATATGTACCCATTTCGATATCAAGAATGCCCATTGGTGATTCATTTCAGAGCTTAGAGTCATGAGTGCAGCAGATCCTCATTTGGCAACTACAAACTCTATAAACAAAATTTAACAATGTGAGTGCATGGAGTTCACTATGAAAAGGCATGTAAACAAAATTTCAGAGTAATATAGGCATTTGTTGGCTAGAAACATCATAACATACAAGAATTAGAAACAATGCAAGAACAATTATATACATTCTTTTGTACAAAGAATGTACTAGGTTTCATTATCCATTATATCAGTAGTAGGCCTTTTGACCACTTCCTAAGGTGATCCATGAGGGATATTTATGCCAAAGAAAAATATGTTCCCTATTCATCAAGACTAGCATGTCATTTGTAACTTGATTCATTGGGGACATCAAGGCCATCTCCATGAACTAACCCATTTTCAACGTTCCTTGTGCCCTTACCCCAAAACTTTAGGCAGGTACACAAGGATATATATTGGATTTCTCTAGATTATGTTCAAGGTTTTTTGGTATAGTATAATCAAACTTGAAAGTAGTAATCAGAAGAACAATATATCAATCAAGTAATTATCTAGCCTATCATTCATACAAGAAACATCCAAATAAGCCAATATCATAGTAGGGTCACGACACTAAGTGTAGCTTTTGAGTAGTGAACATTATGATTCTTGAGAAAGATTCTAGGAAAGGTCCAACCTTGGGGGATCTAAGATATAAAAAGACATAATAGTGGTTTTAGATTAGTAGGGTTTTGATAATATAATTGTATAATCCATATGTATGTTTCCCCTAGACCTAGGCCTCAAGTAGTTCATTCTTTAGATCCAAGGTCTCAAACATGCATGCAAACAACACAATCCAATTATCAACATTATACCGTAGGTTTAGGTAATTCATCCACATTATGAGTGATACAAGATAAAGATAAGGTCTGATTTAGATGTAGGGATAGCATGAGATTGAGGTCAATATTAAGGTTTAAATATGCAAGATCATAACTAACGATACTAGATCAATTTCATGCAATAAGTTCGCATTTCTGAGTCATATGATCATGAAAGAGAACTGGATAGATCATGTTGGTATTTAGTGCTACAAGTATGATATATTTACTCATATGGACAAGATATAGCATGCGATTAGCATAAAAGTCATATTTCATCATATGGAAACTACTCGGGAACCTAATTCATTTAATGTAATATAATAGGTACTTGGGGTCTCATGAATCAAACATGGGATACATAGCATGAGATCATAGTTTATTATGTCATATGGCATGGTAAATGTTATTTATTTTGAGATTAACAGGTTAGATGATCATGAACTAAGCTAAAGTTCAAGACTTGGTCACGTTATAGCATTCAAGTGCATAAAGATCAATTTATAGGTCCAATAGTCATAGAATGTCAAGAATATCAGTAGGGTGCATTTCGATGGTCCAAGACAACACCGCATGAAAAGAAGGTTGACATTTACTAATTTAGGGGATTTGAATAAATCAAGATCACTAATGACACATATAGTGCATGATTGAGGTTGATTAATAAGTGAAAGATCATAAAGCATCATATTTACTAAATCAGGGATGAACTAAATGAAACTAGTAGAATGTATTTGTATCATCATAAAGGGGGCACTTTTATAAACAAAATGGAAATATTACATGATGGTTTTTAGTTTAGGGACATAGGAGATACAATTTGTCAAAGTTAAAAATGCAAATTATGATTAGGCGGTTTTACTACAATGTAGGCCAAAAGTGGACGAGGGGGTAGCACTCGGGCTCATTCTCAAGGACCCACCAAGAGAGCAATGAGGGCATGTCGTTGAAAGAGGCAAGTATAATTTTGGAGTGACTCCATGTGTCAACGAGTGTCTTGAAGTATTGGGGAGAGAGGGAAAACATTAGAGAGTGAGGCACGAGAGGGCATATGTAGAGGTGAGAAATTGAGCTAGATTAGGAAATGGAGAGAACTGGGAATCATCACCTAGTGCTAGCTCAGGCTTCCATGACCCACCAAGGAGGCAGCGGATAGAGGAAGGGAGATGGAGGTGTGATATCATTTGGGTAGAGATTTGGAACAGAAGAGGGGGTAGAGTCAGAGTGTATGGGGGGATTTTATAGGTATCGATAGACACATGGGTTTGGGCTAGGGCACCTTAGGTTCGGAGGCCATGGAGAAGAAAAAAGGAGATGACCAATTGCTTCTCCTGCCGCCACAGATGCCTAATTGGTTGTGAGGGATGTCATGGGAGATGAAAGAGGGCTCACCTACAACCTATGGTGGCTGCAAAAAGCATTGAGGTTCCTATAAAGCTATTGCACAGTAGTACCTAACCTGAGGATGAAGACGACCTGAGGCCGTTGGATCACACAATGATCTTGGGCTCATTCTTCCAAGTTTCCAAAATTGATTGTGAGTAGACAAAACCTCATGATTAGTTGAATACATGTGAGCGAGAATTCCAAGAAAGAAATTGGTTAAAGCATGTCGTGTGCCTTTGGGCCCTATAAGAATTATATATGATTAAAAGGATAAAATTAAGGTTAAAGAAAGGATAACTTCAAGTGATCATATCTCTCTCATACTTGCACAAAAATTAGCAAAATTAGGTGCCTCGAAATTGTGAGAAAAAAGTTCAACTGCATGAACACCAAATTGGAGTAGAAAGGGATTGATAAAGGGGATAAAGATTAAATTACATATCCATAGTGTAGTTCATTCCTCAACTTTAGCAAATTGGGTAGGATGTGACATAAAATTAAACACAATCCATTTGTTGAGTCCAAAGTTACTCAATTCTAATGAATTGAGGTTTAGAAGAAAATATTTATGATAAATGAGCACCTACATAGCTTACATGCTTATTATAGAGAAGAGTAAAAAAATTGAGGTTTCTACATACTCCCCACCATAAAAGAAAATTGTATCCCCAAAACTGAATCAACCCTTAAATCGAGATTGGGATTTCATATGCCATGAAATAATTTATTGGGGTTCTTTCTACATAAAAACTATTTCAAATTTGAGGAATCGAGCATAATGCATAGTCACATTGATCATCAAATAGGAATGATCATCACATGTGTCATAAATTCAGAGAGACCACATTTTAGGTCAAACAAATAGAGTTGTTAAATCAAGGGTACAACATGACTTCCAATAACAACATTTAGGATTGTAGCCTCATCATTGGCCTAGACGCATTTATGCTTCCATGATTGAGATTTTGTATTTCCATAATTCAATACAAACATCATATTTCAATCATGCTTCCATGTTCAAATTCAATGTAAGGTCCCACCCTAGTTCATAAGCGAGTGAAACCCTGAACTCATAAGATGAGATAATAAACATAGTCATCATTTCAATATTTTTGAGATTTGGGAACAATGAAAGCTATAAATCATATATCAAGGGTGATCTCAATATCTAAATAGGGTGATGATAGGGGTCAAATCAATGTCAATATTTTTCATGAGTCAAGATTTCACTATTCAATATTGAGAGTCATGTTTGGACATTGAAGTCACAAGTCCAAACATTTCAAACCTACAATTTAAATGCCTAGTCAGACATAAGGGATGATCATTCATCGATATTCAAAAATTGAGGAACTTATTGAACAATATTTCATGTTATCCATAGCCATTTTTGTTATCATGGTATTGAAGTTAGAGAACGATCTAGACCTAATTCCTTCTAAGGACTTCCCCATTAACTATATCGAACATTATAAAATTTCAAGGTCATCGTCAAATAAGGACATCAAGATTGAGTATAAATATAATCTCAACCTGACTTATTAGAGACTTGGGTCAAGAAATCAAAACTGGGTGGAAAGGTTTATCTTTCCAAACTCTAAGTAATCAAGAAGATGAAAACTTAAAGTCAATCATAATAGGGAGAGTATGGATTGTCAAATTGTATTTCACAAAGTCATGAGGTCAAGCATCAATATTATTAATAGAGCAACTGTATTCCAAGATTTTGTGAGGTCAAGGTCATAGTTTCATCCCCTTCCTTTCATGGTCAAGGTAAGGATACATTTTGGAAATATAGAAATCAAGTTGGGTACTTTAAGAGTTTGAGCATAATAGGGTAATCGTAACATCCCAAATTTTCAAGAACAATTTAAACCTTAAAATGCATTTTTTCGTAAATAAAAATAGTTGATGGTTGTAATGCAAAAAGGTCATGAAATGAAATTTCTTAAAGAATAATGAAGTGCGGGGGAGTAAAATCAGACTCAAAATGCATCTTTCTCTTTCATATGTGAATTATGTCTTACAATTAACTCAATGGTATAAATGTTGTTTTCTTTTTCACTCTCCTATTGTTAAAATTGTTCAAAGGAACTAAAGGAGAAAGATAGAAGGAGTAGAATTCAAATATGTTAACTTGGGCAAGAAGTTCACCCTTTTTCTTTTGTAGCTTTTTATAAGAATAAAGTATAATTCTTCACTTTTCTCTTTCCTTCAAAGAAGTTACTCAAAAAGGCACAAAAGGAAGATGAAATAACATTTGAGTGGGTAATAAGTTACTATCACACATTTTCAGTCAATGGATTACAAAGGGAAGTATTTCCCAAATTATCTAAGGTATTAATGCATTGCATTCAAATTAAGTAACTAAATAAAGAATAGTATGAAATTTTCTAGAAAAGTGGTGTTGAAGGAAACTAATGATTTGGATTCAGTTCAATATTAAACTTAAAGGAATAATACATTGAAATAGTGTTGCTTGCCAATTTTGGAAGGAAAAAGAAGTGGATTAATGTCTTACATAAATCAAATATTTAATTACTTAAGGGGAAAGAAAAGAGTATCTAACTTTCTTATTTTAGCCCCAAATATAGTACACACTTAGATTTAAATATTAAAAGCTTTCCTTTGAAATTTGGGACCAATCAGAATTAAGAAGAAAGATATATGAATTAAATAAGATTTTCTAAAGTGAAAGGATTTGAGGGAAATGCATTCAATGTCACATATTATAATTAGATTGGGAATGTTGGGACCTTCCCATGTGCATGTCACACTTAATCCTATCCCTAGGATCGGGATCAATTGGCCAGGATATTATTTCCTCCCTTCGACTGATTTGAAAACTAGAAACAATGCAACTCTTTATTCCTTCTCAACTTCCCTCTCTCTCTCTAATTCATGAGAAGATCTAGAAATGTCTTCCAGTGTGTTGATGTGATTTTTTTTATCACACTAACAAACTCACTCGGGGTTGAAATCCCCGAGCTTTTGCCAAAACCAAAGTGCAATAATACCACCCGCAAGAGGACGAGTCTTATTGCAGTATAGTTAAGGATCGAACCCAAAGGACAACATTTTTAAGAATCTTTGTTAATCGAATCCAGCTCAAGTACAACTAATATTTAAAACGATTGATTTGGTTGAGGTTAATTTAAACTAATTGCAAGAAAGTAAAGAGCGGAATTAAAGTTGGATCTAGATCAATGATATGGAATCGCTAGGATGGTATCAAGTTTCACCACCGCAACACATGCAAACACATTCAATCGCAAACAATCCAGGCAAGGTATAACAATCCAATAGAGCTACTGCAAAACCCCCCACATGGGAATTAGGTTTGCGTAAGCATCACCTTAGGCATCATATGTCTCGTCACCATCCGGATCACTCACTTACGGCTCCAAAGATACAAAAATCCAACGAAGGTTTTGGGCCCCCTATACAGGCATTAGACACACAAAAGCATCACCGAAGACTAGATGGCTTGTCCCCTTGTGGATCATACACTTACGACCTCGAAGAAATCTCATTCTATTTCTAGTTTGAGAGTCCACTGCATTAATCAACAAGCAAGAAGGCGATTAATATATGAGCAAACATCGATGATTAACAAGAAGATACAAAATCCAACTAAGGTTGTGACCCCCTATACAGGCATTAGGTACACAGAAGCGTCACCGAAGGCTAGATGGCTCGTCCCCTTACGGATCATGCACTTATAACATCAAGGAATCCCATTCTATTTCTAGTTTGCGAGTCAACCTATTAAAAGACATTCAATCCTACATATAGAATCTCTCACAACATAGGAAGAACAAAGATGAAAGCACACAATTAATCAAACTACGAACATAACGATTAATACTGAAATGAAAGGTTATATGCATTGCCATGGAAAGTTTAACAAAAGAACATGATTGCATGGGCAGCGGGGCTAGTCCCCACACCCCAGTGAAAAGGGACTACTCGCTCATGGTGCAAGAAACAAGAAGAATAAGAAAGAGAGAGAAATTCGCCATGAGCACGGTGCAGAAGGAACTCGCAGCTCAGTGAAGATGATGTGGTCTTCTATGTCGTGTCAGAGAAGATCTGGACGTGAAATGGGAGATGCCAAGACAGACTGGATAGTCTCTCTCACTCCATCTTCCTTCTCTTCTCAGTCTCCTTGATTGCAACACAGGCAATAGGTGGAGTGAAACTGGCGTAGACGATACTGGATCTGGATCGGACCTGTGTACAAGCATCCTGTTGGCATCCCGTAACTAATGCCCCAAATGGGGACCTTACTAGTCCTCTTTATAGGCACCAGACTGGTCCTCACATTTTTGGTGTGTTTCCAGTCCAAACGATTTTGTAGATATTTTTGCTTCAAACGGTTTGGTAAAAATGGCTCAAACAGTCTGCATGCAGCTGTCTTAAACGGTCTTGATATTTATCTTTTTCAAACGGTCCTGTGTTCGGTCTTGAATGGACTTCGATTTGGTCTTCATGCATTGAGCAAACGGTTTCCAGCATTTGGTCTTTCATTGCTGGCCATACGGTTTGTATGATATGATTCAGTTTGCATTCACATGATGAGGCCATCCGGTCTTCCTTTCAGCTTGTCATTCCATTCGGTTTTCACATATTCAAGCAAATGGTCTGCATGATTGTTTCTACTGGGGCAAACAATCCTCTCAGTAGGTCCATTTGGTCTAGCATTCTAAATGCCCAAATGGTCTTCGCTGCTTTATGTAAACGATCTTCATGTAGGATTCCATTCGGTCTTCACTTCTTGCACCGCAAACGGTCTTGCGACCGGTTTGAACAAATGGCCATGCAGTCATTTATTCGGTCTTCACGTGCATTCAGTCTTCGCATGCATTCGGTCTTCACATGTGTGTCAAACGGTCTTGAAATGGAACTGTCCATTCAGTCTTGAGACCGAATAGTTGAAACTGAATGGTGAGACCATTTGGTTGAAACTGAATGGTCAGACCATTTGGTAGAAACCGAATGGTCAGACTGTTTGGTCAAAACTGAATGGTCAGACCGTTTGGTCAAAACTGAATGGTCAGACCATTTGGTCAAAACCGAATGGTGAGATCGATTGGTCAGAACCAAGGGTGAGTGAAGGTGTGTGGCAACACATCCCATTATCACACAGATAACGAGGTGTTACGCGAAAACATGCGGAAAACACCATAACCACAGATTATCAAAAACACGGGTTAATTAAAACCGATTGCGGAAAACTGATAAACTGCGAAACTATTACTTTCCAGTCCTCATCCTGCACAGTACATGTCATATAAACATGTACACAAGATCTGACATGTGTCCACAGCTCAGGAACAACTGTCCATCCATCACATGAGTTCACCACATGTTCATATATACATAAAGGCCCACATCCGGCCAACAGCAGGATATACAGATATCATCGAACGATCTTCGTGAAACATTGTCAAAACACTGCCAAGGACCGGAGAGTACATGGATGACTCTAGACTCTATTACAAAACATCCAAAACAGTAGCATGTCCATCACTTGCCTTCTACTGCTCCTCAAGCTGCTCGTCCGCAACACCACAACCACGACCACGTCTACCTCGACCACCTAAAAAGGGTGTAAACCAGCGGAGTGAGACAATTGAACAATTGTCCCAGTGGGAAACATAGCTCCCCACCGCAACCATAGAACCTCAGCAAGAGAATCTATAACAGCAATTATAACATGAGCAGATATATCAGAAGCAGTTATATATATATATATATAGCAAGATCATTCTTACCGGCAAGCATACCAGCTGTACTAAAACTTATAACTAGATGTCTTTCAAAAGAATATGATTATCAAGATAAGGTATATCAACATGTAACGTGATTATTAGAACAGAATATAATGTCACATAACCTGATTATCAAGATAAGGTAGATTACCACATGACCTGCAAGGTATAACGGAATATTACACAAACAAGGCCTCAATCAATGTTTCGTATTTGATATGACTAGTAAATACTAAACGGCTGTATTACATTTTATTATGCCCTGAGGATTTGAACCGTACCGTTCAAATCCAACCTTCGGTTACAAAACCCAAGACAATGCCATACCAGGTCAATGGAAGAGTCGGACTCCACGACCTCCCACCTCATGGTCAGTACATGAGTACAACACAAGCAGGACCGCAGTCACATGCTGAAGTGGTCTAAGCCACAGGGTTAGCTCCATAGGCTACCCATTCTCTAGCCCGCCTTGGTACAGGTCACGGCGCTAGTAAAACTGAGCCACGGGCCTGATCACCATGCTCTGAGCCATGAACGCATTCATGCTCCATACATCACATATCCTGAGCCATGGGCCTGTTCACCATGCTCTACACACATATCTGAGTCTGCAACCGAAGTTACACTCTTACCTACTCATTTTCAGGCTAGGAGCAACCTACACATATTCAACAATATGCGCTTCCAGGTTAACCCGTAGGAAAACCTGTTTCACCATCACCAAGTCCTGACGATGATGGATCTATGGCCAGGGCAAACTACATGATGTATTTCACTGTGCTTAATTAGTATCTTTTAGATGGATTGCAAGATTCAACCAAGTTGTATAACATGCAAAGATATAATAGAAAGTAAAGAACATTATATTATGATCTATTCATATCAACCTGATCCATATTAAGGATCCAACATCACATGTTATCACTTGGCCTCTTGCCAACCATCCAGATCCATCTCAAGGATCATCACATACCACAGGGTCTCAACCCTTCATCATGTATTGTTACTGCCTCTCAAGGCTCACATCATCATCATGGGACCAACACATCACATACATAATCTTATAGAGCAATTATCAAAGTAATGTTACTCATTACATATGTCACATAGCCCTTTCATGGCTAAGTCATCACCTGCAAGGTTAAGGTATGCAATAATTGTAGATTCAACATAAGGAATATGCTCACTATCATGAAATATCATTCAAGATAATTAAATTACCAATATTACACTTATTTGGTAACCAAGTGTGTTGAGTACATCATTAACAAACTATACTGATGCTTACCCTAAATCTCAGGATTATACAAACAATCAGGGTATATAGAAATCATGTTGGGTATACAGAACCAACACTATTATTAACAAGGTCATTACTATTGCCATCAGCTTTTGTTATCTTTATCATGAAGCAACCTTTAACATAATTGTCACTTAGCATCATTATTACCAACATTATTATCATTAAACAAACTACTAGAGTAGTTATCATCATCTTCATTATCATTAACAATTAAGCATAACGGGTCACATCATGCATCTTTTACATGAGGGCTATCATCATATACATTACTACCATTAGCATCCTTATTATTTGCAAGGCAACATATTACGTATTGATGATATCACAAGCACCACCATCATTTTATTGGTTAATGTATAAACATCCACTTCTATCACATAAGGGACCATCACCAAAGAAACTCATACCCTCACTATAGCCTCACAACCCTCATCTGAAACCTATCACCCAACATGGGTATCGGCCACCACACTAACCCTATCGGCCATCATGGCCCAAGGCATGTCGCCCAACATGGTATCGGCCATCATGGTATCGGCCATCAGGGCACATAGCCTATCGTCCAACATGGCACTACTTGGCCCTATCGTCCACCACATGGACAAGGAGATAACTCAACACAAGAGCACCCATTCTATCGTCCAACTCAAGGACATCCATGTCGCCCAACACCATCAGACCATATCGCCCAACAAGAGAGAGAGAGAGAGAGAGAGAGAGAGAGAGAGAGAGTATCGCCCATCTCCAAGGGTACTCACCATATCGGCCAACAAACCCTAGCTCACCCTATCGCCCAACTCAAGGGTAAGGGTATCGGCCAACCTAAAGGACTCATCATGTCGCCCAACACCAGCTATCATATCGTCCACCAAGGGGAACACCATGCCGTCCAACTCAAAAACAAAGGTGTTGCTCAACCCAAGGAACCATATCGCCCAACATGGTCACCATGTCGGCCAACATCCATACTAGGTCAACCTATCGTCCAACCCAAGAGGAAGGGTGTTGCCTAACACCAAGAACACTGATATCGTTTAACTCAAGGACAAGGGTGTCGCCCAACACACCCACAAGGAAGGGATATCGCCCAACCCTAGGTCACCTTCAACCTCCAACACAAGGGAGCACAAACCCTAAAAAGCAAGGTATACAAGGAACCCTAAACCCAAGAGAGGGATATCGGCCACTAAGGTATATAAGCAAGATGCTCAAGAAAGGAACTAAGCTAGTCTACTCACATGTAACAAGGTTAAAGCTAGAGGTAAGAGAGTTAGGGTTAGAAACTATGCAACCCGCCTTAAGCTCCAAGGAAGAAGATGCACTTTGAGCTCCAAGGTTGTCGGCCACCAAAGCTCCAAAGCACTCCAAGGTCCAAAGCTATCGTCCACCAGGCTGCTCCAGGAAGGTGTATCGGCCACCACTTCAGCTCCAAGGAAGTGTATCGGCCAACACAAGCAAGATGGAGAGGGATATCGTGCAACAAGGGTGGAGGGGAGACCAAAGGACCAAAGGAGACTAAGGCAAGGAGAAGAGCTACCTATATAGGAAGAAGGGGAGGAGAAACCAAGGTACAACCATGCTATGTGTCGCCCACCCAAGGGACACATGTCCACCAACTCAAGCCACCTCTCATGCAAGCCATGAGGCACTTGTCCAAGATGTGCACCATGTGTCCATCAACCAAGCCAAGCCATCTAGGCGACACAACAAGAGCTACTGGGCGACACACCAAGCAACTGGGCGACACACCACCTGCCCTGGGCGACACAAGGCTCAAGCAAGCCCAAACAAGGAACTCCAAGGCCCAAACAAGCTCAACTCAGGCCCAAAGGACTCAAACAACAAGCCCAAACCTTCCTCTCAACCCTAGAGGAAGCAAAGAGGGAAAACATCTCACAAGATGGCAAACTTGCCCACAAAACCCTAAACTTGGGTTATTTGCAAGTAGCCCCTCGAACTCTCAACAAAGCACAACAAAACCCTAATCACCACGCAAAGGTGATTAGCAAGCACCAAAGCACCAAGATCAAGCAAAACAAACAGGGTAAACCCTAAACGCAGGTCAGGGTCCTTACAAGGTGGGCCCCAGCTAATTGTTCAGCTTTATCAAGACCTACATTAAATCAACATAAATTCAGTTAAAACCTTGATAATCGAATCAATTAAGTAATTTTGCACATTATGATGCATTTTGATATTTAATGAGTGAAATTTGATATGTTGAGTCAAAATGAGCCTAAGATGGTAATTGAATTCCATGATGAATATGCATTCATCAAAATACCCCGAACTTAAACGTTGCTCATCCTTGAGTAACCCAAAATCTGAAACTGTCGCCAAAAGAATACTTTTGACTCGTGTGATTGCTTCGTCTTTATATCATGATTGTTTTCTTTCTGCTCAGAATGACTCAACATCTCAACTTCCTGAGATGACTGAACACATCTTACCATATCTTCATTCCTGAGTTCATTTTTCCAGTATCATTTCCTCACTTTTTCCAACAACAAGCATTGCAGTTTCATTTATTGCATTTTTTGTGCGAATCTCTCCTCTATTCGACTCAAGATTGCATTTCTTTTTGTGTGCACTTTAGCATCTTTTGTTTCCAAATCTCTCCTCTATTCGACTCGAGATTGCAGTGTTGGCGATACACCCCTATTTATTTGTTAGGGGTATGGAAGAAGCGGATATAGAGGGAAGTGGCGTGACACCCCGAACATAGGGTTTGATACTGTTTTGGCTATTTATGTTTATTTTTGATGGATGGAGAGGGATGAAGATGATAGAAGAAGTGTGGAAGAGACTTCGGATCAGAATGCAACTTGATTTACAATTCAATGCACTGGGTTGTTCTCTTTATCATACTCAGCTCAAATAATGACTTGATGGGGATCCGGTAGAGATTCCATGTTATTGTTCCACTAGTCAGTTAGGAAGCACGAAATGTTTGATCCCTATCAGTTCGATAGATGCTTGACATTTTTGCATCAGTATCATGATGTTAGGAAGCATAAGCTTCAAAAGATGATTTCAATCAAAAGGCTAGTTTTTAGATGAAGGTCCTTTTGAGGATCTTCTTCGAATAAGGAAGGCATAATGATTACAAAATGCATAGCAGGTTAGTTAGTGACTTTTATGAAACAGGAAGTGTCAAAAATTCATCAAGTATATGTTCAAATTCCTTGAAAAACATTAAAAATTTTGAAATTTTTTTATCAAGAATGTGACAGTGAAAACTTAAGTATGAAAAGGATGGGTGTCGGTCGAAATTGAAGTACGTACCACCCACCCTCCACCACAAACTTAGAAATTTGCTCGTCCCGAGAAAACCCTAAATCCAAGATGGAGGGGAAAATTCATGCCAGATATGACCACCAGATATGGTAGTGTTCCAGTCAGCGCGCATCCTCTTATCTGAAAATCTCAAACAAAAAGAATAGTTAGAACTCAAAATATCATCTCGCGATGCAATTTTATTTGGTGTAAAATTATCTATAAAGTAAATACAAAATTAAGGAAATTTTTTAATTCAAATTCAAATTTTATTTCCCACCATGCTTTTTGTTCTAGTTCGACTGGCAGGTGGCAACCCTTTCCATATATTAATCGAAAAGGTGTAGTCCTGAGGGGAGTTTTATAAGTAGTTCGATAGGGCCATAATGTGTCGTTGATTTTCACCGACCAATCTTTCCGATTGCGGCCTACTGTCTTTTCCAAGATACTCTTGAGTTGACGATTAGAAACCTCCACCTGTCCACTTGTATGTGGATGGTAAGGTGAGGCTACCTTGTGTGTTACACCATACTTCCTTAGTAACGCTTCAAAGCTTCTTTCTAGAAAATGAGACCCTCCGTCAGATATCATAGCTCGTGGCACTCCTAAATGGAGGAAGATAATATCTTTGAATAATTTTATGATGGGTTTGGAATCACTAGAGACGGTTGGTATGGCTTCAACCAATTTTGAGATGTAGTCTACTGCCACTAGAATGTAAGAAAATCCATGAGAATATGGGAATGGACCCATGTAGTCCTCCCCCCAAACATCAAATATCTCTACGTCATGCCATAGATTCAGCGGCATCTCATCTCTCTTTGTTATATTGCCAAATCTTTGAAATTTGTCACATGATAGGACAAAGTCATAGGAATCTTTGGATATGGTTGGCCAGAAGAATCCACATTGCAAAACCTTCAAGGCAGTCTTTTTAGAGCTCATATGTCCTCCCACTGGTCCTGAGTGACATTGTTCCAAAATAAGTTGAGCTTCTTCTTCGGTGATACATCATCTATATCGACCATCATCACATAGTTTGAAAAGGTACGGCTCATCCCAGTAGTATTATTTCACATCATGAATAAATTTCTTCAGTGCATTTCCGGTGCATTGGGGATGAATAACCCCAGTAGGGAGGTAGTTCACATAATCCGAGTACCATGGTAGAGCTTCTGAGACCTTCATTAGTTGATCATCTGAAAGGGAATCATTAATCAGAATCTTTTCGGTATCCAGAGTGTTGATGCGACTGAGGTGGTCTGCTATAACATTTTTTGTACCATTTTTATCTCTGATCTCTAAATCAAATTCTTGCAGGAGGAGAATCCATCTTATTAACATAGGTTTTACATCTTTCTTTGCTAGAAGGTAATGAATGGTAGGGTGATCTGTGTAGACAATGACCTTTGAACCAATTAGGTAGGATCTGAACTTGTCAAAAGCATACATGACTGCAAGAAGTTCTTTCTTAGTAGTAGCATAATTCCTCTGAGCTTCATCGAGGGTCTTCGATGCATAATAGATCACATAATGTTTCGTTTCTATACATTGGCCCAAGACAACACCTATAACATTATCACTTGCATCACATATGATTTCAAAAGGGTGGTCCCAATCAGGAGCTCTAATGATGGGTGTAGTTGTAAGGGCATGCTTTAGTGTGTTGAAACTTTTAGCACATTCTTCGTCAAAATTGAATTCAGCATCCTTTAGTAACAAATTTGTCATCGGCTTGGTTATCTTTGAGAAATCATTTATAAACCGTCTATAGAAACCTGTGTGACCAAGGAATGCTCGAACTTCATTTACATTGATAGGGACAGAGATCTTAGAAATCACTTCAATCTTGGCTTTATCTACTTCAATTCCTCTATTGCTGACCCTATGGCCGAGGACAATTCCTTCCTTTACCATAAAATGACACTTCTCCCAGTTGAGCACAAGATGAGCTTCTTCACATCATTTGTGGACCAGGGAGAGGTGTTTTAGATGTGAATCGAATGAATATCTGTATATAGAAAAATAATCCATGAAAACTTCCATAATGGTTTCGGTGAGACCGACAAATATAACATCCATGCAATGTTGGAAAGTTGCAGGTGCATTGCAGAGTCTGAATGGCATTCTTCTAAATGTGTATGTTCCAAATGGGCAAGTGAAAGTGGTTTTCTCTTGGCCGTCTGGATGTATGGGTATTTGATAGAATCCATAGTAACCATCGAGGTAACAGAAGTATTCTTGATGAGCCAGTCGCTCTAATACTTGATCAAGAAAAGGCATTGGAAAGTGATCCTTTCGAGTTGCCTTGTTTAACTTCCTATAATCAATGCACATCCTCCACCCTGTGACTGTTCGGGTGGGGATGAGTTCATTGTTTTAATTTTGTATCACATTTGTTGCACCTTTCTTCAGGACTACATGCACTGGGCTCACCCATGGTGAGTCCGATATCAGATAGATTATTCCAGCGATGAGTAGTTTAATGACTTCGTGATAGACTACTTCCTTCATATTTGGATTCAATTTCCATTGATGCTCAATTGTTGGCTTGTGATCTTCCATCATAGGGATCTTATGCATACACATCGCTTGACTAACCTCAGTTAGGTCATTCATTTTGTAGCCAATCACTTTCTTCCTCTCCTTCAATTCTTTTAGGAGTATATCTTATTATTCAGTTGTAAGATTGGAATTTATTATTACTGGACAAGCCTTGAGATCATCCAAAAACACATACTTCAGTCCCTCAGGCAGGGGCTTCATTTCGGGGGCCTCTGGTTTTTCACATGTTTCTTCAGTAGCTTCCATAGACTTGAGTCCTTCAAACGTAGCTTCAGGATCTTCTTTGGTAGTGTCAAGGTCAAGAACACACTCTTGAACTCGTTCACTGATGGAATTATCAGTAGAGGGTTTTGTTCATATCCCTCTTGTGTGAGGAGTAATATTTGTTTAATGCAGTCAATCAGATAAACTTCTTCTTGCATACTTGGTCTTCTCATGCTTTCAAAAACCTTGAATTTGAGAGTTTCTTTACCAAGTATGAGAAGCAAAGTTCCTGCTTCAACATCAATTAGAACTCTTGCAGTGGCGAGGAATGGACATCCAATGATGAGAGGATATTTGGCGTCCAATTTTATGTCCATGATGACAAAGTCACATGGAACATAAGAATCTTTTCCTACCTTGATAGGTACATCCTCAATAATTCCTAACAGGTATTTTATCGAATTGTCTGCGAGTTGTATGGTCATGCCAATTGGAAGAAGTTCAACAAACCCTAGCCTTTTGTAAAGGCTGAGTGGCATGATGGAGATGCTAGCAGCAAGATCTGATAGTCCTTTCTTACATGAAGACTCACCGATATGGTAGGAAATCCCAAAAGATCTCAGATCTTTCTATTTCTTTGGCATCTTACTTTGGATGATATCTGAAGTGGTTTTAGCTAACTTGACTGTCTCATATTCTTCTGTAATATATTTTCCTGGTGAGGAGTGACTTTAAGTACTTTGTCCAAGCTGGTATCTCAGCCAGCGCATCCAAAAAGGGTATATCAACATGAAGTTTCTTCATAGCTTCTTTAAACTTATTGAACTGAGTATCAAGCTTTGTTTGCCTTAAACGAGCAAGGAACGGTATACGAGTCTTGTATATAGGAATATCAGGTTCTGGTGTTACAGTTTCTTCATCAATAGGTTTCTCAAGACTTTCCTTTTCTGTCTTATCAACAATTACTGATTCTTCGAGTTGAGACTCTGGTGTTGTTGAGTCTTGAATGATCACAGGCTCATTCTCATTAGTAACAACCACAAGTGTCTTGATAGGAGGATCAGAATAGTCTTTTCCTGACCTGGTGGCTACTTCCTTCAGTTGTTCTGGGTGCTTTGGGTTGTTCTCGGGTTGGCTAGCAAAAACCCCAGCTAGTGGCTTAATGCTAGCTGCAAGTTGAGCTAGTTGAGATTCAATAGCCTTCTGCTGAGCTTGTTGGTTAGCTATCATAGTTTGCTAAGTTTGCAACATCTTTTCAATGGTTGATAGTTTGTCATCAGGAGAAATTGGATCTGCTTGTTGTCCTTGTTGTTGATAAGGAACTTGGTTGAGATTCTAGTACTGGGAGTTGTTTTGATAATTATTGAAGTTTCTATTATGAAAGTTTCCCTTGAAGTTTCCTTGATTTCCAAAATTCTATTGTTGATTGTACTGGAATCCTGGTGGGCCTCGTGGCTGGTTGTTCGAACCAAATTGATGTGAGTTTACTGCTCCAGAGGGGTTTCCATATTGAAATCCTAGATGATTCCTATTCTGATTCGGACTGTAGTAACTTTGACCAGGGATGTTATTAACAACATTAAGATTTTCTATTTGATTATTATCTCCTTGGCCACATAGATTTATTAGAACAACATCATAGAGAACATTGCATGCCAAAGTGGAATGATTTGTGCCCTTACATGCTTCACAGAACAGTGAGGCAAACCTGACCTGTTCTTGTTGTCGAGTGGGCAAACATCCTCTTCCAATTGTAGTAAGAGATGATTCAATATGGTCTTGCTTGGCAACTAAGAGTTTTAGGGTTTTAGCGATAGACTTGTACTCAGGAGTAGCTTCAACCATAGCTACTTTCAAGACTCCTTTACCTACAGATCTACCTCAATTAGCTTGATTTTCAGCTCCAAGGGTTACAACCCTCCATGCACTATCATAACTTCGGCGCATGAAGTTTCCTCTAGATGAGGAATCTAAGAATCTCTTGATATCGTCATCCATGCCCCTATAGAAAATTTTGATAAGTTGATTCTTAGGAATTCCATGGTGTGGACAGTTGCGTAGAAGCTCTTTGTATCTATCCCAGGATTCAACAAGGGTTTCTCTTGAGACTTGAGTGAAATTTTTTATTTGCTCTCTAATTTCATAGGTGAGAGATGGAGGGTAGAACTTCTCTAGAAACACATTTTGGAGTTGTTCCCAGGTGGTGATGGGTATTTCACTTTGCAACGAATTGTACCAACTTATGGCTCAATCAGTAAGGGAATATTTGAAGAGGTGGAGTCTAATGGCATCATCAGACACTCCATTTTGCTTTGTCATGGCACATAGATCAATAAACCTCAAAATATGTTTCTGACTATCCTCTCCTTGTTTGCCATAGAATGGGCTGTTTTGAAGCAATGTGATCCAATGTGCCCTAATCTCAAAATTGGTAGCATTAATGGGAGGAGGGTGTAATTGATGATGAACATTTGCAGCTTTCAAGATTGAGAATTCTCTAAGATCTTTTTGTAGTTCAGCTGCTTGTGCTGCTGCCTGTGTTGCTTGAATTTCTTCTTAAACTGCAGCTCTAGCTTCTTGCATGAATCTTTCTCTTTGTGCATTAAGTGCTTGAGCCACCCTTCGAGCTATCCCCTCCTCTTGAGCCATTCTTGCTTGGTTCTCTCTATTTTGTCGGTGGAAGGTTCTGTCAATCTCTGGATCAAAGATGGCGGTGAGTCTGGGACTGTTCAAACGGTGCATACACTAATCCTTTTGAAGTACCTAAAAATAGAAGGATTTTGAAAATGAGATCCACAAAGTAGAATCAAAGTCAAGTAGATGATCGATTGTATCAAAAGAAAAACAAAATCCTAGATTAGCCTTAAAAGAACTACATTTGACTAACTGATTTCGTTGTCCCCGACAATGGCGCCAGAATTTGATGTGATTTTTTTATCGCACTAACAAACTCACTCGGGGTTGAAATCCCCGAGCTTTTACCAAAACTAAAGTGCAATAATACCACCCGTAAGCAGACGAGTCTTATCGCAATATAGTTAAGGATCGAACCCAAAGGACAACATTTTTAAGAATCTTTGTTAATCGAATCCCGCTCAAGTAAGACTAATATTTAAAACGATTGATTTAGTTGAGGTTAATTTAAAATAATTGCAAGAAAGCAAAGAGTGGAATTAAAGTTGGATCTAGATCAATGATATAGAATCGCTAGGATGGTATCAGGTTTCACCACCACTACACATGCAAACACATTCAATCGCAAACAATCCAGGAAAGATATAACGATCCAATAGAGTTGCTACAAAACCCCCCACACGGGCGTTAGGTTTGCGTAAGCATCACCTTAGACTTCAGATGTCTCGTCACCATCCGGATCACTCACTTACGACCCTGAAGATACAGAAATCCAATGAAGGTTTTGGGCCCCCTATACAGATATTAGGCACATAGAAGCATCACCTAAGGCTAGATGGCTCATCCCCGCGCGGATCATACACTTACGACCTCAAAGAAATCCCATTCTATTTCTAGTTTGGTAGTAAACTGCATTAATTGATATGCAAGTAGGCGATTAATATACAAGCAAACATCGATGATTAACAAGAAGATACAAAATCCACCTAAGGCTGTGAACCCCCTATACAGGTGTTAGGTACACAAAAGCATCACCAAAGGCTAGATGGCTCGTCCCTTTGTGGATCATGCACTTACGCCCCCAAGGAATCCCATTCTATTTCTAGTTTGGGAGTCAACCTGTTAAACGACATTCAATCCTACATATAGAAGCTCTCACAACATAGGAAGAACAAAGATGAAAGCATGCAATTAATCAAACTACGAACATAACAATTAACAACAAAATGAAAGGTTAAATGCATTACCATGGAACATTTAACAAAAGAACATGATTGCATGGGTAGTGGGGCTAGTCCCCGCACCCCAGCAAAAAGGGACTACTCGCTCATGGTGCAAAAAACAAGAAGAATAAGAAAGAGAGAGAAATCCTCCATGAGCACGCTGTAGAAGGTAGTCACATCTCGGTGAAGATGAAGTGGTCTTCTATGTCGTGTCGGAGCAGATATGGATGCAAAACGGGAGATGCCAAGACAGACTGGTCAGTCTCTCTCACTCCATCTTCCTTCTCTTCTCGGTATCCTTGATTGCAACATGGGCAGTAGGTGGAGTGAAATTGGCGTGGACAGTATTGGATCTGGATCAGACCTGTGTACAGGCAGCCTGTCGGCGTCCCAGAACCGATGCCCCAAATGGGGACCTTACTGGTCCTATTTATAGGCACCAGACTGGTCCTCACATTTTTGGTGTGTTTCCATTCCAAACAGTTCTGTAGATATTTTTGCTTCAAACGGTTTGGTAAAAACGGCTCAAACGGTCTGCATTCAGCTGTCTTAAACGGTCTTGATATTTATCTTTTTCAAATGATCATGTGTTTGGTCTTGAATGGACTTCCATTCAGTCTTCATGCATTGAGCAAACGGTTTCCAGCATTCGGTCTTTGATTGCTGGCCATACGGTTTGTATGATATGATTCGGTTTGCATTCACGTGATGAGGCCATCCGGTCTTCCTTTTAGCTTGCCTTTCCATTTGGTTTTCATGTATTCCAGCAAACGGTCTTCATGATTGTTGCTATTGGGGTAAACGATCCTCTCAGAAGGTCCATTCAGTCTAGCATTCTAAATTCCCAAACGGTCTTCGCTGCTTTATGCAAACGGTCTTCATGTAGGCTTCCATTCGGTCTTCACTTCTTGCACCGCAAACAGTCTTTCGACCGATTTGAACAAACGGTCCTAGAGTCCCTTATTCGGTCTTCGTGTGCATTTGGTCTTCGCATGCATTCGGTCTTTGCATATGCATCAAACGGTCTTTAAATGGAATTGTCCATTCGATCTTGAGACCGAATGGTTGAAACTGAATGGTCAGACTGTTTGGTCAAAACCGAATGGGGAGACCGTTTGGTTGAAACTGAATGGTCAGACCGTTTGGTCGAAACTGAATGGTGAGACCATTTGGTTGAAACTGAATGGTCAGATTGTTTGGATGAAACTAAATGGTTAGACCGTTTGGTCTAAACCAAATGATCAGATCGTTTGGTCGAAACCGAATGGTGAGACTGTTTGGTTTTGTTGAAACTGAATGGTTAGACCGTTTGGTCGAAACCAAATGGTCAGATCGTTTGGTCGAAACCGAATGGTGAGATCGATTCGTTAGAACCAAGGGTGAGTGAAGGTGCGCCACAACTAATTGTTCAACTTTATCAAGACCCACATTAAATCAACATAAATTCGGTTAAAACCTTGATAATCAAATCAATTAAGTAATTTTGCACATTATGATGCATTTTGATATTTAATGAGTGAAATTTGATATGTTGAGTCAAAATGAGCCCAATATGGTAATTGAATTCCATGATGAATATGCATTCATCATGTGTCCGTGAGGGGATTCCACATGCATTCATCTGTGGTTTTTCCTACTTTGGAGACAATAGAGTTTTTCCAGTTTTATAGACCCCTCGTTGGCCACCCCCCTTTGCCTAGTGATAAATATGTGGTAGAATTCCCCTATGAGACTTTCGTTTTGTCTAAGAGACGCAGACCTTCAACTCCTCTCCCTACCAGCAATTTATTAGTCAGGCCCTACAATTATTATCTCATCCTCTCTGAACCCTTTCGCATATCCACATCATCGTCCTTACAGTTCTGTTTGCCTCCTAGCCAATTGAGGCCATCGACAACATCGGTTGGGCATAGTAAAGGTACTGGTACCCTCACCTTTTTCTTAGAGACTCTGAATCCATGAGTCAACTCTAGAATTCACCCATGTGAGGGAGTAGTTTGCAAACAGAGACAACTGGGAGGTAGAAAGAGATGTCATGCAAAAAGATCGTCCTGCCCCCGACTCTCCTTCTTCACAGGTAAGGACCCTTTGGTGTTTTCATATTTTTCCTACCCTGACGAGCGTGTGTCCATGCTAGCACATACCTCTCACATCACTCCAACTGATAGGCTCAGTCCGGCCAAGTTGGCATAGTCAAGACTCTGGTTCATCGCCTAGGTGGTGTGCCCCTATTGGCCAGTAACCATTAAATTTCTAAATATGCTATAAAATTGTAGGATTATCCTATGATGGAAAATTATATATAACAATTGATCAGAAAAATACAAGGATTTCAATAAAATTAGTTTCATAGCCTTGATAATCACTCTATCTCAAAAAATATATAAAAGTGCTATCTTTAATGTGATTTCATATGAGAGAAACCCTAATTTCATAAGAGTAATAAAATTGATGACCATAACATGTTTAATTGGAATTAATGAGTAAATTCTAACCTTTTTGGATAAAAATAGAATCTTAGATTTAATTTGGGAATAAGGATTCATATGTTATCAAAACTAGGGTTTAGATAGTATCTAAGATGGTAATTGATGTAAAGTATGCTAATTACATGACATTATGGTTTCTACAAATCTCAAGAGATTTAGGATATGACTCAAGATCCGAGGGACCAAATTAGGATCTACTTTGCTCCAAGGTAATATGGTCATGCCACTATACATATGTATATTGGTTTAATTTTATGTTAGGTATGATTTTTCAATTATGCTTCAAATTTCAAGTTCAATGCTCTAATCATGTTGACATATAATTGCTTGATGGTTTCTATATCCTATGTCTTATGTTTGTCAGGCCCATTAAGATAAGAGATTATGATTAATGATTAATGATTGATGGATTTAAAGTTCAAGTTTCAAGAGGGAGAAATACCATCATCTTAAAGATTTAAGTTCAAGATTAATTCATTTTTATGGTAATATTCATGTTAAGATAAATGGAATTGAATCAGGTTTTATATGTTTCTTGAATCATGGACCTCCAGGGGTCATTATGGGAATTATGCCAATAATGGGATTTCATAGACAATCATGTACCTCAAGGGATTGCTATGGGCTTTTTAGACAAATCATGGACATTCGTCCCCATTATGGGCTTTCCTAGGAATTATTTTCTCTTAAGTGGCGTCATAGAGAGATGCATATATTGGCTGCTCAATCTTCATGTTATAAGATTCATGTAATTAAAAATATTTAAGTCAAATACATGTCAAGATTTTTTTCTCAAGTCAAGTATATATGCTTATTTTTCATTTTTTATAAAATGTATAGTGTTGCTGACTATTGTATGTCCTTGTTTTCACATGATTGTGGGAAGAGATGTTCCTAGATCAATGAGAAAAGGAGAACCAAAACAAGCCGTTCAACATAGATGACATCAAGGATACTTTATATTGGTGGGGTGCCATATACGACTACCTATATTATCTAGTCTAGATTATTGTTTCATGCTTTAGATTTGATTAGAATACATGTATTAGGGTTTGAGATTAATATGTGACAACTTATGTTTGCCCCTTCAAGAACAATGCATGAATCTATATTTTGAGTAATGCATGGTGTTTCATTTATCTTGTTTCTATGTATATCATGTTTTGTAATGTCCCTCCAAGCTAAGTGACCAATGTTATGGAAAACATAGGGTTTGCTTCAGGTGATGAATATGTACTTAGAGGGGCATCATAGTAATAATGAGATCCATGTTTATCATATTATTTGAAATTGAATTTAGAAAGAGGCATAAAACGCAATAGAGAAATGCCTCTTATATCAAAGTCTTTCATCTAGATTTATGGGTCCAAATGTATAGTCAATCAAATTATAAGGCATGATTCATATCAATAGGGTCATATTTCTTAGTATTATCTAAGGTTTGATCAAAAGATAGACAACATAGATATGTCAACTAGGACCTCATCAACCATGAGGTATAAAATATGAGTTCCACCTCATATCACCATAACAAGGATTTACATGAAATAAAGAAAGTAATTATTTTAGATTTGGTGATATTAAGTTTGCATAAAGTTTGTACATGAGTACATACTTGCAAAAGTACTTTGTACATCAAATAGGGTTTTGAACTTAAGATATGATCATGGAATTATCGACTTAATCAACTTCTTGGGTTTTAAATGAATTTTAGTTTCCCATGAATAAGCTAACCACAATCAAGAAATCATGTGATTAATAATCATGAGAGAAGAATCACATGAGGAAATGAGAAGATAATCAATTTTCATCTACATGGGTGGCTTAGGTAGTCCTCAAAGAATAGGTGAGATGCTATAAGACTTTATATGCTTTAGGGGAAGGAACCTAATCCAATCTTCAATACATTTTGTGTAGGTTGGTCTGCAGATGGATCTCAATTACCACACCAGTCGGATAGGATGTGATTTCTAGACAAAACCTCAATGTTTAACACCACACCTATTATCTTAGTTTCATGGTTATGGATTTTGGTTCTCCCTTGGTTGTTAAGGTATGTTATGCACATCAACATATATAGAGTCCTATGTGTATGACTATGATACAATTTTTCATAAGACTACTATTACCCTAAATTCACACTGCTAATGGCTACATAGACAAAGGCTAGTATACTCAGGCATCCATCCCTGGAATGGAACATAGTTTCACACAAGCAATATATACGAAAAAGGTAATAACCTAACTAAATAGATGACACGATATTAAACATGGAGAAAGGATATATGTACCCATTTCTATATCAATAATACCCATTGGTGATTCATTTCAGAGCTTGGAAGTCTAAGTGAAATGGACTTTCATTTGGCAATTACAAATTTGATAAACAAATTATATCAATGTGAGTGCATTGGCTACTCTATGAAAAGCCATGTAAACACATTTTAAGAGTAATATAAAAGTTACTTGGCTTGATACATGATAAAAAAACAAGAAGTAGAAACAAGAGGAGAACACTTAACCATGTTCTTTTATACAAAGCAGGTTTTATATTTCTTTATCCATTATATCAATCGTAGGCCTTTTTAACACTTCTTAGGGAAGGTAGTTCATAAAGGACATTTAATCCAAAGAAAAAATATTCTCCCTATTCATCAAGACTAACATGTCATGAGTAACTTGATTCATTTGGGACCTCAAGGCCATCACCAAGAGCTAACCCATTTGAAACATACCTTGTTCCCTTACCCCAAAACTTCAAGTAGGTACACAATTATATATACTAGATTTGTGTAGATTATGTTCAAGGTTTGTCAATATAGTATAATCAAACATGAAAGTAATAATAATTGGAATGATAGCTCAATCAAGTAATTATCTAGCCAAGCATTGATATGAGCATACATGCAAACAAGACAATATAATAGTAGGGTTAAGATCTTTAGCATACCTTACGAGTAGTGAACATGTTATGATTCTTGAGAAAGATTCTAGAGAATGTACATCCTAGGGGGATCTAAGATATAAAAATACACAACAGTGGGTCTTAGATGAGTAGGGTTTTGATAATATAATCATATAAGTCATCTGGATATTTCCTCTAGACATTGGTGTAATGTAGTTCATTCTCTCGATCCAAGGTCCCAAACATGGATGCAGTTATTCAACGCAATCCAAGTATCAACATTATACTCTAGGTCTATGTAATCTATATACATTATGAGTGATACAAAATAAAGATAAGGTCTGATTTACATATAGAGGAAGCATGAGAATTTGGTCATCATCACGATTTAAACATGCAAGATCATAACTAATCATACTAGATCAATTCCATGCAATAAGGTCTCATTTCCAAGTCATATATGATCATAAAAAATCATAGGATAGATCAAGTCAGTATTCAGTGCTACCAATATGATAGGTTTATTGAGTTGAACAAGATAGAGCATGATATTGGCATAAAAGTCATATTTAATCATATGCAAATTACTAGGCTAACTAAGTCATGTAATGCATATAATAGATATTTGGGGTCTCATCATTCAAACAAGGGGCCACAAAGCATGATATCTTAGTTCATTACATCACAAAACATTGTACAGGTTACTGATTTTGAGAGTAATAGATTAGATGAGTATAAATTAAGATAAAGTTCAAGACTTGGTTAAGTTATCGCATGCAAGTACTTCTCTTTGACATTTCTAGGTCCAATAGTCATAGAAGGTTAACAAGATCATTAAGATGCATTTTGGTTGTCCAAGACAACACCATAGTAAAATAGGGTTGAAGTTTACCATTCTAGGGAATTTGAATAACTATAGATTACTAATGATACATGGTGTGCATGATTGAGGTTGATTAATAAGAAAATGATCATAAAGGTATCACCTTTACTAAATTAGGGATGAAGCAAGTGAAACTAGTAGAATATATTTTTATCATCATAAAGGGACATTTTTTTTAACAGAATGGCAATATTACATGATGGTTTTTAGTTTAGGGACATAGGATATACAATTTGTTTAAGATAAAAATGCAAGTTAGGATTTAGGGGGATTTACCTCAAAGCAGACCGCAAGTGGGTTGAGGGTTTGAGCACCTGGACTGCTTCTCGCAAACCCACCCGGAGAGCACTGAGACGGGCATTGGGCATGTAATTGTGGGAGGCGAGTAGTGGTCTGAAGCAACTCCACCTGCTAGCACTTGTCCTAAAGCATTGGTGAGTGGGGATCGACATTGGAGAGCAACACTGGAGTGGGTGTATGCATAGGTGAGCGGTCGAGTGATATTGGGAATAGGGACAAGATGGGAAGTATCTCCTAGCTCTAGCCAATGTTTCTTTGACCCACCAGGGAGGCAGTGGCTAGAGGAATGGAGTTGGAGGTGCAATAAAACTTTGTTAGAGTTTGAAAATTAAATAGTAGTAGAGGTGAAGTGGATGGGAGTTTTATACGCATCAAGGGACACACGGGTTTGGTCTAGGCACCTTAGTGTCAGTAGCCATGGAGAAGAAAGAAGTAGAAGGTCAACTACCTCTCTTCTACCACAGTACATGCTTGACTATCTATGGGGCAGGTCATAAGGGTTGAAAGGGGCCCCGGGTACAACCTGTGGTGGAGCAGGAGGCATTGAGGTTGCTACAAAGCTATTGCACAACAATACCTAGCTTGGGTACTAAGACAACACCAAGGCCACTAGACCACACCATAATCTATGGCTCATGCATCCAAGAATCCAAAATTGATTATGCATGGATGCAACCTTGTGATTGGATGAAGACGTGATCCAGAAATACAAGAAAATAATTGATTAAAGTGGGTGTGTGATTTGGTCCCATCAATGATTAAATCTAAGTTGAAAGGATAAAATTAAGTTTAAAGAAAGGCAAACTTCAATTGATCACATCTCTCTCATACTAGCTTGACATTGATCAAAATTAGGTACCTTAGATCGTGACAATAAGTTCTAGTGCATGAATGAAATTTTAGTAGAAGTAGATTGATAAAGGGGATCAAAATTATTTACATATACATAGTGTAGTTATGCCTAAACTTTAGCAAATTGGGTAGGATGTGACATGAAATTAAATAAAATCCATTTTTGGGTCGAAAGTGACTCAATTTCATTGGCTTGAGGTTCTGTTGAAAATATTCATGATTAATGAGCATCTATACAACTAAGATTCTTCAAATAAAAAAAGAATGCAAAAATTGAGGTTGTCACAGTAAGTGATATTGAAGTTATGATATGAAAAATATAATAAATTCTTGAAATTAAAAGTGATACATGTAAATCCGTACTAAATTAAGTAACTTCCATACACATCTTGTGTATGTTTGTGAGCTATATTATACATTAATTCCTCATTCTTAGAAAGATATTCCACTATCTGATGAACTCAAACTTCTTTGATTTTTATTTTCCTCCCACTTGTTCCTTTTCAAATAATTTCCATTCAAGTCAATCATTAGATTAAGCTAAAACATCATTTCTTTATATTAAATATAGAATTGATATCCCTTGGTTTCCTAAGATATGTAAGAAACTAACATTCATCCAAATAGGGTCAAAAATTTCTGAAAAACTATTTCCTAACATAATCTTAAGATTCTAAATCTTATAAAGAGACATATTGGAACACTTCTTAATCCATATCTTGTAAGGCATTATTTTAACTAAAATTGTAGATCCATATATAAGTGTAAAAGCTACAAATTTTATAGTTATTCCCAAAAGAAGTTGGAACCACAATCGGAACTCATCATGGATTGCATTTTAAATCAACCGTGATTTTGGGCCACAATATCTCATAAGGTCCTAAAACTTTAAGTCTAAATTCTCCCCACCTCTATCTAACTAATGTGTCTTATCATTCTTGCCAAGTTGACTATACTTCATTCATTAATTTCTTGAACTTATGAATGGATTACTATGTGTTTCATTTGATATACTTAGACATACATAATGAAGTCAATAGTAATGTGATGAACTATTGGCATACAACTCTAGGATTTATGCCAAAATTTATACACATTATATGTGTGAATCATATAAATCCATTCACTCTTTGACTACTTCCAATAAAAGGTACTTTTTTCGTATTTCCCAATAAAAATATTACATGTCTGAATTGATTCAAAATTAAACAATCCTAGATATCCAATTTATGCACTCTAGAGATGTGTTTCTCATTCATGTAGACTAATTGAATTTTTTTAGAGATAATGTCTTGTTTGAGCTATTGAGTTTGAAAAGATCTAGAAGGGGGTGAATACAACTTTATTATAACTTTAATCAAATAAAGTAATCTTACTTAAAGTACAGTAGAAATATAAAATATAATAGGAAACCTCAAAAGGACACAAATATTTAGAGTGATTCCATCAAAAGACATCATTCCACTACCTTGTTGTTTCCAATCATGATTTCTAAATCATGTATTTTATTCCTTTAATATACTGATACAAGTACACAAAGTTTACCAATGCCTTTTCTGGGTCAAGACAAACCCTTCTTTTCAGCTCAAGGATAACTACCACCTTCTTTGATGGGACGGCGAAAGGTCACTCTCTAGGAGAGAATCACAATTCACCTCCACCACCTTGGTTGCAACCTTCAACTTTGAAGTAGCACCAAAAGAAATTCACCAAAACCAACTTTCTTGAAGTAGTGATAAGAAGCAGCACACTGTAGTGCAAGAACATGAGAGGAATAAGGAGATTACAATGCTCTTTTCACAAGATGTACAATTAAGCATTATGGACAAGTGATGATGATCTTCTTCCATAAAGTTTAGGCAAAGTTTAATTGGGTGAAGAGGTCACTTGAACTAATTCTTAGGCTTAATCTAGATGGATGGCAATATGAAGCATAGGGACTAAGAACATTGAGAAGAATGCAAGTATTATGCTCCAGTGTATGTAAATGTACTTGCCATTGTTGCTTAATGGTTGTGTATAAGTGTCCTTAGACCACTACTATTTATAGGAATGGTTTGTAAGTGGCTAGGACACCTTAGGGAGTGTCTAGGATTTCTGGATGGACAACTAACCATTTGAATGAAGTTAATTAAGGTGCAACGACTAGTTTGATCGCTAATTAATTTTCAATCTAGAACGCTCCTCAGTTAAAATTTAGTGCAAAAAAGCTCCAATGACTATATCTTGGTCAAAGATAAAAAATATGTCCCAATGTCTCTCTGTTGATCGAGAAAAAATTAGACTGGAGGTTTTTTTAGTCAACATATATTTCGACCGAAGAGCACTCTATTCAAGAATATGCAATGTTTGTGAGGTGCTTAGAAGACTTATTTGAGCCCAATCAACCCTAAGGTCTTTATGTAAGGTAGGATAGGGTTTTGGATAGGTTTCAGAAGATCATTACTTGTCCTCACATCCTATCTATAAAGTTATACAAAAGCACAAGAATACATAAATACATGGTACAAGTTGATTAGAAAGTATCCAAATAGATATATTTGCAAGGTATTCGTAGTTGGATCTTGACTTAGTTTCTTGATCATTTAAAATACTCAATACACATGTTTTCAATATAATTTGGGAAATATTTGCATCATCGAAATATGACTGTGGTATATCCAAAAATCCAACCATCTATCCCTTTTTGATGATGAAAATTATTTCCATAAGATAAATTCGAAGTTTCAAATTTAAAACTTTATACCATTAAATTGCTTTGTTAATAGCCGATTTATCCCATGGGTTATTCTCCCCCTTTCATTGAAGTAAAAAAGGGTCAATACATACCAATGCTCCCACTCAAGGAGACACTCTCCCTTGACAAGATAGTCATTTTGCAGAAGGAAAAACTCATACTTGATATATTAATTGAAAAATAATACCAATAAATGGGAAATTTAAAAAGATAGACATTAAGGCATAGTCAAAAAGCCATATTATCAAGGAACATTAAAAGGTTTTCTAATTTCCAATGAAAGTAAAGTTAATCCCTTCATGAAAAAATTCCAATAAAGCACAAATATAAAAAAGATACAACAAATGTTAAGTCCACCATGATGTAGAGATGTGTTGAAAATCAAAAGTCTAAATACAAAACTGATTTCTTAACCATTTGTAAAGGAAGTTAAGCCCATAAATGATTAGAGAATCCTTTAAGCATAAAAATGAGGTCAAAAAAAGTATCTCTAGACCAAATATAAGGGATGTTAAGCCCATATTGATATAGAGAATCCATTAAGATAAAAAACAAGAACAATAAAAGTAAATATAGAACAAATAAAAGGGATGTTAAGCCCATATTGATATAAAGAATCATTAAGAGAAAAAATAAGACAAATAAAAGTATCTCTAGACCAAATATAAGGGATGTTAAGACCATATTTATATAGAGAATCCATTAAGAGAAAAAAGATATGCAAGATATAATTTTGAGCTCCCCCTTAATCTGTTACCAAGTAAAAAGAGCTCATACAAAACGATTTACTAAAAGATAGTCATTTAAAATCCCAAACATCATGACAAAACATTTATGTCAAATGTAGAAATTAAGATATGTAGGGTGCTATCAAGAATTAATTCAATCATTGAAATAAAGTAGATATTCATTTTATACACAGATCTAAATTGTTTAAGTAAAAATAAGCAAATGAATATTTATATAATAGATATGCAAGTTAGCCTAAAAATTATGCTGAGATAACACACAAATATTTTTATAAAATTTAGGAATATGTCAAATCTCAACATGTTCCTCTTTTCCTTCTAAGTTGGGGTTTTAGGAACCCAAACCATATCAAGGGCTCCATTCTATCGATAATCACATGAAAATGAACAAAAACATTGACAATAATGACATGAGATACAAGATATTTCACATCTCTTTTTTATGATATCTTTTTTTCGTACATATATAGTTTTAGTCTTGGGAGAATGTCTTTTTTTCTATAGGAATATGTGAGGATTGATTTTTTGGCATTTATCTAAACCTGTTCTTCCTATTTGTTTAGAATATTAACTAAGATGTTATCTAGACTTTTGTTTCCTTGCATTAATCTAGAAACTTGTTTTTGAAACTCAACATTTTCAGCAATCTTTTTAGTTAGATCTTAGTTTACTTAAGCATGATTTTAAAGTAAAGTATCTCTTTCTTTTATCTAAGAATCATAATCTAAATGATTGCATAAAATGGGTTGAGTTTTATAATCATGTGTTTTAGCAAGAATAACAACCTTTTCTTGAGAAAGAATACTATTGTTATTTTTAACAACAAGCATCTAAGTCTTATAACTCTTAACATATTCTTTTAATGAACTCTTTGAAGATTCAATGTGTCATTTTCAGAGATAAGATTATCCGGATTAACATTGAATTCATCAATAATTTTGGCAGTTTCTTCTTTTGTTTCTTTCAATCAATATATTTAGCATGAATTTTTTCAAGACTATTAACTAAGTCTTCTCTTGGTAGTTCAAAAATATCTACCTCATCAATTTCATCTTCTTTTTCCATGAAACATTATATTTTCTTCTCTTCACTACTTGCATTATCATGGCTTGATTGATCCTAAGCATCCTTATAGGATTTTTATCCCTTGTCTTTCTTTTTGAATGAGGGCATATTTTTCTTAAGATTTGGGTATATTTTTCTTTTTGAATGAGGTGCTTTTCTTCTAGGTGCGTTGAATGCCTTCTTTACGCATTCAAAGCACCTAGAAGAAAAGGATGGATCACTTTGAGTTTTTTTAGAATGAAATCTCTTACATTTCTTACGATCTACAATTAATACACTTTCATTATCATCATCACTTATGTCACTACATTCTTGAATGATGCTTCCTAATGACACTTTGGTAAGGGATTTTAAATTGAGATCCTCCCTTTTTATTTTTCTTTTTTGAACCTCGATTCTTTTTCTTCTAGAGTGACTCCATGTGTCTCCAGATTTCCAATGAGTTGCTCCATCTAAAGTGTTGTAACATCACTAGTTTCTTCAATAGCAATAACCTTTAACTTGTACCTTATAGGCAATGATCTAAGTATCTTGGATACTTGATCTTCCTCTCTTTTGTACATCCCCAAGACAATTAAGTTGTCTACAATGTTATAAAATCTTGCATACATTTCTTTAATGGTTTCGTTAGGTTGCTTACTAAATAATTCAAACTTGTGTTTTAACATGTCAATTTTAGTATTCTTTACTGGTGTAGTATCCTAATGAGTTACTGAGAGTTTATTCCAAATCTCATAAGATTTTTCACAAGTAGACATATGATTAAATTTTCTTGGAGATAAAGAACAATGAAGTATTCTTACAACCTTAGCATTTAATGTCTCTTGTTTTACCATTTGTACATCCCATTGCTCCAGTTTGGTGGTTGGAAGTTTGTAAGATCTGGCAATCATCCTCCATAGATTAAAACATATTTCTTGAAAACAAAATTGCATTCTCCTCTTCTAGTAGGTGTAGTTTGACCCATCGAGCAATGGTGGCATGTTCACGTATGTTCCTTCCATGTCAAAGTTGCTAGTATGCCTTCCCCCATTCTTCAAAACATGTTAAGGCTTCTTGAAGACATACTATGATACCAATTGAAAAGATCTAAAGTAGGGGTGAATAGAGCTTTATGATAATTTTAATCAAATAAAATAATTTAATGTGTAGTGGAAACATAAATTATAATAGTTAACCACAAAAGGACACAAAGATTTAGAGTGGTTCCATCAAATGTCGTCATTGCACTACCTAGCTGTTTCCAAAAAATATTTCTAAATCATATATTTTATTCTTTTAATATATCGGTACACAATATACAAAATTTATTGGTGTCTTTTGTGGGTCAAAACAAACCCTCCTTTTTGTCTCAAGGAAAACTACCACCTACTTTAATGGGCCTCCGGAAGTTCGCCCTCTTGGACATAATATCAATCCACCTCCACCACTTTTGTTGAAACATTCTTCCATGAAGTATTGAGAATAACTAACACAGTTGCACAAAAACAAGAGAGGAATAATGAGATAACAATGTTCTTTTGACAAGATGTACAATTCAGCACTATGAACAAGTGATGATGATCCTTTTTCAAAAAGTTCAGGAAAAGTTGTATTAGGTGAAGAGGACACTCAGAGAAATGCTAGGGATTAGTCTAGATTTCTAGAAATATGAAGCATAGGGACTAAACAATGAGAAGAATGAAAGGAGTATACTCAAGTGTATGCAAATGTATATGCAATTATTTCTCAATGGTTGTGTATAATGTCCTAAGACCACTACTACTTTTAGGAATGGTTTACAAGTGTTTAGGACATATTAGGGAGTGTCTAGAGCATGGTGGATGGTCAACTAGACATTTGGGAAAATTAAGGAGGAACATATAGTTTGATCACTAATTAAAATGCTCCTCGGTCGAGATTTATTTCAACCGAGAACTGTCTAGGTCAAAATAAATTTCTGATGAGAATGCTCTGAGTGTGAAAAAGCTCCAACGACTATTAAGACCATCAAAGATCTAAAAGTTGTCAAAACAACCCTCTTTCAGTCGAGAAAGATTTTTTCTGAAGGTGTTTCTGGTTGGAAATACATTTTAAATGTGGAGGAGTCTATTCAAGAATATGCAAAGTATGTGAGGTCCTATAGAAAAAGACTTATCTAAAACTTATCAACCCTAAGGTATTTATGTGAGGTAGGATATACTTTTGGGTAGGTTTCATAAGATTGTCACTTGTCCTTATGTCATGTCTATCAAGTTGTACAAAAATGCAAGAATACATAAATAAATGATACAACTTGATTTGCAAGTATCCAAACATATATATTTGCAATGTATTTGTATTTGGATCTTGACTTAGTTCCTTGATCACCTGAAATACTTAATACATATGTTAGTAATATAATTTGGAAAACATTTGCATCATCGAAATATGAGTGTGGCATATCCAAAACGCCAATAGAGTTGACGGTTCTTGATATCCATGCTCCAAATGTTTTCCTCAAGATTTGACAAATAAAAACCATCATTTATAATGGTAGTACCACATAACATCTCATTTTTATAGATATAATATCTACCTTTATGTGTAAGAGATTTGAAACCATTATTTTTCAAACATGAAACATAAATAATGTTCAGATTCATGACATTTACTTAACAATTGTACTCTATCTCTATTACAAGTCTAATGAGAAAAGATAAATAGCTAATTCATGTAGTCCTTAAACAATGAGAGTTGAAACTTATATGAACCACTAAGTATTTGTTACCTATATCAATAATTTTACTACATGCTTGATAACTTTGAAATAGAATTGATTGAAATTGACATACAAATTATGATCGAGGAGAAAGATATGTAGGAAAGGGTCATTGTCAACAATGACCCTATTATAGGCTTACTTATTTAAAATATAATATTAGATTTTATTCATGTTTATTAAGTTATCTTGATATAATTTCTTGAGTTTCAAGGATCTTGGAGTTGTGTTTCTATAAAAATGGGAAAGTTGTGAGAATTGGATAAATAATATCTATTTTGATTTTTAAGATAATTGGGAAAGTGATTTGTTTTGGATAAATAATATCTATTTCTCCTAAAATTTCAAGTATTATGGATGGAGATAGATGTAGAGTTTTTAAAAAAATAGATTTGAGGTATATATAAAATTTGATTTATGGGTAATTCACTTAAATTTTGAGCAACTTCAATTATATTTCATTTTTATTCTAAGAATTATTTGAGGAAATTATTCTTAGATATAAAGTTAGTAGTACATTAATGTTTTGAGAAAAATGGTTAGGATGAGTTGATATTGTTTTATTGGTTTAATATTAATAGGATGGTTACAACCACTATTTTTATGATCACTATAAGCAGAGTATGAGAAAGGGGTGTGTATGTCCAATGAAATTAGAAAGGACCTCCATGTGCAATACAAACTTGGGGGTTTCCTTTGAGGTGGTTTACCTTACCAAAACCTTAAAGAATATTGAAGGAATGAAATGATAGATAAGAAAGAGAGAAAAGGACATGAATGGGAATGATTATCCAATCAGGAGGAGGTAAATGGCATGACTGTCCAATGAGGAGTAGGAAGTTAAGTAAAGAATATGATACCCAAAGAGGTGGACGTACAAGAGGTAGAAGAGAATGAGAAGAGGCACTAGTATATTATTCTATTGTACTTGTATTGGCACATCGATTAGGTTTCATACAATTGGTGTCCACAAGCAAAGCAATAGGTAAAGAGACCTGATAGGTCGAGGGGAAATAGGATACGTCGAACATTGAATTTTTAGTAGGAAGATGTTAAGAGATTCCATAACCTAGCGGCTTGAGCCCCTCCCCAGTGTTGGATGTGGAGGCTTGTTGTTACTTATATAAGAAAATGATGAATCATGTCTTCTGGAATAGGTAGTTCATGTAACAAAACTAAAATTTCAATATGTAAGATGAAAAATAGAAAAGAACGTATTAGTGAAAGGGTTTTGAGTCTAGATGTTAAATGAAACTTAAAAAAAAAGATTCTTAGTATTACTAATCTATATTATTATTTTTGCTAAACCAACACAATTTCTATATTTTAATGTATATATATATATATTATTTATTTATATTTATATATGTTTGTATATGTATAAATAGAGAGAGGTTCAGACTAGGCAAGAATTGACTCTATCAATGCACAAAAGAGCACAATAGTTTTGAATGCTCCGTCAAACGAATGTAAAATCCAACAATAAGATCTTATATTCACCTCATGACATATATATAAACTAATTTTTAGGTAATTTGGTTACTCTTGAGTCACCATCTAACATGTGAAAAATAAACCACTTAAATTGGTTCCATGACACCAATTATGCTACGTGAAGATGCATGGGACATACTTGTCCAAATGAGCTCAAATTCCTTGTGTATCTATATCATTAATATATATGAACATTATCAAAATTACTTTTCCCATTTAATATGTGTTGTGATAATTATAGGCCTCACTAAAAAATTGATATGATGCAGAATCGATTCTATCCTAGTTTTGTTCCTATATTATATTGAATATAGTAATAATAATAATAACTAGTGAATGACGTTGAATAATTTACTACATATGCATTTTGATATCTTCAACCTAATTTTATGGTCTCATCTTTGTATATTTATCAAAATGGTAGGCTATATCCCAAAGCACTATTATGGGTATTTTTGTTTATTTACTAATCAAATCTTATAGAATGAAACATGTTGACATACTTTTCCTAATATTGTTAGTTGTTTCATGAATTTTTTTTATTGAATTTTTTTTATTTTATAACATAATATGACATAAAATATCTATACGTTAATATTCTTGATTGAATACATAGATTATATATGTTTAATGAAATATATTAGAACCATAAGAAAAGTATATTATTCCTTATGTTATTAATCTTATAATTTGATATTAACATATAGTCAATATAAATATTGTCTTGATGCTACCAAGTTTGTTGCATATGCATGATACTTGTATATGTTTTATTTTGGATATAAATGGTTGAGTAAAATTAATGTGCATATAACATTGCATACTATTAACTATCACAACATGTTCTCAATGTCATATCACAACACTACAAAAGTATATATTCATCCAAATATGTTGGATAATTTTTTCATATACCTAGAATGAATTTATCCATAGAATTAGGGTTTAATATGATTGTTAGGGTGAATTTAGACATATTGATGTGACGTTGATTTCAGATTGTTTAGGACCCTACCGATTTTTTTTACTCGAGGTCGGTAGTTCATGTGACTATATATGATTACTATGATTGAATCGAATGTTTCGTATGCTTTACTACTATGTTTGAGTTTTAATTTTATGAAATATATACATTAGGTAATTACAATTATGTATCTCTCATTATTTGAATGTCATGATTTTGATTTTTTTTTGAAGTCCTCTAATCATCATCCTTATTTATTAAAGTCATGTTTTGATCATATAATTATATTTCATCTAAAAATAAATCAATTATGTTTTGAATAAATGATGCAATGATATATTGATGTCGTTGTTTGTTTAATAATATATTTATTAGCCATATCACATTATGCTACATTTAGGTGCAATACGGCAGAGACTTAACATACTAAAGGAGAAGTTTGGTGCAATTATAGGATGGAGACACTTTACATTGATGGCATGATTATATGATAATGACAATGTTAAAGAGAAAATGGTTGAATCATTATTTTTTTCTTGTAGTGAGGTACCTTTGTGGAAATTATTGGTTTTGCAAGGTATGATGGACTATCAAAGCATGTTGTTCATCATGTGGATTGTTAAATAGAGAGGTAATATAGTAATATTCTCAATTTATGCATGCAACTTGTTTTCAAAAGTTATTAATGTTAAGATATCATAAGTTTCTCTATGTCCGGATTACATATCTTCTATTCTTATAAAGTATATAGTTCCAATTATTTATGTTGTCCTTGTATTCGATTGGATAGAGGAAGATACTTCACTAGATTAAGAACATAAGAAGTTCAAAATTAGAGTTGAAACAATACCAATCATCTAAAACATATATTGGGTGATTGCCATATTAAACTCAGTCCAGTCGACTATCTATTTTTTTGAAACTCATATTTTATGTATTAATTTTTAGTTATCATATTATTATTATGATTGAGGTACATGATGAGACAAGCTTGATGTAGTAGTTTTCCATTCAATAGCAATGATACAAATCTATTTTATCGATGAATGGTGTTTCATTTATCTTGTAATTAGATTATTTTTGAGATTCCTCCATACAAGCGACCCATGTTACAGGACAAAAGGTGTTTTCTTTTGATGATGTGTGTATATGTGGAGGGGTGTTACAAACAATTTAGAATTATTAGTAGTATAAGTTTTCCTTAAGACTTATGTGGTGGTTTTATGGAAGTTGAACCTTTAGTTGTATCTTTATGGGTACAATCTAAGCTTATTAGATCAATAGTCAATATAAAATAATTGAGTTGGTCATCATACTTGAGTACCATAATTTATGTACATGATTTGTAAATTTGAATGATTTAATATTCAAGTTTCTTTCTATATCTTGAGATTCCTTATCATTTTGAATATTCTAAAAATGATGCAATATACATGTTTATACTGCAACTTATTGTTTTGTGCATGGATATGAATAAATAATCTTGTCTCTTTGTTAGTGTTCGATCACTTAGTGGAATTGTATGTATCAACCTAGTGGTTTTAGTGTTATAAGGTATAATACAATCATAAGAAAGGTCGAGATAAAAAATACTGAAAAACTTAAACCAAAAAAAGGATGCATTTTAGATTTAATATCCTTGTTGTCTACTAAAATTGAGATGTTGTAAAATATTTGGTTTATTTTTATGGGAGTGACTTATTGTATGAAAAATTGTAATGAAAATCGTAGATGATCATGTGTTATCAATTAGGTGAGAGTGACTCACAAAATAAAACAAAAATGATGGGCTGGATAGTCTATTACTAGTTATTATCTTTGAATTCTTAAAAAAAAAAAGAATTTTCCTTGTCTTTCCAAATTCGATTCCAATCATGTTTGTCTTGATTGTTTCTTGGTGTTTGATTTAGTCAAGTTTAGCTTATTAAATCAACAGTATAAGGCACTAGTGTCTTAGAAGGTTGGTTAATGTAATAAGAACTAAATCATGTTAGGTTTACAAAATGTTATATAAGTTTCTACTAAAAAAAGTAACATATTTTCATGGATATGTTGATACGTAAATGAAACATTATAGTCCTTATAACATATGTTATAAGGACACTAAAGGCTCTTTGGTATATGCATTCCCTACATGACATCACATAAAGATTAGAGTACATCTATATAATCTTGCTATGTTATGTTTCCATTTTTGAACAAAAACCATTACCACAATAATGAAATAGGAATAAATGTACTATTGAAAAAAGGGGATTTCTTCAAGGTCCAAATTTATCCGGTGTTGGTCTTGTGATCATTATATTCTTTACAAATAGATTTTCTTATTTCCTAATGTTGGGATGAACACCAAATTAAGATGTACAATTTCAATGCATTCTTATGTTTACGATATCCCCTTTTAAACAATGGATGCTCACATTGTTGTGCCACCTTAATTAGTGAACACAAAGGATTGCACTTAGTTTTTGAAATGATATATATTGTCTTTATTATATTTAAAAGTTAAAAAGTAAAAAACTAATGTTAGATACATTTGGAGATGTAGTGTGTAAAAATTGAAAATAATATGACATAATCCGTGATCTCAAGAACTTTTTTTGTACAAAATTATATCCAGATGATCAAAATAGCTTGAAAGATTAAACTTTGTAATATGTGAAAGAACAAAAACCGCATTAAATGAATGCACCAATACCACAGTTTGAGTTCCCAAAATATAACAGGACGAAATATGTCACAAGATACCTAGCAAAATTTATTGATAAGTTTAGTTATTGTTGTGTGGTTAAACTGAAAAAAAAAATGTAATATTCACTTGAAAAATATTTATATGTGTGGAATATGTGGTGTTTGATTTTATATTGATGGACCATCTTGATTCCAACTCTCCAAAAGGTTTCTTTATTGGTTTTGGATTGGAAAATAGTATTATATCATTTTGGGGATGACAAAAATAGGATAGTCATTGGGTACATGAATGTACACTCAAATAAATTAGTTCTATACAAGTGTATTATTATAGTTATAAAACACAAGAAGTCCATCGAAGTGGGTGATAATAATCAATATGATGTAATTTTTTTTTATAATATTTCTTTCATGGATGAAAAAAAACCTATAGAGAAAATTGATACTTCAATGAAAAATGTATGCATGAAGAACATCTAGAGGATCGAAAATGGCACATGAGTGATATTATATGAATTATATTTAGTTGTTTAATCCATTCTCGTAATCCAAAGTGTTTAGATGAACCAATTTAAGTAAAGGATTCCAGTAACTAAAAGTTTGATATGGATAATGAAATGAGGTGGGTATTCTACAATTATAATTGATAACTATACAAATTCTAGATAAAAACAAGAGTGTACTACATGACAATGGACATACAGAGTTCAAGAAGAACTTAATGGGAAGAATAAATATCAAGAGGGCTTTCTACATAAGGGTTCCCTACATGCCACTTATAATTTATTATAGTAGACTTACCATTATAATTACACAAACTACAATCACATTGGTTTTTGGGGATTTAGATAGAACCTAAAAATGTTTGATGTAAAAATAGGCTTTTAAGGATAAAAAGAAGATCACACACACATGCAAGTATACATATACATACACAAAAATATACATATATATACATACATATACATATACATATACATATACATACACACACACACACAAATATATATATATATATATATATATATATATATATATATATAGAGAGAGAGAGAGAGAGAGGTTAAAATACCACATGTGTAATATGATATGCTAACCAATGATACATGTTATAGTTTGCATGAAATTTTTACCATTGAAGTAAAATTATTACACTCACATTACAATTTGCATTAATATATTATAATACACATTAGGTACATTGGATTTGCTATTTTTCCATTCACAAAATTGAACAATTATTGAGGGAAATTATAATTTTCTTTAGCGTACTATATTTTTTCTTATTATCTTTCACTAGATCATAACAAGAACAAACACACAAATATTTAGACGATGTAAATCTACTCATTTCAAAATGACAATTATACATGGACACATATCATTCTAGGCTCAATTTCTCATCACCTAGACGTCATATACCCATCTACTAAGAAAACACTTATCTAAAGTTGTCCAAATGGGTTTAACAAGAAATAAATGATATCCTAGCTCTTTTGGTCAAGGTTCTCTTCATCTAAGATCTTATAAAGAGGAAAACTAGAAGATAAAAAGGATATTCAATGAAAAATATATTATTCAAACATAGCATGGTTCATACAAGCATAGATGAAGTAGAAAATAGCAAAAATGAGTAGCAGGGCTACTCATTGTGCCCAAGAGAGGGGACGAATCACTCATCATAGAAGTAACAAAATCAACGAGAGAAAAAAGTACACAACTTCATTTTAATTGTAAAGGAGGAAGGGAATTCATGGTGTGCAATTTCTTTCTTTGTGCTTGGAAATGAGGGAGCTAGTGTGGTAGAAATGTGCACCCTAGAGGGTTGTTGTTGTAACCTTGCAAGTGTTTCTCTTTCTTCTTTGTCTTGGATCAAAATAAAAAAGAGGGTACATTATGTGTTCAAAGGATGATGAAGTTGTTGTCAAGGGGATGGATGGCGCTCGTAGATCTAGGCACTTTCAAGGTCTGGATCTTTAGAGACTCGAAATTAGCATCAATGGAGAAAATATAGAAATTGAAGTCCATCAATCATATGCATAGTTCCTTCTTTATAACTTGATTATGGATGGAGGCATCATTTTAGAGTTACAAGAGATGCCTCAGAATGGATACTAGGGGTGTGTGTTTACAGGAGACATGTTAGGATTTGGTGATGATGGTCATGACGATAAAATGCCACTGTGTTCTATGGCGACCTTCATCGATGGGATTCTTCAAATGGATGTATTGATGTAGGTGCATTCAGTTTACCCCTATTTGGATAAAAAACTATGTTGGGCCTGGGTGGCCAATGCATGATGTCAGGGTTATATGTGGCACAAGATTCACATAAAGTTGCTACTTCATTAGACCAGAGTCATCATATGACATCAGTTGACATAGCACATTTTCCCCATTGGCTGGAGTCGCACAAGGGAGAAAATGCACGGGTGCATTGGGAATTGGTTAGTAATCCATGTTAGGACTTTGACATGAGACATTGATACAAAGTCAAGATTTATGAGAATGAAGAGGTTCATGCAAAACTAGGGGGATCGGGGTATGGCATCATGCTCATGTTGATTGATGTAGATTTGAAGTGGTTGTGATACCTTCATTGATGGATTCTATGAAAATCAACAAATTAATGAATGCTCAATTCAGCCATGAAAATCAAGAAAATAATCAATAATATAATGAATTAGCTTAAAAGTAAGGAGACTTAACTGAAACTAATACTAAGTTGAAATATGAAATATGAATTAAAAATTAAGAAGAAAATTCTACAAAAAAACTAGCATGGATATGAGCTCATCATTGCCATTATATTTTTCTTTTTAGTACATCAAGTAACAACAATTGAAGGAAAAAAGCTCAAGGTTCCACAAGCCCTATCCTAAAACCACATAAAATTTAATCATTATGGCATAGAACAAGTAATTAGTGATATTTATGGGATTCTTGTAGGAATCATATCATAAATAATGCAAATAGAGACTGAATCACTCACCTTGGATAAATATCACAATCTGTATAAAGCTCATGCATTGAACCTTATCGCCAAGTTGTTGGTTGCATGTCCAAAGTGCCATTATGTGATGATTGGAATAGGGATGTATTGTATATGCTTTCATTATTACTAAAGGATGTTTCACTTATTATTCTTATTTAAATATTGAGATAATTTATTAATGTAATTGTCACCTAAGAATGTTTTGACTAGATGATGTATGGTTTGGGTTTGTAACCTAATCATATGTATACATAAGAGTATTCGATCTTTGTATGTTTTAGTATTGAGATTACTATGTATATTTAGTCTTGATATTGGATATCAACTCGGATACATATGTACTTATTAGAGAAAAGGTGTAATAGAGAGTTCCACTTTGTTAATGACAAAATCCATGTCATGGCAAGTCTGATTTATGTATCAATTTGATAGTGGTGACTATGATCCTTGGACCTAAAGTCGCTATACTAATCACATGTTCTTATATGTAACAATAGACCAACATGACTCTGAATAAAGGTTTCCATACAAAAGGTGATTGGGTGCATTGTGACACTGTGAATTACAATGAGTGGTGTAATTGAATTTGTCCATCCATGGGAGTGATATGACGATCACTCAAAAAAGCAAGAATAAGAAATGCATCACCATACTCATGTGAGTAAATATATGGTATTAAGCAGAAACAATCTCAATACTTTGATCCAATTCAAGGAACATAGACTTAATGTTAATAGGATGACAACTCCCTGCCTCAGATTAAATCTTAATATATGTGACAAAGAGATCATACTGTCAAATTAAAATTGGTCACTAAATAGGTTCAAGTTATTCACAACTTATTCCAGTTACTTGGGTGGCAATAATGGGTTTCTTAGATACCAATATTTTCTTGTGATGTTATGAAGACCGCTACAATTGAATTGTGGAACCTATGGGTCACATTCACAAGGAAACAAAAATATTTCAAATTTTTCTATAAAACCTATGATTTGATTGGTTTTAAATCATGTACATGCAAAATTGTAGCCCACTTGGGTGACTGCAAGGTCTAGTCGAGCAACTATAAAGTCCGATCAAGTAGCTAGATGGTTTGCTTCAGTGAAATGATTGATTGTCAATCAATCCACTGATCATCACTTCGGGAAAGTGATTTCAAGTGACTCAGAAAGTGAGTCATATGACTACACCAGGTTGGACAAATGAAAGAAAGTTGCCTTGTTCAATTTGGAATCAAATTAACAAACTAAATGGGACCAAGATTGATGAGTCTCATAACTCCATAATAAAGTCAGGTGACACATACTCCAAATTGGTCCTATTCAAATGACACATTAAGCATGTCGGGTGACTAGTATTACTATTCAATTTTTCCTTTTTTCAATCTATTTTTAAGTTGCAATTAGAATCATGCTTGGATTTAGGAATTTCCAAGACCAGTTCTCTTCTATATAAAGGGGTGCATGCATATTGGGTGGGGTACACTTGATACACATTGTGAGACAAGTTTTATAAGAGTTCTTTATCTTGGAGAGAGGAAAGATCACCCCAAGGATAACATCTCACAGTTGAAGGAGAAGGGCAGTGAGTGACACTAGTGCACCGACAACGTCAAATTCTTCTCTTGGCAACCAAGGTGTTGCACCAAAAGTTTTGTGTGTCTTCATGGATGGCTTAGAGGTTGGAGGCCCTTCGGTAAAGGATTGGGAACAAGAAGATTATATAGGAATAAGACAAGGCATTCATTCAAGGACAACATGGAAACAACAACAATCACTTCTGATCTAGATCTGAAAGTGCAAGTTTTACACCGACATAAGATGTGTCTAGTTGTTGGACAAGTAGTTTGCTCCAAGCTTTATTTTATATCCCTTTTATTCTTTAATATGCTGAGATATTATGTGTACAATGGATGTATTGTCTTGGGTTTTATCATGAGAAATATTTATTTATGTTGATCCTCCCTCTCTCCAAAAACACTGCATATGTTTCTGCAATAAACCCAAAAACATCCTCTTTTTCTATCTCAAGATCAGACTATGTCAGTAAAAGTGAAAAGAAAAGGTTTTTACGTAGGGAGCATGGTTTCCATCATTTATTTCAAAGTAAATGTTCAAAAAGGGTAAAAGAGAAAGGAAACAATACCATACATGATAAAAAGAGGAATATCCTGAATGGGTTCAAGATATACTAGATAAGGAAGGTGATTTCACTCTTGCATGGTCAAGTACCAAGACAAAACACCAACATTCATGAGCTTCTCCACCTACATCACCCTCGTCTAGATCCAATAATGACCCAACAGATCCAAAACACAGTAACTTGTCCTAGAGACCAATTGTTCCCATATTTATAGTCTAAGTTAAGAGAAAGTCACATTTTTTCCTAAGAGTGTCACATTGGGCCTTCGGATCATCCAAATAGGTTCAAAAGCATGGATAAAGTACTTGTATTGGGTAATAATAGCACTCATCGGTAACCTCATAGCTAGATTAGACTCCAAAAACACACATGTACCACAAACTTGTCCCAACATTAATGCATTATACATGGCTCATAGATGAAATCAGTTGCATTAGCCTAGGCTCTAGCTGGAAGAGAATGCAGTACTGCATACATGTTCCTCAAGTGGTCACATTGTCCATCTTGGGCAGCCAGGTTGCCCACTAATGGCTTACTTGATCCAATCAATCAAACCGCTTACATTGACCAATGCAATAACCAAGGTACCTTGTTTTAAGTCTAGAGAAATTCAGGATTTTACTTCACCAAAATTTGAAAATAGTATTTAACCATCATTTAAATCATTATGTTTATTATCCTAGATATTTATTTTTGAATATAGACATACTATAAATCAATTCATAATAAATATCATAAATTATGCAATTATGAAAAATAAAGTAATTCGAAAACAAGACAAGATTCAATATCATTGACATATTAACTATTATTAATCTTAAATCCTTCATATATACATGGGTTACCCTACATTAGGCTTTTAAATACATCTAAATATATATTCATCAGGTATTAAGGAGAATCGAGTGTCTATTTCCCATAAGGAATCACCCTATAATTGACATGTGATACTTATTAGACCATAGTTTAGAATATGGTACTAATATGATGAGCAAAACAACATTATAACTGAAAATAAATTTTGACTATTATAATAAAAAATAATACAAACCATAACCCTAATTCTAGAAAAAGGTCATTAGAGACTAATATCATTAGCAACCCTTGACCAATGAAAGGTATCATACTGCTAAATGGCCTAGGGTAGATTCTAAATATGATTCATATATAATATTAGGTGACTCTACGTAAGAATTTACAAATATATGACTAGCTTGACTAATAAGGAAAAAGGAATATATATTTGAATTTTATCATTTCTTATTAGTAGCAAACATCTGTTTTATGTTTTAAGTAAAACCTATAATTTCCCTTATATTCTAGCTTCTAGTAGTATTATCTTCAATGTTATATCCTATACTTAGAAAATAGACATTAAATGCTTATAAAATGTACCCTAAATAAAATATTTAGAATTTTTATATTTCTTACAAATTTCTAAAGATTTTTCTAGTCTAGGTGTTTGATGGTCACTGGTAGAAGATCTATAAGTTTTAGATGTGCCATATTCAAATGTGGACCCATGCCCTCATAATTTTAGGAGGTTCCACTGTCCAATTTTGAACAAAAGAGGGGATCCACTTCTTACTTAATTTGAGAAATAAACCTACTCGATTGCAAATTTATTACTAAGTATGAAGGGTGAGGTATTTTATTTCAGATCAAAAGTATGATAAAGAAAAACATATTATCAGTGTTTAGTAGTAGAATGTTTGATAATTACATTATGAAAAATCTTTTAAAGTTCCTCATCAGAGGGAGGGGCACTAAAAATATGGAAAATTGTACATATACTTACTCTAAAGACCCATATCATAGGGCAAGAGAGGTATCTCAATTTGTCTAGAAAATTTATTATTGTGATACAAATACATTATGAGTGATTACCCTTCATAATACCAAGATCTGGGTATTATGGTAAGATAATCATAAAGTGATTAGATAAGTATACATATACATCATAATTGTAGTTAAATGTTCATTAATTAAATATTTAGGCATTCTAAATACTTAAGGTACAATAACAAAGGGGTCCCAGCTAAGAAGATGTTTTCAATAATTGGGAAAGTCCATGAGGAACTATAAGAATGGAATGAATAATAAAGAGAAATCAACAAAAAACTCAACAAAGTGTTTAGAGGAAATTCAACTTAGACAAATAATTCATGATACAAAGATCCTTTCCTTATTATGCTCTCACAAATCATAATACTATTAGAGTGCATATAGATTAAAAGATGACTAGAATAAGCAAGAGTAGGGATGGGAATCATAAACCAAATCCATGTCAGGAGCCATAAAACATCAATACCCATTATATAAACATAGTAGAGGGAACAAAATATTGGTGTATGGAAGAAAGAGTAAAATTTGAATGCCGAAATGTACACATGTGCTAGGAGAATAAAACCCCAATGGCTGAAAAGAGGATTCAAACATTTGTACCTATTATAGGTTAAAATACTAATTCATATTACCCATCCAAATCTCACATGAATAATACATTTGGAAATATCACAAGTTCAATCAAATTTAATTCTTGTGAAAAAAGATGCAACCATCAAGAAAATGCAATAGGGTTCAAAGGGACCAGAGATAAGAGATGCAAGATTTCATTAATCAATGATAGAAAAATCACCACATAATAGTTGATGTTCTAAAATAATTACAAGATATTAAGAAAGGGGGTTAAATTCCAAATGTTCCTCATGGGTAAGAAAATAAGATTTAGTCACTATATTTCCAAATAACATCCGGAAGATGGACACACCTTATATTTGTCAACACATTTCCATAGGACAACCCTATAATCTGAGTTCAGGGTTTCATAGTACCTAATAATTGCATATAAATTTTATGGTTTAACATCATTAAATGTTCATATATAATAAGTACCTTTTGTTAAAACTATATAATGTAAAAAAATATTATAAGATATCACACATAAACTTTAAATGATTCTGAACCATATTTTTGTAATTCTCTAAGACACCAAACACTAGTTTTAACTTATTAGAGATAATAAATTCATAAGGTTTTATAAATAGAATTAGGTTTGATGATGAGCATGACCCGCATCATTACTTCCTAACAGATGGTGTGACACAAATATAAAGGAAAAGTCTAGGGTTATAACATCATGCGATCTAAATTAGAATCACATATGAAAAGACCAACATGAGGATCTAAACATTACATAAAAGAAATTGGAATTAGGTCTAATAGGGAAACCATAATCACAACTATCACAACACCACACTAGCCAGTGGCACATACTTTATGCAAGATTGAGGATGGAATGAAGATGTTATATTGAGAATCATTGGGGTTTATGGATGAGGGACAATTACTCCAACCTCCCCTACCTTCCTAGAGCCCATCACATTGAAATATAGAAACTAAGGAGGCCCAAGTTTAGAGAATGCCTCCACCATGTTCGGCATGGAGGATGAATTTACAAATGAGGCCATAACCTTCATTGCAACAATATAAGAGCCTACATAAGTACCGATAGCTTTACCAAATCTCTTGAAATAGGATAGCATGAAAAAAAATCCTTGGAAAGTAGCATTTTGTCAAACCAACTCGATTGTGTAGGGTATTCACTCAAGAATTGAGTCTTTGATAATAGAATTTGATTGGAATAATCATACCACAGGAAAAGATTCTTGGAGTTCCCATAACCTCTCCCCACAATGTCTACTAAAGGGGGGCTTTTGAAGCCCCTCGTTTGAGATAAGATTAAAACAAGGAAGGAAGGATGTCAAGAAAAGAAGCTAGGGTTTAGTACAAGGAAATGACAGTAGAAAAAGAAAGATATGGTTTTTTTTCTTACCACATGTTTAATTGGGCAATGGAAACACGTGTAAGTGAGGCATGCCTATATATCCTTGAATGAAAATATCCAATATGCTAGACCAATTTAGTGATGTTCAAGGGAGATGTTGTAAGGGTAGTTAGAGGAAATTTCAAGTTAGTTATAATGTAATGATAACTCTATGTGAGGTGGTGAATTAGGGAGTTGTTTCCAAGTTTGGGCATTTCCTATTCCATCTATGAGAACTTTAATATCAAGTATCAAAAGTTGTGGAATAGTTAGAGGAGGTTATTAATGGAAAGGATAATGAGGTGGTGAAATAATACTTGTGATATGAAAACTAAGGAAGAGGGGATGTCGAAGGTGAAGGAAAGTTCATAAAATCTTATGGGCATGAATAGGAGGAGAGTTTTGGTTGACCATTGGCTATGCAGGTGAAGAGAGGCAAACATCGTGATAGAAAACTAAAACATAACAAGAATAATTTGAATGTTATGAGTTGTTTATACCAATTAAACTTGGGTTATTCTATTTCTTTTGTTACTAATTAAAATGACTGAATAATTGCCACTCAGACAATATAAAATAGTAGACCAATTAGGATGCAAGACATCTGAGTTGAATATAAATTTAAATTTAGAAATTGTTCGGAATTTCATTTCATTACATGCAAGTTAAGTACTTAATTACTACATTCAAAGCCTTTCTTAATAAATTTTGATATAATATTTTGCAATTCCCATTTTCCTTCATCCTGACATCCTAGGATGATTCTCTACTTCCAAATTAAATTCAAAATCAATGGTTAGAGAGCTTCTATAATTAGTTTCACTTAAAGTCTAAGTTAATAAAATCATCCCAGAACATAGTAAAAAAGATGTTTGAGAACATGTTATATTACTTGACTAAAAATATCCCTAATTCAATCTTAATCATGAATGGAAAGATAGTGGTACAAAAATATTTGAGAAGGGAACAAGGATAATTGAGTGTTAAGTTGTACGCCGAGATTTAGGTATGCTACAATAGTCTACCTCCAAAAATAGACTTTTCCCCCAAAATCCAACCATCCATAGCCTAATATATCAAGCTACACATTATAACCAAAACAAAGGGTTATAAATTACTTGAGGGAATAAATTTATTTTGAATAATTACATACCACCTCATATAAAACCTATAGTCGATGCCCAAGAAAAAAATATATAGTCAAAACATCATTTGTCCTTTAGTTTTTCATACTAGATGTTGAGGTACGAAAGTTACCCAAGAGTTACTACTTGCATTCATGGAAAAAAAATCTAACAATACTAAAGTTGAATTCCTCTTAATGGGCTAGCCTATCATCCATCTACTACATAAAAATTTAGATTTGGAGTAAACCTGCTAAGTCAAATGTATCTAAAGATTCTTATTAATCATTGTTACATACATAGGTCTAAGGTTTTAGAGTTGACCTAACAAGTCAGGGGGTTCTTCCCTAAAGGTTTCATTCAAACATAAAACATAACATGGTGGTGGCTTCTCCCATGAAATCACCAATTAAATAAAAAAAGATTTCTTATTCTAAAAGTAGTATAATAATGCAGATACATCTCACAATGTTATATTCACTTTTTAAATCATAATGGTTCCAAAATCATTATTATAAGAAATTCAACCATTTTCAACCATGTCTTTCAAATATGATGACTACTTTTACCATTTCTTAAGTCCACCAAGGGAGTATGATTATTTGAATATCTAGAGGGAACATCAAAAGCAACTTTAACTTATGGCATGGGAGAGGGGAACATAGTTTCCTATTACTTTTTGTCGACTTCTACCATGTCCATATCATGTATTGCATCCAATATTTAGCACTACACCTTAATCCAGCTTGATCATATCAAGATCTTATTATGGGATGGTGGTGTGTCTATAGGACAACCAACTGTTCTAGGGTTTATTAGACCTAGGGAACACTATAAGAATCCAAAACATTATCTCATTAAATCATTATGTATACACATTCCCTACGGAAATTATCTCGGTGTCAAATATATATTGTGAAGGTAGTATTTTGAAGCAAGGCATGGTTCATGCTCCTCAATACCTTAATCATTATTCATCTTAACTCATTCATTTATACATGGTTTACCCTACATTAGGCTTTTCAATAAATCTTAATATAGAGTTATTAGGTATTAAGGACAATATAGTCTCTTTTTCCCATAAGGAGTCCCCCTATAAGTGGCATGTGATACTTATTAGCCCATAGTCTAGCATATGATAGTACTAAGATGAACGAAAAAACATTATCACTTAATTTTTTTGGCTATTATATATAAACCACAATCTGAACCATAATGCTAATTCTATATAAAGGTCATTAGAAATCCTTGACCAACGAAATGCATCATGCAATTAAATGGCCTAGGGTAGATACTAAACATGATTTATATAAAAGATTAAGTAACTCTATGTATGAATTTATTAAATATATGACAAGATTGATGTAAATTCGAGCACATGTGATATATCATCTAATTGGATCATTGCTTACTAGTGGTAGAAACATGCCTTATGATTATGTACAAATATGTAATATCCAATTCTAGCATCCAATGTATTATCTTTGTTATTACAGTCTATACTTATAAAGTAGACATTAAATTATTTGCAAAGGTACCCTATTTGAAATATTAACAAATTTGTTATTTCATATGAATTTCTAAATATTTTCCTAGTATAGGTGTTTAGGGGTCATTGATAGAAGATCTAGAAGTTTTAGATGTGCCATGTTCAAATTTGGGCATATGCCCACATAATTTCAGAAGGTCCCACTCTAAAATGTGGAACCCAAAAGGGGATCCACTTCTTACTTAATTTGAGAAATAAACGCATCCCATTACCAAACCTACTACTTAGTATGAAGGGTAAGGTGTTTAATTCATTCAAAAAGAATAATAAACAAAAGCATATTATGAGTGCTTAGAAGTATAATGTTTAATAATTATGTTATCACAAATCTTTACTTAGTTCCACAACAGAATGATGGGTACTAAAAAATAGAAAATAGTACATCTACTTACTCTAAAGACCCATAAGGGAGGGAAATCCAACTATCTCAATCTATTCCTAATTCATTGTCTCAATACAAATACCTCCTAAGTCATCACTATTAAAAACACATACATCTAGGTAGTATGGTAAAAACAACCATAAGGGAAATAAATAAGTATAGGTATATGTTATAATTCTTTTTATATGTGCATTAATTAAATATTTAGATATTTTAAATACTTATGGTGTAATAATGAAGGGGTCCCAATTAAGAAGGTGTTGTCAATTATTAATTCTAAGAGGAACGATAAGAATGGAATGAATAATATAGAGTAATCAACAAAGAAATCAATAAAAAGTTTTAAGGAATCTCAACTTAGACAAACAAATTCAATATACAAAGAACCCCTCCTTTTTAACCTCTCACAAATCATAATACTATTAGAGTGAATGTAGATTAAAACATGAATAGAATAACCTAGAGTATGGTTGGGTATCTTAAACCATAATCCATATCAGGAGGCACAAAACCTCAATGCTCAATATGTAAACATGGTATGGGGACAAAACACGTCTCTAGTAGGAGGAATAAAATATGAATGCCTAAATGTATCTCATGTGGCAGGAGAATAAAACTTGATTGTATTGCAAGAGATTTCAAAACTACTAATTCATATTACATGTCCAAATATCACATGTACAATAGAGTTGGAAAGATAACAACTTTAGCCAATTTTATTCAAGTGAAAAAGAGATGAAACCATTAGCAAAATGTAATAGGAGTCAAAGGGACTAAGCACAAGAGATGCATGATTTCATAAATAAATTATAGAAAAATCACCACATAGTAGTTGATGTTCCAAAAGTATTCCAAGATATTAAGAAATGGGAGTTGAATTAAAAATGTTCCTCATGGATAAGAAATTAAGTTTTACTCATTATATTCCCTAATATCATCTAGAAGTTGGACATACCTTATATTTTGCTAACCTATTTCCATAGCCATGCAATCTGAGTGCATGGTCTGATAGCACCTTGTATTTATATAATAATTAGTGTTTAAATTATTAAATGTTTAGGTCCTAATGAAGACCTTTTTATTAAAACTACATTAGGTATCAAAATAATATAAGATATAATGCATAAACTTCAAACACTTTTGAATCATTTTTTATAATTTCTAAGAAACCAATAACGAGTTTGAAATTCTTTAGGTTAATAACATCATAAGGTTGTCATCAATAAAATTTGGTTCAAGGATGAGTGTATCCTGCATCTATATATCCTAATAGATGGTGTGACACAAGTACAAACTAAATGTCTAGGATTAACACTTCAAGATATTAAGATTAGAACCAGATGTGAAAAGACCAAATTGCTCATATAAACATTATGTAAAAGAAACCAGAATTAGAGCCTAATAGGGAAATATCAATCAAACCTCTGACATCACCATACTATCTAGAAGAACATCCATTATGCATGAAGAGGATGTAGTAGAGATGATATATTGAGAATCACTGGGGGATATGGTTGAGGGACAATTACCCCAACCTCCCCTACATTCCTAGAGCCCAAAAAATTGAAATCTAGAAACAAAGGGGGGCCGAGTCTAGACAATGACTCCTTCATGGTCGACATGGAGGCTGATCTTAGAAATGATGCAACAACCTTTAGTGCAACACTCCAACAACTTGTAGATGTACTGATAGCTTTGGGAAAGTCCTTAAAATATAATCGCATGAAAATAAACATTTGAAAGAAGCATGTTGCTAAACCAACTAGATTGTATAGGGTAGCCACTCAAGAATTGATTCCTTGAGAATAGAATTTGATTGGAATAAACTATACTTCAGGAAATGATCCTCGGCATTCCCAGATCCTCTCCCCACAATGTCTTTAAATTGGGGCTTTTGAAGCTCATTGTTGGAGTTAAAGAATCAAACTAGGAAGGAAGGATGTCAAGCAAAGAGTTCATGGCTTACTACAAGAAAATGTGAGTAAAAAAAGCATGAGAGGGCTTTTTTGGATTACCACATGTTTATTTGGGCAATGGAAACACGTGTAAGTGAGGCGGTCTAGATATCCTTGAATCAAAATATCTAGTACGCCGGACCAATTTAGTGATGCTCAAGGTAGATGTTGGAAGGGGAGTTAGAGGAAATTCCTAGTTAGTTATAATGTAATAAGTATTGTTTGTGATGTGGTGAATTGGGGAGCTAATTCCAAGTTTGGGCATTTTCTATTCCATCATGAGGACTTTCATATTAGGTATCAAAATTTGTGGAATTGTGAGAGGTGGTGATTGCTAAAGAGAATGGAAGAAAATATTTAGTGGAGAGGGAAAAAAAGAGGAAAAATAACACTCCCTGTGAAATGAAAACTAAGGAAGAGGTGGATGTAGAAGATGAAGGAAAGGTCATCAAATTAGATGAGCACAAAGTGGAGAAGAGATTTGGTTGACCATTGGCTAGATATGCATGTGAAGTGTTGGAAACATTGTCTGATAGACAAATCATATATAACAAGCATAATTTGAATGTTATGAGTCATTTATACCAATTAAATCTAGGTCATTTAATTTCTTTTGTTACTAATTTGATTTAGTCAATATACGTCATCCAAACAATATGAAATAGTAGACCAATTTGGATGCAAGAAATCCAAATTGAATATCAATTTTACTTTTTGAAATTGTTAGGACTTTCATTTCATTATTTTTAACTTAAGTACTCAATTACTATATTTGATGTATTTCTTAATATGATATAATATTTTTAAATTATCCATTTACCTTCATACTATAAGAGAAGCAAGATTCTCTATTACCAAGTTAAAGTCAAACCTAGTGGTTAGTGAACTTGTATAGTTCGTCCAACTTAAAGACGTAATTAATGAAACCTTCGTAGAACCCCATTAAAAAGGATATTTGAGAACGTGTTATATTACTTGACTAAAAATGATCCTAATTCAATCTTAATTATTGATGAAAAGGAATTGATAAAAAATAGTTGACAAGGGGACAAGGATAATTGAGTCTTAAGCTAAATGCCTAGATTTAGTTATGCCCCAATAGTCTACCCACAAAAAGAGACTTTTTGTCCCATAAATCCTATAACATACCGAATCTTGGGTTATTTGCAATTTAACCTATTTTCAATATTTTTTTCATTCATATCCTTTATGGCCTTTTCCCTAAATTTTCCTATATTTTCGATCCTCTTTGTCCTTAATGTTGAAATTGAGCAACACTTAATTATGTGAATTATATTCGACCCACATTCATTTCGATGAATGGGTTTTTGCACATATATCTCAACTAGTGTGTTAACTAGAGTCTAATATTGCAAAATAATCATTAGTGAGAGACAATTAGTAGATTACATTAATTTAGAGTTTTTATGTCCTTTTAGGGTAAGAAATAAAAGATAGTATGGTTTTGGGTTAGTTAATGAGAGAAATAACCCTTTTCTTTTCTCACTCCTACTAAATATTAATAAAGCATAAGAAAGGAGAAGAGGAGGTGTGACATGAATCTTGAATGAGTTTATAATGTGCATTTCATATTCCTACTCAAGGATTTGTTAAGAAATGTCTTTTCATATTAATTTACCCTCTTTAATACATTAATATATACATTAATGACCAATATAGTGGTTAAGGGTCATATCTTGTGTAAAACAAAATCTAATTGCATAGCATTAATCTAGGAATTAATATTAGCCTATGATCTAAATTTGAGGTCAATTCGTCAATGTTTGCCCTCCAAATGGATTAATTGAGTTTTAAATAAGGATTGACTATGGTTTAAAGTCAATTTACATTCAATGAATTTAATTCACTGTACTATGTGATTTAATCACTGTCACACTCCCAGATGTGTAGTATTTATCCCACCCCTCACACGCACCATCAGATGGTCTGAATCCGATCATCAGGGACCTAACTTGATCTAATGGCTTGGACCTCATCCCCTACCTTCAGCCGTTACCCAGCTTAAAACGAACTCCACAAATGCCCTTCCACAATCCCTTTCTCCTTCCTCTCTCACCCATTTCACAAGGTTCCTTCCCCAACATGTTCATATCTTCCTCCTGTATATAATGATCCATTACTCGCCATCTTTTGCGACCACATCAGAAAATGCACATTCAGGGTTTGACGTCTTTCTCTGCAAGGGAATAGAAGAGACCACTGGAGGCTTCCTCGTGCCAATTTAAGGCATTGTAATCCATCTATGACCCTCACACTACATTCATCTTCATCCAATTTCATCGTTAGTAGCCCCAAACTCCTCGCCCTACTCGTCTTCCATCTTCGGTGATATTGGTCTCGCCTCAGTGTTCTTCACCGCTTCCGGCCAAATTGGCAACTAAGTATCCTTGCCTTTAGTTGTTTGTGTTGGCCTTGTAGTTTTGGCTCGTCGTGATCCTATGCGATGTACCTTGTAAGACCAACCATTCCCTCATCAGCACTGATCACCATTGGTTCTCAGAGCCTCTGTGACCTTGGTCCTTCATTTCTTGAGTTTGTGGGACTCTAGGGAAGGTTTTCCCATTGTTGGTTTCTGAGTTTCCAAACCAAAACCCTATGTTCGGAAGTCAAACTCCCTCTCTGCATTTCTGCCTTTTCTAGCAATCTTCGAGGCCGTGAAGGTCCTGTGTGTCCCCTTGGATTCACTAGGACATGGGGAACGCACCGGTGAGCTTCATTCTTTGTAAACGGTCCAAATTCTTACTTTTCCATCACCAAGGTATCCCTGTAGGTAGCGAACTCTCACCATTGATGTGAGGAGAAGATCCCAGGTCATCAAATGACCATAGAACCACCATGATGTTGATTGAATGATTTATATCGCATGTGTGTTTTTAGGATTTCACACACGCTTTTGATCTAGCAGAGACTAGCTTCATTTGTATCTAAATGATGCTTTTGCCCCGAATTTTTGAATCGAACAATCATTAGTGCAAAGGCATTTTTTGATTTTCCTCTTATCACCACTCGCCCTCCTATTTTGAGAACACAATGTTGATGTGGCGATCTTCATTTTGTCCCACTGGATAAGTGGCCATGAATGGATATCAAAGTCAAGGTCTGACGTGGATTTTTCCCAATTTTTTATAGGTTAGTTTTATATAATTCATAGTAAATCAAAGGTTTATCAGAATAATACAATTAAATACTTGTTGTAAAGGATTTTCACAAGGAATATGATTTTATGGTTTTTATGTATTGATTTTCATCCCTATTTTGGTATTTATTATAAACACCATTTTAATTACATAAAAGCCTTAAATAAGTAACTAATTCATTTTAAGTCCAAATTTATGAAATAAATATGTTTTCTTAATCAGGAGAATCCAAGTAAAGGATTATCCATTTCTTTGATAACCTAAAATGCCGACAAACAAAACTGCGGTCAGTATAATGTACTGGTATGTTGGGGAAACAATAATCTTGCATTTAAATGTAACAACATATTGCAAGCAATTATGGTTTAACAAGTGAACTCTACATCTTAAACATGACTACTCAATCCTTACATACCCTAGCCTCTATGTTGTCCCTATAGTGGACATAGATACTACCTCTCATATGGTAGATCTCAACTAACCCCCATGATCCTACCTTATAGGTAGATCAATACATAGGGTTGTGGAGTCACATTGCCCTACCCACAGGTAGTCCAATCCCTGACTCGTGATAACCTGATGATCCTACCTCATGGGTAGACCATGTACTAGGTCATCTATTTCATCAACATCAGATCTACAGAGGACCATGATCTGAGCTAGTTATGCATGTATATTTAAGGTGATAGCCATAGTCACTTTATAGTTGCATGAAATAAATGTCAACCAAGCAGATAATTTCAAGAAACTGATAAAACCTCAAAAATCACCGTGAAACTAGAGTGATTAGCCATAAACATAACCACATACCAATTTTAGAGATCTTAAAGAAGCAGTTTATCAAAATCCAACTGGATGTCCAATCAAGCAAGCCAATCAATCAATCAAGCAAACATTGATCCTGAAAACATGTATAACACCTAGTTGTTACCATCACATCCAAACAACTCTTTATTAAATTGGGACACCTTTCTAAGGTTCCTAAGACTCATTAGTATTCATTAGGGTTTCTTAGATCAATTTCTCAATATTTATTCCTTTTAGGTCAACAAACAATAAACAACTTTTCTACTCATAAAAACCCTAATTACTCAAATTATCCACATTAAGGAGCTTTTATACTCAAATTGTCTTAGATCATCATATCTCTATTTTGCTCAATTACAACCATTAAAAGTCATAATTACCAAAATTAGGGTTTCTAAGCCCGTTAATACATATTCATGTACATGGAACCCCAAATTGAGCCAATTATGTATAAAGGTCATTCTTTTATATCTAAATCTTCCTTTTATTAACAACAAGTTAATTTCCACTTTAAACATCCATATAAACCTTCTTAATTCATTAATCATCAAAGATTAGGGTTTTTTTCATTAATTCAACCATTAAAGATAGCATCTTTACATACTTTTCTTATTACAAGCAGAATCATGCCTTTATTATATTTTTAATGGATTCTACATAATTTTCTAATTAAAAATCATATATCATGTCTTAATTTGATCATCCTATCATTAGTTACAATTTTTACTATAAAATTCATTCCCAACCAATCAGGAGTGGTCATGTCAGCATATACCTTAATATCCTCAAGTCCAAGCATCCATGCTAGACCAGTGGCGATCCGCCACAACAATCACATGGTACGCGGGTCAGGGGCCGTGAAAAGACATTGATGTACTTTCTTTACCAATGCATGGCTGAGGGTACACTGGTCTTTTTGCACAAAGCCTTCTCCTTCCTCCGTTCGACCCTCTCGCAAACTAGGCACTATGGGTTGTCAACCCAACCGTTGACCTGGCGCTCCTCTTCGTCAGGGTGGCGGATGAAGCTAGCTACATGATGGAGCCTCCACTCATGTGGAGTTGTGTGCACCACTAAAAATCCTAGAGATTGTAAGTCTCTAAGTTTAGCCTTGTGTATGCTATAATAAGATCTCCACTCACGTATGCTAAGATACATGGAAGTCTTATCGTAGTATAGTTAAGGGTCGAATCCACAAGACAACGATCTTGTTAAGAGTTTAACAAGATGGAAAATGTAATAATCTGACTTATCCACTTAAAAGTTGATATTTAGATCAAAGAGTTGGTTTGATGATTAAACTAATGTGCGAAGAAAGTAAATAACAAGAAAGTAAGCTTATAATTGTAAACAATAATTGGAAACCACTAGGATGTGATCGAGTTTCACCACCACTACACATGGATTAAAACATTCATCATAATACCATGGCTTGCAAAGAAAAGGGGTCTAAACAGTTAGTATCTTTGTAGACTTAACTTCCTTTTGGATAGCTAACTATGAGAAATGTGGGAGTGTTGCAATGCCAGCCATCCCTAAATGAATGGTCACTTACGTTGCATCGTTCCCCTCACAAAGTGTGTTCCTCGACCTGTCAAGGTTGTATTTTCATATGTCAACTGGTTCCATTTCATAGTATGAAAGTACAACATTGGAGGTGAGTTTACTCCACTTCTTGAGAAACATTCCTAGATACCGAATAGATGTATGGTGATTACATACATCAAGAACCAATATGCAGTCGATATTCAAATCTAGGAGTACAAACATAGACAATTCATACTAGAAGATAATAAATAACACAAGTTGGTGATCAAGCAACTGACATTCATTAAACGATTGATGTTGAACTGAAAAGGTAGTATTTTTCTATTGTAAACTCATGAATTACAATGCATGAAATGAAAACATGGGTAGTGGGGCTACTCCCCGCACCCTAGTGTATGGGACTACTCGCTCATGGCAAGAACAAAGAAGGAGGAGGGAAGAGAGAGAAAAAGCATCATCTCCATGTAGGAGGGAGGAAAGTCGACCCTTTGGAGTAGAGATCAACTATCTTCACACCACTTGGTTGACTTGATGAAGACTTCTTCACTTCCCACCTTCTATGTCGATGAGCGAGGAAGCAGCTTGATGATGAAGTGTGGATCTGGGACCGGGAGCCTTGGGGCGGAGGATGGAAGATGAAACAACTCTGGAATGGTTAGGGCAGCCTTTGGGCATCCAAGAATTCAATGCCTAATGAGAACTCCTTCGGTTCTATTTATAGGCTTCCAAGGAGTCTGAAACGGTCTTGGGACCGTTTGGGTCTTTAACAGTTTGGGGACCGTTTGAGTTCATATGGTCTTAGGACCGTTTGGGTTCATCTGGTTTCCAAACTATTTGCCTTTATTCGGTCTTGGGACTGTTTGAGTTCATTCGGTCATGGGTCTGTTTGGACTTCATTTGGTCTTGGGATCGTTTTCCTTTATTCAGTCTCGGGATCATTTGAGTTCATTCGGTCATGGGACCGTTTCGAATTCATTTGGTCTCGGGACCATTTGAGTTCATTCGGTCTTAGGACCGTTTGAACTTCATTTGGTCTTGGGACCATTTGGGGCTTTTGCAATTTTTTGGGTTTTTTTGTAAGAAGAAAAAGATAAATGTTAGTTTAATGGTGAATTCATAATAACATAGAAAGTTAAGGATTATATCTAATTTATCTTGGAAAGAGTACGGAAAATAAAGAAAAACTAGTAAGATAACATCACAAAATAGGAGGTTATCACCCCCCCCTAACTTAGAGTCTAGCTTGTCCTCAAGCTGGATAGAGCTAAGGCACATAGTGGCGAGGCGATTTTATTTAGTGAAGATTTCTATACTCTTGCCTCAATTCTAAACCAGATATCTCCTCAAGTTTTATCTGGGCTTCCTCTTCCAATAACTCTTTCAGGTATCGAGAGTTGTGCGGATCATAGGTTTCTTCCGTATCGCGTAACTCGCATTGGGACCACATTTTCCTTTAACGTATTCTATGCATGTATTCGACTCTAAGCAATTTTATACTTCTTTGAAATTCCTACCAAAAGCTAAGATAGGTATGAGGGTTGGCTAAAGGTTGTTGTGTAACTCCCCTTTTTAGTGGGGGAGGGTTTATCTAAACTTTTGGGATCTCACTACCGGGCATGACACATCTAACTTTGTGAGGGAAGCTAAATGTACCAGCCGAGTGAGTCTTTTATTAGCTTTTTCATATACTTGGAGACCTTAGGATCTCACTATTGAGTGCGAAACATCTGCCTTTGAGAGGGAAGTTGAATGTACCAGCCGGGCAAGACCTTTATTGGTTCTTCGTATAAGTCCTTATCCATGGCACAACTCTCATGTTTTTATTCAACACTTAGACTTTTATTCATATGCTCACGGGCTTAGGAATTATGTATTTAGGATTTTATTTGGGCGGCCAAGCCTCTTTTTGAAAAGAAGAAAAATGTTTCTTAAGGTTTCCTGACATGCACTTATTACAGTTTCATACTTGGTGGTCCACTTGCGAGGTTCCTTGATTTGGATTTCTCCTGGTTCCTTCCCATCCTTGAGAGTGTTTAGCTTGTTTCGGCCAAGATGTTAACCTGTGGAGTGTCTAATGTAGAATTGAAGCAAAAGTATAGAAATCGATTATGAAAGTGATTTATTAATTTGCCATTACATGCCTAAATGCTACTTATCTGTTTGTGTTTGAGGACTACTTTGTCTCTAATTTAGCTAGGGGTGACTTTTTTTCTCAAAGCGAAAGTTGTTTTATATGCAAGTGTTATTCAATCAAAGAAATTACTACAAAATCTAAGTGTCAAAGGAAAGGAAAAATATGTACAGAAGAATAGAGGTGAAAGAAAGAGTAAAGAGAAAAGGGTTTGAGTATGATACCTCGCCCTTGCCCAGTGTACCCCCCCCCAAGCTTATCACTCACTCTATCCTCAGGGTGTCAAAGTGATAGGTTAAGAAGTACATGGGCAAGGGTATTAAGGTTCTATTAATACCTTGTTTGCTCCCTGAGATCGTAGGAGATTAGCTGTGAATTTTCCACGTAGAGTGTGGTAATCCACTTCCTTCATATCTTCCACTTGTTTTCTAAGAATAGTGATGGTATACATCAAGTACAGGATGTGAAAACCGCAGTCATTCGATTCTCTTATCTACTGGGGACATCTATGGCTGAATGCTGGGTGATGGAAATGTTCTTTGTCATATGCCTTTGTGTGTTTGCCCAGGAGTTTGTGTAGTCATTCAGAACAATCCTTAGCCACTTTCTCCGTGGGCGTCTTTGCTGTAACATCATACTATTTTTGGTTTGGATCAAACTGGCTGTCAAAGCTATTGTAGATTATGGTGGTTCCTTCATGTAGGTTTGGTGCCAGTAGCATCCAGTGGTCGGAATGAAGAAAGGGAATCATTATGAACTTCAGAGTTATGCGTTAAAGATATGAGATAAGTGCCTCTGTGGTTCTGAAGTTTTTCGACCCTAATAGATCATCCTTCATGTATGTTGATGCCATATAAACTGTAGGGTGGTCCCGTGCTAGAAGCAACTGGTACACAATCATCACACTCACGGATTAAGAACCTTTAATTTGTACAATTTCACGGAGAGAATCTTCCATTACCAGAATATCTCCTTGCAAGAAAACCAGCTCATCATTTTCTGCGTATAGCCTAGACATGATGAATCGGAGTTCATTGTGGGAAAGGCTCTGGCATGCATTAAGGTCGAAATTTGGAAATGTTCGTTCTATGGAAGATAGGGGCACCATTGGTTGGAATTCTCTGTTGATGGTGACCCCTATTATCAAGTCAATGTCTCCCTTGTCCTCTGCCATATCGAAAGCATAAGGGTTCTACTGACATTATTACAGGACCTTGGCAGTTTGTGGTTGCTTTTTCTCCAACTCCTTTAGAATTGTACTATATGGACACTTTTGCGGACATTAGAGAGCAGAGAAAAGATACTGAGGTACGTCATCTTGTGCCATTGTCAGATCCTTAAATAATAATCTGTCGCAGATGAGCTCCATGGCGTAACGTCCTTATAGGGAGTGTATATCTTCAGTGGCTAGCTCGGTGAAGGGGATTTGTCTGTTGAGCGCTTCTATGAATCATATTGTACAGAAGGCGCAATCCCCTGAACCAACTAATGTTTGGACTGTTGGGTTGATGATTTGGAACTAGGGTTGGTTCCAACCATGTCACAGAGATGGGCAAGAAGCCCATATTGTTTTGAGAAGCTGGAAAGGTATGCATCGTGCTTTCCCGGCTTCCAATCCAGCAAAATTTATTTGTCTGACCTTTAGCTCACTGGTGCTTAAGTTGTACACCTTGGCGTCGCGGGCCGTGGTATCGACAATCATGAGCAGCCAGTGGTCAGAAACTCTGAAAGGCACATAAATGTAGTGTGTCTTTCGTGTAAGACCAATTCGTAGTCGTTCAATGGACTTTGTCTGGAAGTCCTTATGTAATAAGCTGAAAGATAGAGCAGGTGAAGCGTTGAAGACAGGCTGCAACCTTTTTGGGCTCCGAAATTCCTCAATAGCATTGGCAAGGAAGACACAGAAGGCAGTCATCTTCACCGTGGATTGTGGTCGAAGGATGATACAGAAGTCTTCTCGTGTCAACTTGTGATTTGTCTTTGTATTGTTGTAGATGATGTCCCCCTCCCCCCGTCTTTGGCATCGTCGATGATAGTGTCCAGGATGAAGATGTCCTAAACATCTAGCTTAGAGATGGCTGCCTTGTCCAGTCATGCATTTTGTGAGGTAGCGGTGGTGGCGGGGGAAGGTCTTGTGGTGGAGGAATTGAAGTCAGCTCATTGTTGTCCAAGAAAAATGGCAGATCTTCATCTTTATCAGAGTCAAAATCAGAGTCAAGTTTATCGTCTGTGTCTAGACTCACTCTATCATATTCTTCCTATTCTGGGGGGAAATACATAGGTTGCTCTGGAGCAGAGTATTGGTGAATAACTATTGTGGGTGGGCTAATGATGGTGCCTAGTATGCATTGTTGGTACTCAGAAAAATACACTTCTTTGGCAGCATCCCCCAGGGATCCCATAGAGGAAAAGTTAAAGAATCAGTCCCCATATGACATTATTACATTGTCATTATTGTCAGGGGACTTGGGATCTTTGTTTCCACCCTCTTGGTGGTCTTTGTCATCTCCTTTCTTTGTAGGTTTTGTCCCTTGGTATGTGCCCTCCCCAGCATTGCATGGGTCATCAGGTTGATCGTTTGAGGAGGAGCTGTCATTGTTAGAGTCAGTCGAGGAATCAGAATCCTCATCTTCGTCTTCACTTTCATCTTTATCATCATTCGTTGCTTTAGGTGTTGCTTTTGTGATTGACTTCTTCTTACACTACCGATGGATTGCTTGAAGCTCTTTGAGTGCCACTTGTACATGCTCGTGGGTTTTGAGTAGTGCGTCGTGGCTGTCTTTAAGATCCACATATCATGCTTCGGCAGAGCGGAGTCGTGTGGATAGATCAATTATTTGTGTGCGAAGGTCATCGTGTTCTTTATTGGAATCCTCCTCTTGGCGGCGGATGAGTTGTACTAGGTTGTTGTTGATGTCGTCCAAGCACGTTCTTTGAGTAGTTTGCTGCTGCTGAAGCTCACGGAGGGTCTCAAGAAAAGGTTGAGTTTTCGTAGAGACCCTATCGACTTGCTGTGCCAACGCCTCTTGCTCGCCTTTCATCTGGAGTACCAACTCTGGAAGGTTTTGTAAGTGGCTGTCGTTGTTGTCGACTTGCTGGGCCACTACTTCCTGCCATTGTTGGATGCTTGCGATGATGCCTGGTAAGGTGTTGTTCTGCTCAGTGGTCTTGGAGACCTGTGAAGCGATATCCTGCACACAAGAAAAAATAGATAATAATATGTTAGAAGGCTCAGCGAGGAGGTTTCGAATGGCATCAAATTGTCGTCTAAATTCCTCACCGACTTTTGAAAAGGGAACCCCAAAGATGGGAGGGTGAGGTGGTTGGGGTCGAGGTGGAATGGTGGTAGTGCCTTGTGAAAGAGACACTATTGATGGACCCACGAAATGCGTGCTGACTGTTGATGGGGTCACTAGCGGTATCGAGATGGTGGTGGTAGATGAGGTGGTGGATGGGAATGGTGGTGACATCCCGGATGGGAATTTTGATGGGAAATTGGTTGAAGTGAAGATGAGATCGGGAGTTGAGGTGGGGAAAGGAATGCCCGAAGAGAAAAAGAGTGAGGCGGAGTATGCGGGTGAAGTTGTGGATGTGGATGAACAAATTATGTTGGGTGTTGTTGTGGAGAATGGGGGAAGAGTGATGGATGGTGGAATGGTGGAAGGTGGTAGTGTGGTGGCGGAGTGGTGGAGGGTGGTAGCAGAGGTGAACCCAACATTGAAATCGAAGATGAAAGGTTCTGGTGTTGGGGTTACTATGTTTTCGACGCTGTGTGGTGGCTCCACCTCTCGGTTGATTTTTTATGTGGGAATCTCCGATATCTGTTGTTTTTGTTTACACAACTTTGAAGACCGTGTTACTGGAATTTTCTTTGGTCTTGCTACGGGGGTAGTGACGTTGTTCTCTATCTACCCTGAGGCTATAAGGTTTTTTGTTTTGACTGAGGCTATAAGGTTGGCATGGTCCTCTTCAGTGAAGAGAAGCTTTTCTTTGTCGTAAACTGCTAATTCTGGAAGCGGCAACAATGTAACATCCCTGACCTGGGTTATATACGAACCCTAGGTGTTTTTCCTAATAAAGTTGATTAGATGCTTGCTATTATCTGTTGAAAAGTAATTAAGGTTTTTGAGGAACTTATATTTCAATTTCAGTCCTTTTTGAATAATGTTGAAACATTGTTTTGTTAAGTTTGGACTAAAGTCCAAATTACCCAAGTTGAGGGGTTAACTTGCAAATTGCACATTTTAAAATGTTCCTCTGATGTTGAGACACCTTAAGAATGTATATGATTTAGTGGTATGGATTCCATAAGCTTGGACACCAAGATAAAGCTTGTAGAGTAATCCTTGTTCATTAAGACCTAGTTTAGGTGTAATGTGCAATTTATCCAAAACCTAGGGTTCAACATGAAAAAAACACCTCTAGAGGGTGTCTAATGTTTCTTGGCATCAAGTAGAGAAAATAAAATGAGAGTGATGCCTCATTTGAATTACCATGGAGGAGAGAGAATCTTGATATTAAAATAATCAAGATTTAAGCATAAATGGCTCTTTAATATAACTTAATGCAAAAGGGAAATATATTATTATGGAGCCCTTCAACCAAAAGTTGGAGGATGTGTTTGAAATAGTTTGGGCAAGCTTGTTCCATGATTGGGCTCCAAAAATATCTTGTTCGAGTGGAAGCCATTCACATTAATATAATATAAAGCAATATCCACTAAAAGGTGGATATTAACACCTAACTCTTTAAGGTGCTTAGTTCTTTTCCATTATTCTTGGATAATGGAGAAATTTTGTCAAGAAAGTAGAAGGTGGCCACGTAGCCAAGAAGTGTAGGAGGACTTGGTGGTTATAATTGGGAGATAAAAGGAAATAATCCTCTTTTTCCATTTTCCTTGAAAATCCATAAATATATATATAAAAGTATCTTTTTTTCCAAAACACCAAAAGGATCGTTTCCTTATTTCTTTTCCTTATCACCTTGCTTTGGCCAAACAAGGGAGAGATATAGACCAGAGGAAGGATGACCAAACTAGCTTGGTATGTTTTGATCATCATCTACCTCAAATTCATGGTGGAAACCATAAAACAAGGTTAGATTCATGGTTTTCTTCACTTGGTTTCCTTTTCTAGCCATCTTGTTCATCCAAAGATTGAGGAACGAACCTTAGACAACTACTGGAGCTCAATCCACCATTAAAGCCATGGAGCTTGGAGCTCTAGATCAGTTCTAGAGGCGGGTTTTATAACTCTAACCCTTAAGCATTAGTATTGCACTCTTTTCTATAAGAATCGTTGGTTATTCTTCTTCCTTTGATACTCTTGTGAGTTCTTGCTATAAATTCTGTAAAGAACAACACTTGTTCTTGGGTGAATAGAGGTAGAAGAAGGTGACATCATCCTACACAAATATCTAAAAATAACTTTAGCAAACGGTTTGCCTTTGTGCTCAAACTGTTTCCCAAACCGTTTGGGAGCAAACGGTTTCAAACCGTTTGAATGCAAACAGTTTCACCTAAACCGCATAGAAGCAAATGGTCTAAGACCGTTTGGTGGCATTGACCAAGCGTTGACCATTTTGAGGTCTATTTAAAATCATGTGTATTAATAACCTATCAATAATTATCAATTAACTCCTAGTGGTTCACCAATTAAAGGTCCAACGATCATCAAAACCCTAATCGGGTTAATTGCTGATTTGATAATTGAATAAGGTTGAAGTTTGGGTTGAGTGACCCAAACGGTTTCAAAACTGTTTGGGGATCACCCAAACGGTCTCAAGACTGATTGGTGACCACTCAAGACCATTTGGAGGTCTAGGGTTAAACATGGTTGACCAATTGAAGATCCAAAGGTATCAAGTTGATGTATAATCAATTGCTGATTTGGTGACCAATCCTAGGATCCAAACCTAAAATAAATGACATGGTTATTGATGAAGTGATGGGCAAACGGTCTCAAGACCATTTGGATAATATACGAATGATCCCAATACCATTTAGGGGTAACCCAAGACTGTTTGGAGGTCTAGGGTTGACTATGGTTAAGTGTTTGAATATCAGAAGGTACTAAGTTGAAGAGCAACTAATTGTTGATTTAATGATCAATTCAATGAGATAAACCCTAATTGGTTGACTTGGTTTTTGATGTTGACATGAGAAAACGGCCTCAAGACCATTTGGGGATCATCCAAACGATCCCAAGACCATTTGGGGTCAGGTCATGTCCAATTGGATGATGGTTCAATGGTTTCAAATCAATTGGACTCACATTGATTAATGTTGAAAGGTCATCGATTCCAAACCCTAATTCAAGTGATTCAAACCCTATTTGATGATCAATTGAGGGTCAAATCAGTTGAAGGTTGACCTAATTAACTCAAATGAAGTATGATGATAAGTCCAATTGATGATGGATTACATGTACTTAAACGTTGAGGGGATCAACAATGGAAACCCTAATTCAATTTGATGGGTTGAGACCATAATTGGTCCTTGTGGTTTTGAGGAGGTTTGGACCAAACAGTCTCAATACCGTTTGAGACCAAATGATCCCAAACTATTTAGGTGCATGCGGTTTCAAAACTGATTGTGTTCATATGGTTTCAAAAGTCAACTATGTACAAATAGTCTTCACCACCTACTTTACCAAATGGTTTCAAAGAAAGTCTAAGACCGCATGGAGGTCCAAACGGTCTTAGACCATTTGGAGGTTTAGTATACAAGATCGTTTGGTGGTTGATTAACCAAAACTGCATGGGTACTTAAAAGTGGTTAAAGGAAAAAGTGATTAGTTAATTAATACATGATGTAATCAAAGGTGATCACAATACTTGTATCTTCATGGGATAGTGTGATTTAAACCCATGAAGTAATTAAGCCTTAATGATAAAAAACATAATGACTTAACTCATGATGTTAATTCTTTTTCATGATTGAGTTGACTTAACTTAATCAAGGCTGAAGTAAACTTTATCCTATAGAGGATGCGAGAGAAAATACTTCTTATATGAATGTTAATCAAGTAATGGACTTCCAATATGAATGAATATTTAATTAGGGTATGATGTATCATAGTGAGATTATAAAAACCCTAATTATGATGGTTAACAAATTATAACCCTAATTGGGGGTAATAATGGAAGTATCCCTAATACATGATGAAGGTATGATCTTAATTCATAATGATGACATGATAAACCTTAATTCAAGGTACTTTGATGATCACTACTACTTGGGGTGAATAGTAAACCCTGAATCAAGGTATGTTGAATATGAACCCTAATCTAGGGTAATGCAATGTGAATAGTAAACCCTAATTCCAATTAATGTGAATAAAAGTGAGAAACCCTGATCCTGGGTTATGCTATTAAGCATAAGGCTCTATGATTGGATAATAGAACAGTGAGTCACTAATCCTAATTGAGCTAAGGGGATGATTAACCCTAATTGAATTAAAAAGGGGAAAACCCTAACCCTAGTAAGGATATAGTGGTGCAACCCTTAAATAATGAAGTTATCTTTGTTTTGCATTATGCTGATATGAAATTGATGTATCGGTTATCATTTGTACTAATCATGCAGGTTTTATGAGATATTGAACATAGCTAGGTATGAGCTATGATACTTTGTTTATTGAAAACACTTTATAAGCTGTGTAAGCAATGTCACGCTATGTTACCTAGTGAAAGGTGACAAAAGAAGGTTTATAGGCCTTAAGGGCTATGTGAAATACCTACACTGCAATTATTATGTTTACACTGTCAGATGACTTGATGTCATTAAGTTACCAGTTAAAGTGGTAATATGTGTTTTGAAGATGTAAGGGTTTGAACACCCATACTCTTGAATCATGATGATGAGATGATAAGGGATTGAGATCCCAATGTTAATAAAGCTGTGAAATGAACTTGGTACAAATAATACTCTTTCTTTATAGCAATTGTTATAATGTTTTATGTTTGAAAACATGCCTGATGCTAAAAAGAATGTTGTAATGTACCTAAATAATCAAGTAAAATGATATCATGTAGAGCCCTGACCATAGATCCATCATCGTCAGAAGCTGGATGATGGTGAAATAGGTTTTAATAAGGGAACTCCTAGAGAGCATACTTTTGAGTATGTGGGGATTATGGATGTGAATATCCTTACGTCCTAATGGAGGAATTGATGTGAGATAAACATCTAATCTCTCAATCCTTCATTATATGTATATGTCAGGATGATGTATCACTAATCTCCCGATGATGTTGTTAATGCCGCATCAATGTGAGATAAACAAGAAATCCCTCGATTTTAAAGAGAGTACATCATGCCACTGTAACTCTAATAGCGAAGTTTCCAGAATACCCTGGAAAGCTATTATGGCAGAGACGCGAGATGTCCTACATGTTGTTCCTCACACTGACTGAGGAAGATGAGGTCATGGAAATCTGGCTCTTCTAATGACTTATGTATGGTACCGATTTTGATTTCGTAATGGTCGGTTGGAGTATGAGCGGTATACCTCATCTCCTTAGGGCATAAGTATGTTTGTAAAATGTAATCAGCCATGTAGCATAATTTCTTAGGTTGAACTACGAGAAGCAATGATTGATGATACATTGTTTATTAAGTCCTAGTTGGACAAATAATATATATGTTCTTCATATACCTTATTGATTAAATGACTTGCTATTCAAACAAGTTATAATTGAAATGATTGCATAAAGAATACTGCTTTATTTAGTCATTCAATGAATTACCTGCCATTGAATAGTTATAATCCTACTGCTCAGTGTCATTCTATTATTTGCAATAACAATGCTTCTGGATGAGAGTTATAACTCTCGCTGGGAAAATTTTCAATTGTCTCACCCCCGTGGGATTCAACTTTTTAGGTAGATGCCGAGGGAGAAGAAACCCTTCAGTAGGTGAGCAGCAACAACAGTAGCAGCAGCAACAATAAGGACAACAGTGATCCACACGTGGAGTCACTGTCTGTTAGGTTTTGTATATAGAGAGTCATATGTGTCGTCTTTGTACTCTCATGTCCTAGGAGTCAGTAGATGGTTTGATATAGATCTAATATTTTTGGCTTAATGCCTCGAGATTTTTGTATACTGCTTATGTATAGTTTAACAAGGCAGTCAATGTTATGACTCTCGAGATAAGTTGATACAGAGATGTACTGATGAATCAACTTGTAAATATCTTACTTTGTTTCTTTATGAAAGAGTTTTATAGTTGTGGATCTCTGTGTAAAAATTTTTAATTTTTAGTGATTTTAGTAATTCCGCTACTAACAAATTCGCTTCCGCATCAGTTAGTTTAGTTAATCTTGTTTTTGTGAGACAGACGCCACAATTTAGTGGAATCAAAGCTCTAGGTTCGCTGAGTCTACAGAGGCATAGGACTGGGTATGTGGTTCAGAAGATGGTAAACGCGATTCCGATGGCTGTGGGTCGATGGGGTTGTAGTTACTCAGAGGTGATCATTTCCACTGATGTTAATAGAATGCCCAGAAAGGTTAGAGGCATGGCTATTCTTGAGAAGAGAGGGACGCCTTATATCCAGGTGGTAAAGAGAAGGATCGACGGTTGATGTTGTTGTTTTCTTAAAGGTGTTGTAGATGCTTTGGTTGGAGTTTCTTTGATGTTTTTTCTTGGGTTTTCTTGTGTGGGGGTTTGTTTTTGGGAAGATACCTGTGATATTATAAGCAGGAGATGTACCTTTGGTGATGATTTTGCCCACATGAGAGGGGTGGGATGAATAGAAAACCCTCTGGCTTGCATAAAAAAAAAAAAAAAGTCTTCTGCTCATATAGGAGGAGAAGAGAAAACTAAAGATGTCTGGATCACATGAGGAACATATTGCTGAGAGTAGTGTCGCTGCACCTGGAGGAGGTGCAAGAAACCAAGAAAGGGAGGAACCTGTGCTTGAACCACCCCAGTTCAACCCAGCTAACATGGGGAACCCAGCCTTCCAAGCTATGTTTGGGCAGTTCATGACTGCCATGACACACATGACTGATAGGATGCCTATACCTGTACCTAGGGCACCTACCCTTCCAGAAGGACAAGGATTCGACAAGACGTTTGAACGACTTCACCGAGTAGGGGCCACATAATATGCTGGAAAAGCTGACCCAACAGATGATGACTTGTGGCTAACTGAACTAGAGAAGGCCTTTAGAATCCTGAACATCCCAGAAGCTGAGAAGGTTAGACATGCTGTGTATCTTCTCAAGGGGAGTGTTGGTCACTAGTGGACCATAGAGGAAGGTAAAAGGCCAGGTGTGGAGATAAAATGGTAAGTATTTCAACGAGAATTTATCAACAGATACTTTCCTAAGACGTTCGTGGATGAGAAAATCTCTCAGTTCGAGAGGTTAAGGCAGGGACCAATGAACATTAGCGAATACGAGGCTAAGTTCATGGAGCTTTTGCGGTTCTGTCCGCACATGGCAACTACAAATGAAGAAAGGATTAGGCATTTTGAGAAGGGATTAAATGCTGAGTTGACTACTCCTGTGTCTGCTTTGGAGAATAGGTAAATGTTTTCTACCTTTGTGGAGTCGGTAAAGAGGATAGAGAGGTCTATGTCAGAAAAGAGACAGACCAAGAACAAGAAGATGTATCCCCAATTCCAAGGATCCTCATCCAAAGATTTCAAGAAACCAAGGTTTTTCGTGCCTACACCACCACCTAGATTTAGTACCCAGACGTAGTGGACATCAAATAGGGGTAGAGGATGAAGTTTACCTTTAGAAGGAGCTCGTAGCTCAACATCTATGTCGTTTATAGGACCATCCAAACCACAACAAGGAAACATCAGCTATTATATATGTGGAAAGGTGGGACATCTGATGAAGGATTGCACAGCCCGAGAGGCGAGTGTGACTCAACCTCAAAGGTAGAATCAGCAATGATCTCAAAGGAGACAGTTTCAAGGTGGTGTTAGAGGATGTGGGTAAGCGTCCCAAGCTGGATCATCAGCACCCAGTCATCGACCACTGAATCAACCACAGGCGACGGCGAGGTTCTATGTGATGAATCCACCTGATGCAATGATTAACCCTCAGGTTGTGACATGTCAGATGAAATTGTTTTATTCTAATATGTCTACACCTTGCATCGTATCAGTTTTGATTGATCTGGGTGCTACGCATTCCTTTATCACTCGAAGAGTGATTCTTGTCTGCGACATGACTACAAGTCATAGAGTAGATAGTTTGTTGTTAAAAACTCCTTTGATGGGATCTTCTGTGTTGTGGGAGGTGTGTTCTCCCTGCATCCTCTTCTTTTTTTAGCATTGCATTCAAGTGGAACTTATACCACTTGAGATGCATGGGTTTGATATAATCCTTGGAATGGATACCTTAGAAAGGTATAAGGTTGTCTTGGATTGTGAGTCCAAGCAAGCTGTGTTCACAGATGAACATGACACATGGATCTTTCAAGGAGATAGAAAGATTCTTCCAACCTGCCTTGTGTCAGCTATAGTTTATGAGAAGCTGATGAGGCAAGGATGCTATGCATTCTTGTCCCATGTGGTAGATACCACCATGGAGAGTTCTAACTCTGCTAAAGTTCCTATAGTTAGGGAATTTGAAGATGTGTTTCCTGAAGAACTTCCAGGTGTACCTCCGCCACGAGAGATTGATTTTGAGATTAATCTAATCCCAGGCACGCAACCTATAGCACAAACACCGTATAGGATGGCGCATGCTGAGATGGCAGAACTCAAGAAATAGCTGCAAGAGTTGCTTGAGAAGGGTTTCATCCGACTGAGTACTTCACCTTGGGGTGATCTGGTCCTCTTTGTTAAAAGAAGGATGGATCGATGTGGTTATGCATTGATTACAAACAATTAAATAAAGTAAAAATAAAGAATAAGTATCCTTTATCAAGGATTGATGATCTCTTTGACTAGTTGCGTGGTGCAATTGTCTTCTCAAAGATAGATTTGAGGTCGGGATATCACCAACTACGTATTAAGGAAGGTGACATACCTAAGTCTTCCTTTAGGACAAGGTATGGTCACTATGAGTTCACAGTTATGTCATTTGGACTAACTAATGCACTAGCTACATTTATGGAACTCATGAATAGAATATTTCAACCTATTATGGATCAGTGTGTTGTTGTCTTTATAGATGACATCCTGATCTACAGTAGAGATGCTTAGTAGCATGAACAACATCTTCATTAGGCTTCAACTTTGCTAGGAGAACATAAGTTATATGCTAAGTTTAACAAGTGTGAGTTTTGGTTACCAGAAGTTTCTTTTCTTGGACATGTAATATCTGCTTCGAGTATTCGTGTTGACCCCAAAAAGGTAGAATATATCCTGCAATGGGAGCAGCCGAAGACTCCGACGGAGATTCGAAGATTCTTAGGGTTGGCAGGCTATAACAGAAGGTTCACTAAGAACTTTAGTTCCATAGATTTACTCTTGACTAAGTTGACCAGGAAGGATATTCCTTTTGCTTGGAGTGACAAGTATCAACAATCATTCCAATTGTTAAAGGAAAGGCTGACAAGTGCACCTGTGCTAGTGTTACCCGAACAAGGGAAAGGATATATAGTTTTCTATGATGCCTCTAAGAATGGACTAGGATGTGTGTTGATGCATGATAAACAAGTGATTTCTTTTGCTTCTCGACAGATTAAGAAACACGAGGAGAATTATCTGACACACGATTTAGAGCTAGTTGTTGTAGTCCATGCCTTGAAGATCTGGAGACATTATCTTTATGGAAAGACCTTCCAGATTTTCACAGGCCATAAGAATCTAAAGTACATCTTTTCTCATCATGAGCTTAACATGAGGCAACATCGCTGGATGGAGTTGATCAAGGACTACGATTGTAAAATTGATTATCATCCAAGGAAAGACAATGTAGTTGATGATGCTTTGAGTAGGAAATCAGCAACACCAACCCTAGATAGAGCACAATTGAATTCTTTAGTGTGTTCTAGGAGGGATATGCTTATCTCTTTAAGGCAAGCCAATGTATAGTTAAAAGTATCATTGTTATCTAGGTTGTTAGCTGAGATGCACATAAAACCTACTCTGAGACAACAGATTAAGGAGGCACAACAAGTTGATGCTATAGTTCAGCATATTAGATCAGAGTATGGTAGTGAAAAATGAGATGGTTTCCATGATTTGGATGATCAAGTAGCTTGTTATCATGGTAGGATGATGGTACCAGATGTTGATAATTTGAGGAAGTTAGTCCTGGAAGAAGCTCATTCTTCGATGTATGCTATGCATCTAGGAACCACCAAGATGTATCATAACTTGAAAGATATGTATTGGTGGCCTGGTCTGAAGAAAGATGTTGATGAGTTCGTTATGCGGTGTCCTGTGTGTCAGCAAGTTAAAGCTGAACACCAGAAGCCTACAGGAACACTACAACCTTTACCCATACCACTATGGAAGTGGGATCATGTGACCATGTATTTTTTGGTTGGTTTACCCAGAACAACCAAAGGTCATGATTCCATTTGGGTAATAGTTGATAGGTTGACAAAGACAACACATTTCTTACCTATCAAAACAACCTATTCTGCTGAGAAGTTGGCACAATTATATGTATATGAGATAGTGCGGTTGCATGGGGTCCCAGTTACCATTGTTTCTGATAAAGGTCCCCAGTTTATGAGTCATTTTTGGGAGCGACTTCATAAAGCCTTAGGCACACAGTTAAGGTTTAGCATATCCTTTCATCCTCAGACAGATGGACAATCAGAAAGGACTATACAAACTTTAGAGGACTTGCTTAGAGCATGTGTCCTTCAGTTTACAGGAAGTTGGGATCTGCACCTAAGTTTGATAGAGTTTGTCTACAACAATAGATATCAACATAGCATTGACATGGCACCGTATGAAGTTGTATATGGTAAACGTTGTAGATCTCCCTTATGTTGGTATGAAACCAGTGAATATCATCTTTTATGTCCTGATCTTATGCAATAGACCACCGAAAAGATTAAAATAATACAATAACAGTTAAAGATTGCACATGATAGACAGAAATCTTACGCTGATAAGCGTCGTAGACCTTTAGAATTCCAGGTTGGAGACAGAGTGTACCTCAAGGTTTCACCCTGGAAAGGAGTTCTTAGATTTGGAAGGAAAGGAAAGTTAGCTCCTAGATTTATGGGGCCTTATCCAATCATTGAACGTATTGGAAAGGTAGCTTATAAGCTGGAGTTACCACCTGAGCTGCAAAAGTTACACCCAGTATTCCACATTTCCATATTAAGGAAATGTCATCCGGATATAGAATCAGTTCTACAACCTATGGAAGTAGAATTGAATGATGATATATCTTATATTGAAGGACCTATGACAATCCTTGACAGAAGAATTAAAAAGCTGAAAAAGAAAGACATAAGTCTTGTGAAAGTCCTCTGGAATCACCGTGGCATTGAAGAAACTACGTGGGAACTAAAGGAAGAGATGAGAAGGAAATACCCTGCTCTTTTCTCTTAATATGTTTTGTTGATGATTTCGGGGACGAAATCCTTGTACGGGGTGGATAATTTGTAACATCCCTGACCTCGGTTATATAATAACCCTAAGTGTTTTGCCTAATAATGTTGATTAGATGCTTGCTCTTATCTGTTGAAAAGTAATTAAGGTTTTTGAGGAACTTATATTTCAATTTCAGTCCTTTTTGAATAATGTTGAAACATTGTTTTGTTAAGTTTGGATTACAGTGCAAATTACCCAAGTTGAGGGGTTAACTTGCAAATTAAACATGTTAAAATGTTCCTCTGATGTTGAGACACCATAAGAATGTATATGATGTAGTGGTATGGATTCCACAAGCTTGGACATCAAGATAAAGCTTGTAGAGTTATCCTTGTTCATTAAGACCTAGTTTAGGTGTAATGTGCAATTTATCCAAAACCTAGGGTTCAACATGCAAAATAACACCTCTAGAGGGTCTCTCATGTTTCTTGGCATCAGGTAGAGAAAATAAAATGAGAGGGGCGCCTCATTTTAATTATAATGGAGGAGAGAGAATCTTGATATTAAAATAATCAAGATTTAAGCATAAATGGCTCTTGAATATAACTTAATGCAAAAGGGAAATATATTATTACGGAGCCCTTCAAAAAAAAGTTGGAGGATGTGTTTGCAATAGTTTGGGCAAGCTTGGGCCATGCTTGGGCTCCAAAAATATCTTGTTCGAGTGGAAGCCATTCACATTAATATAATATAAAGCAATATCAACTAAAAGGTGGATATTAACACATAACTCTTTAAGGTGCTTAGTTCTTTTCCATTATTCTTGGATAATGGAGAAATTTTGTCAAGAAAGTAGAAGGTGGCCACGTATCCAAGAATTGGAGGAGGACTTGGTGGATACAATTAGGAGATAAAAGGAAATAATCCTCTTTTTCCATTTTCCTTGAAAATCCATAAATATATATAAGTATCCTTTTTTCCAAAACACCAAAAGGATCATTTCCTTAGTTATTTTCCTTATCACCTTGCTTTGGCCGACCAAGGGAGAGCTCTGGACCAGAGGAAGGATGACCAAACTAGCTTGGTAAGTTTTGATCATCATCTACCTCAAATTCATGGTGGAAACCATAAAACAAGGTTAGATTCATGGTTTTCTTCACTTGGTTTCCTTTTCTAGCCATCTTGTTTATCCAAAGATTGAAGAACAAACCTTGGACAACTGCTGGAGCTCAATCCACCATTAAATCCGTGGATCTTGGAGCTCTGGATCAGTTCTAGAGGTGGGTTTTATAACTCTAACCCTTAAGCATTAGTATTGCACTCTTTTCTATAAGAATCGTTGGTTATTCTTCTTCTTTTGATACTCTTGTGAGTTCTTGCTACAATTTCCATAAAGAACAACACCTATTCTTGGGTGAATAGAGGTAGATGACGGTGACATCATCCTAGACAAATATCTAAAAATAACTTTAGCAAAAGGTTTGCCTTTGTGCTCAAACGTATTCCCAAACCGTTTGGGAGCAAACTGTTTCAAACCGTTTGAATGCAAACAGTTTCACCTAAACCGCATAGAAGCAAACGGTCCAAGACCGTTTGGTGGCATTGACCATTTGGAGGTCGGTTGAAAATCATGTGGATTAATAACCTAGCAATAATTATCAATTAACTCCAAGTGGTTCACCAATTAAAGGTCCAACAATCATCAAAACCCTAATCGGGTTAATTGCTGGTTTGATAATTGAATAAGGTTGAAGTTTGGGTTGAGTGACCCAAACGGTTTCAAAACCATTTGGTGATCACCCAAACGGTCTCAAGACCGTTTTATGACTACTCAAGACCATTTGGAGGTCTAGGGTTAAACATGGTTGACCAATTGAAGATCCAAAGGTATCAAGTTGATGTATAATCAATTGCTGATTTGGTGACCAATCCTAGGATCCAAACCTTAAATAAATGACATGGTTATTGATGAAGTGATGGGCAAACGGTGTCAAGACCATTTGGAGAATATTCAATTGATCCCAAGACCGTTTGGGGGTAAACCAAGACCGTATGGAGCTCTAGGGTTGACTATGGTTAAGTGTTTGAATATCAGAAGGTACTAAGTTGAAGAGCAACTAATTGTTGATTTAATGATCAATTCAATGAGATAAACCCTAATTGGTTGACTTGGTTTTTGATGTTGACATGAGAAAACAGTCTCAAGACCATTTGGGGGTTATCCAAACGATCCCAAGACCTTTTGGGGAAAGGTCATGTCCAATTGGATGATGGTTCAATGGTTTCAAATCAATTAGACTCACATTGATTAATGTTGAAAGGTCATCGATTCCAAACCCTAATTCAAATGATTCAAACCATAATTGATGACCAATTGAGGGTTAATTGATGGTCAAACCAGTTGAAGTTTGACCTAATTAACTCAAATGAAGTATGATGATAAGTCCAATTGATGATGGATTACATGTACTTAAACGTTGAGGGGATCAACAATGGAAACCCTAATTCAATTTGATGGGTTGAGACCATAATTGGTCCTTGTGGTTTTGAGGAGGTTTGGAACAAACGGTCTCAAGACCATTTGGTACCAAACGATCCCAAACCGTTTAGGTGCATGCGGTTTGAAAACCAATTGTGTTCATGTAGTTTCAAAAGTCAACTATGGGCAGACGGTCTTCACCACCTACTCTACCAAACAGTTTCAAAGATAGTCTAAGACTGCATGGAGGTCCAAACGGTCTTAGTACGTTTGGACGTTTAATATACAAGATGGTTTGGTAGTTGATTAACCAAAACCGCATGGGTACTTAAAAGTGGTTAAAGGACAAAGTGATTAGTTAATTAATACATGATGTAATCAAAGGTGATCACGGTACTTGTATCTTCATGGGATAGTGTGATTTAAACCCATGAAGTAATTAAGCCTTAATGATAAAAAAGATAATGACTTAACTCATGATGCCAATTATTTTTCATGATTGAGTTGATTTAACTTAATCAAGGCTGAAGTAAACTTTATCCAATAGAGGATGAGAGAGAAAAGACTTCTTATATGAATGTTAATCAAGTAATGGACTTCCAATATGAATGAATATTTAATTAGGGTATTATCTATCATAGTGAGATTATGAAAACCCTAATTATGATGGTTAATGAATTATAACCCTAATTGGGGGTAATAATGGAAGTATCCCTAATACATGATGAAGGTATGATCTTAATTCATAATGATGACATGATAAACCTTAATTCAAGGTATTTTGATGATCACTCCTACTTGGGGTGAATAGTAAACCCTAAATCAAGGTATGTTGAATATGAACCCTAATCTAGGGTAATTCTATGTGAATAGTAAACCCTAATTCCAATTAATGTGAATAAAAGTGAGAAACCCTAATCCTGGGTTATTCTATTAAGCATAAGGCTCTATGATTGGATAATAGAACAATGAGTCATTAATCCTAATTGAGCTAAGGGGATGATTAACCCTAATTGAATTGAAAAGGGGAAAACCCTAACCATAGTAAGGGCATAGTGGTGAAACCCTTAAATAATGAAGTTATCTTTGTTTTGCATTATGCTGATATGAAATTGATGTACCTGTTATCATCTGTACTAATCATGCAAGTTTTATGAGATATTGAACATATCTAGGTATGAGCTATGATACTTTGTTTATTGAAAACACTTTATAAGTTGTGTAAGCAATGTCATGCTATGTTGCCTAATGAAAGGTGACAAAAGAAGGTTTATAGGCCTTAAGGGCTATATGAAATACCTACACTGCAATTATTATGTTTACACTGTCAAATTACTTGATGTCATTAAGTTACCAGTTAAAGTGGTAATATGTGTTTTGAAGATATAAGGGTTTGAACACCCATACTCTTGAATCATGATGATGAGATGATAAGGGATTGAGATCCCAATGTTAATAAAGCTGTGAAATGAACTTGGTACAAATAGTAATCGTTCTTTATAGCAACTGTTATAATGTTTTATGTTTGAAAACATGCCTGATGCTAAAAAGAATGTAGTAATGTACCTAAATAATCAAGTAAAATGATATCATGTAGAGCCCTGACCATAGATCCATCATCGTCAGAAGTTGGATGATGGTGAAACAGGTTTTCCTAAGGGAACTCTTGGAGAGCATACTTTTGAGTATGTGGGGGTTATAGATGTGAATATCCTTACATCCTAATGGAGGAATTGATGTGAGATAAACATCTAATCTCTGAATCCTTCATTATATGTATATGCCAAGATGATGTATCACTAATCTCTCGATGATGTTGTTAATGTCGCATTGATGTGAGATAAACAAGAAATCCTTCGGTTGCGAAGAGCGTACAGCATGCCACTGTAACTCTAATAGCGAAGTTGCCAGAGTACCCTGGATAGCTATTATGGTAGATACACGAGATGTCCTGCATGTTGTTCCTCACACTGACTAAGGAAGATGAGGTCATAGAAATCTGGCTCTTCTGATGACCTATGTATGGTACCGATTTCAATTTTGCAATGGTCGATTGGAGTATGAGCGGTATACCTCATCTCCTCAGGGCATAAATATGTTTGTAAAATGTAATCATCCATGTAGCATAATTGCTTAGGTTGAACTACGAGAAGCAATGATTGATGATACATTGTTTATTAAATCCTAGTTGGACAAATAATATACATGTTCTTCATATTCCTTATTGATTAAATGACTGCTATTCAAACAAGTTATAATTGAAATGATTGCATAAAGAAGACTACTTTATTTAGTTATTCAATGAATTACCTACTGTTGAATAGTTATAATCCTACTGCTCAGTGTCATTCTATTATTTGCAATAACAATGCTTCTGGATGAGAGTTATAACTCTCGCTGGGACAATTTTCAATTTTCTCACCCCCGTAGGATTCAACTTTTTAGGTAGACGTCGAGGGAGAAGAAACCCTTTAGTAGGTGAGCAACAATTGCAGCAACAACAACAAGGACAACAGTGATCCACATGTGGAGTCACTGTCTGTTAGGTTATGTATATAGAGAGTCCTATGTGTCATCTCTGTACTCTCAGGTCCTAGGAGTCAGTAGATGGTTTGATATAGATCTGAGATTTTTGGCTTAATGCCTCGAGATTTTTGTATACTACTTATGTATAATTTAACAGGGCAATCAATGTTATGACTGTTGAGATAAGTTGATACCGAGATGTACTGATAAATCAGCTTGTAAATATCTTACTTTGTTTCTTTATGAAAGAGTTTTACAGTTGTGGATCTCTTTGTAAAAAGTTTAAATTTTTAGTGATTTTCAGTAATTCCGCTGCTAACGAATTTGCTTCCGCATCAGTTAGTTTAGTTAATCTTGTTTTTGCGAGACGGACGCCACAAGCAGTGTCCTAGATGCTTTGCAAGTGGGGCAGAAGATGTAGTGGAGTTTTTCATCCTTCTCCTTTATGATGTGTGAGTTCTTTAAACTTTGCTCATTTGTAAGGATGTCGCCCTTAATCACCGTGCACTTGGGTAGTGGTCTGTCCATCTTGAGAAATTTCAAGATTGATGTTATGTGACCTCCCATGGAGATTTCTTTTCCAAGGGCATAAGTTGAGTGCTTTTGTATCAAGTGTCATCCGATGTTGACCGACATCCCTTTGAGGATGGACCAGAGAATAAAGAGATCGGAAATACTAACATTTCCACGCTTGGTCCTGGGGAAAAGAGCACCTGTAATAATTTTGTGCAGCATGTGCACCAGGCCAGAATGAATGTTAGAGGCCTTATAAGTCTTCACCTCGTAGTTTGGAATCCCCATCAGAGCTTTCCAGAAGGTATGTCTGTTAAACTGGGGATGGTCCAGGCTTGCCTCCTTAGCTTTTTTTAGCTGATCTTGGTTGATGAATATCTCATTCAACGTGTTCTCACTCAAGACAACATTGTTACCAAAAAGTGAGGTTACCAGCCTGCGGTCACCTCCATCTTTCCATTTGTCCATTACGTCCACAATTTCTTTGTTGAGGTGTGTGAAGAACTCTATCTTGGGTTCGACATAAGAACTCTCTACAACAAAGTAGAGTTTTGAGAGGTTCGTGTTGTCGAGCAGGGTGAGGACTCTGTCACAAATCCCCATCTTATTCAGTATGTTGGGGCAGACATACTTTGTTGGTCGCAACACCTTATCACCAGCTTCGAGGTGCTGGATGTATAGGTCAACTGGTGCAGGTTCTGTGGTGGTGGAGGGATTTGCAACAACATGGATAGCATGTCTTGCCAAGATCTGTTCCCTTGCGGTAGAGGGAAGGACTTGCTTCCTTGCCCTTTTCTTTGATGGTTGTTCCTTGGCAGCTTCGTCAGTCTTCCTCTTGCCTTTGGACTTTGGGCCTGGGGATTCGTCCTCGGAGTTTGGTGCGTACTCTGAACCTTCATCACTGGAGGAGTTGTCTTCCACTTCTTCAATAGGGTCCTCAGTTAGGCACATGTGGAATTGGTCAAGTTCATTCATGACCTTGATCAAGTCAACCTTTGGTGGGACCTTTTTGGTCTTTTCATAGGTGTCCACAATTGATGGAGCTTTGCGCAGTGATCCAATAGTTGCTCCCTTGTCCAGAAGGGAGCGTCAGCAGTTCCTATGGCTTCTTTTATAGGTGAGGCCATTATGTAATTAGAAGATTATATATGTTAAAGAGGAAAAAAATGTTGAAAGAATTTCAATATATTTAGGGAAGAAATCGTTTTAAGGGTGAAATTATGTTTTCCAAGACCATTTGGGCTTGAATGGTGTCAAGACCGTTTCGCTCCAAACAGTTTCTCTCAAATGGTTTCACGACCGTTTGGGTCCAAACAGTTTCAAGACCGTTTGTCTCCAAACGGTTTTTGCTCCAAATAGTTTTACGACTGTTTGGGTCAAAACAATTTCGAGAATATTTGGCTCCAAACGGTTTCGAGACTGTTTGGCTCCAAACGATTTCGAGACCGTTTGGCTCCAAACAGTTTTATGACCGTTTGGCCCCAAACGGTTTCGTGACCATTTGGGTCCAAATGGTTTCGAGACTGTTTGACTCCAAATGGTTTCTCAACCATTTGGCCCTAAATGGTTTCATGACCGTTTGGGTCAGAACCACTATGGAGACGAAATGGCGGGGACGACGAGCAATGAAAAGATGGAAAAAATAGCAAAAACGGCATCGTCGATGAAGGTGTTGATGGTAGTGATAGTGTCGGTGGAAAATAGGAACTACTTTTACGGTAGAAGCGACAAAAATGATGGTGATGGATACGGCCGCGATGGTCTACCTCACTGTTAGAGTGTGAAAAGGATCGTGGTGGTGGGAATGTCAGATAAAGGTGTGCGACGGAATGGTAGAGAAGCTTCCTTGGATACGCACGAAGATGAGAGAGGTGGTTGTGGAATCGAGCAGTGAGGGAGAAGATGTGGGTGGGTCATGCGAGAGCAGAGAACCACAAGAATGGAATAGGGCTTTCGCACAAGAGGGAAAGTTTGAGAAACCGAAGGAAAGAAAAGGAGAGGGGATGAAGTGATATTTATAGAAAAAGAGGGACAACATTACAAATTGTCAAGGGCAAACATTTTCGAGACTGTAAGGATCCAAACAGTTTTGAGACCGTGTAGAGCCCAAACAGTTTCACCCAGGTGAGGATCCAAACGGTTTTGAGACCATGTGGATCCAAACAGTTTTGAGACCGTGTGGAGCCCAAACAGTTTCGAGATCGTAAGGATCCAAACGGTTTCAAAACTGTTAGGATAGGATTGAAAATGTTTTTGGTTTTTATATTTTTATGTTTGTTTTGGATGTTATGGTAGGTCTAAAATAAGAAAAAGGAAGTTAGAAAATAAAATAAAATAAAATAAAAGGTAATACTCAGTTCTTGAGTTGCCTCCCAAGTAGTGCCTTGGTTTTACGTTGATGGCTCGACGAAGTTCTGACTTGGTTAGATTGATGTAGCAGGATCATGAATTTCAATAGTTTGTCTTGGAATTTTGTCAGCTGGGGTATAGTATTTATTCAATCTATGACCATTAATAGTTCTCTCCCCTCCGTTGTCATCAATAATGCTGATTGCTCCGGTTGGCTAGATGTTCTTGATGGTGAATGACCCAGACCACTTTGTGCAAAGTTTTTCGGGGAACATCTTAAGTCTGGAGTTGAAAAGAAGGACTTTATCTCTGATGATGATATCTTTCTTTTTGAGATGTCCATCGTGCCACATATTAGTTTGTTCCTTGTAGATCCTGGCGCTTTGGTAGGTAGTCATTCGTAGTTCTTCAAGTTCTTATAATTGCAGTTGTCTATACTCGCCAGTGCCTTTGAAGTCGAAATTCAATTGTTTGATGGCCCACCAAGCTTTATGTTCTAGTTCAACTAGAAGATGACATGATTTCCCATATACCAAGCCAAATGGAGTCTTTCCTATTGGTGTTTTGTAAGTAGTGTGGTTTGCCCAAAGAGCATGATGGAGCTTAGTAGACCAATCTGTGTGATGGCTGTTGACCGTCTTGTTTAAAATGGCTTTTATCTGCCTATTTTAAACTTCAACTTGGCCACTTGTCTGTGGATGGTAAGGTGTGGCAACCATATGTTTAACTCCATATTTTCTATGGAGAGCTTCGAAACTTCATTCTAACACTAAGATCCTCCATCTGATATGATTGTTTGAGGGACTCCGAATCTAGGGAAGATGATATCCTTTAACATCTTGATAACTGGTTTGGAGTTGCAATAAACAGTGGGTATGGCCTGTACCCATTTTGAAACATAGTCCATAGCGACCAGTATATAGGAAAATCCATAAGATGAGGGAAATGGAACCATGTAATCTACTCCCCATACATCAAAGATTTCAATCTCTTGCCATAAGGTAAGAGGCATTTCATTCCATTTAGATATACCACCGGAAAGCTGACATTTATTGCAAGATCATACAAAATCATGGGTGTCCCTTGCTATCGTTGGACAAAAGAAACCTGATTGCAGAACTTTGAGGGCGTTCTTCCTTGAACTCATATGCCCCCAAGTAGGGCCAGAATGACAATGTTCTAGAACTGGGATAATTACTTCTTCTGGTAGGCAACGACGGAATAGTCCGTCTACGCACAAGTGAAAGAAGTATGGTTCATCCCAAAAATACTTCTTGGCATCATGAAGAAATTTCTTTCTGTCGTGGTAAGAAGCAGAAGGGTTGATAATTCATGTAGCCAAGTAGTTTACTATATCAGCATACCAAGGAAATCTGGTAGTGACTTTCATAAGTTGGCCGTAGGGTAAAGAGTCTCAAATAGGTATATTGTAATCATCCTGAGGCTCGATGTGACTTAAGTGATCTGCGATGACATTTTCTACCCCGCTTTTATCTTTTATTTCCAAATCAAATTCTTGTAACATCAACACCCAGAGGATGAGTCTGGGTTTTGCATCTTGTTTTTGAATTAGGTATTTAATTACATAATGGTTAGTGTATACTATGAGTTTTGATCCAATTAGATAAGAGTGAAATTTCTCAAAGGCGTAAATGATAGCCAAGAATTCCTTTTCAGTAGTTGTATAATTCTTTTGGGCCTCATCTAGCGCCTTTGATGCACAGTATATCACATAGGGCTTCTTGTCTATTATTTGCCCTAGCACCACTCCTATAGCGTAGTCGCTTGCGTCACTCATTATCTCAAACATTTGTGACCAATCGAGTGCTCTCAGAATTGGTGCAGAGATTAGAGCATTTTTTAAGGTCATGAAACGATTTAAGCATTCTTGATCAAAATTGATATTTGCATCTTTTGTCAACAAATAGGTCATGAGCTTTGCTATTTTGTAGAAATCTTTAATAAATCTTCGATAAAATATAGCATGGTCCAGAACTGCTAGCACTCCTCTAATGTCTTTAGGTGGTGACAGTTTTGAAATGACATCAATCTTTGCTTTATCCACTTCAATTCTTCTTTCACTCACTCGGTGTCTGAGGACAACACCTTCTGTCACCATAAAGTGACATTTCTCCCAATTTAGGATCAGGTTTGTTTCCTCACATCTTTGTAAAACTTTTTTGAGGTTCAACAGTTATCAAAAGAATTTCCATAGACTGAAAAGTCATCCATAAATATTTCCATGATTGACTTAGTTAATCCTGTGAATATTGCAGACATGCATCTTTGGAAGGTTGCGGGTGGATTACATAGCCCGAAAGGCATCCTTATGAAGGCATAAGTTCCAAAGGGGAAAGTGAAGGTTTTCTTTTCTTGGTCTTGTGGGTGTATTGGGATTTGATAGAACCCAGAATAATCATCAAGGTAGCAAAAGAGTTTTTGGTGGGCCAAATGTTCAAGGACTTCATCAAGAAAAAGTAGAGGAAAGTGATCTTTTCTTGTTGCTTTGTTCATCTTCCTGTAATTGATACACATCCTCCATCCCATGACAGTCCTTGTAGGTACTAGCTCATTTTTATCATTCAGAATGACAGTGGTCCTCCCCTTTTTAGGGACCACTTGGACTGGGCTAACCCATTGAGAATCAGAAATGGGATATATGATACTAGCTTTTAGGAGTTTAAGGACCTCGAGGCGAACCACTTCTTTGAGGTTCAGGTTTAGTTTCCTCTGATGTTCCCTTGATGGTTTAAACTCTTATACCATGGGTAGTCTATGCATGCACAGAGCTGGGTTTATTCCTATTAGGTCAGTCATTTTATACCTAATAGCTTTCTTGTATTTCCTTAGCTCAACAAGAACTATTTCTTCTTGATCATCTATTAAGGTGGAGTTGATTATGATTGGGCACAATTTTTCTTCATCTAGGAAGACATGTTTGTGTCCTATTGGTAAGGTTTTCATTTTAGGGGCCTTGGGTACTTCTATTGTTTCCAAAATGGTGAAGGATTTCAATTCCTCGAAGGTGGTTGTTGGAGTTTCTTCCGTTTGGTCTAAATATTGCAGACATTGATGTCCTAGTTCACAGGATGAAAATTCAAATTCTGGATTTGTCAAGACGTTCTTCAGATCATCAGATGGTTTGACTATTTCCTACTGTAGTTGAGACATTTTGTCTATTGCCTCGAGAAGAAAAACTTCTTCCTGGATGCTAGAACCTTTTAGGTTGTTAAGGATTCTAAATTGAATGGCTTCCTTTCATAGTCTTAAGATAATTGTACCAGCTGCAACGTCGATAAGTGCTTTGGTCGTGGCAAGGAAGGGTCTGCCAAATATTATTGGATATCTTATATCTTCCTTTATATCCATAATAACAAAGTCACAAGGGACATAAGAGTCTTTTCCTATCCTGACTGGGATATCTTCAATGATTCCCAATGGTGCAGTGATGGTAGAATCAACCAACTATATTGCCATTGCAGTAGGTAACAATTTGGTAAAACCCAACCTTTTACACATTGAGAAGGGCATAATAGATATGTTAGCTCCCAGATCAGCTAATCCTTTTTTCTAGAGGCATTTCTGATAGAGCATTGGATGCCAAAGGAACCTGGAACCTTCAGTTTTTTCGGCATTTTGTTGAGAATAATATAAGAAGTTATCTGAGCTAGTTTAACTATCTCTTGTTCTTGAGTCATGCATTTCTTTGATAGCAAGGTCTTGAGGTATTTGGCCCAAGTTGGTATTTCGGGTAGGGCATCAAGGAACGGGATATCAATATATAGTTTTTTCATTGCTTCCTTAAATTTTTGGAATCTAGTATCCAGTTTGGTCCCTCTCAGCCTGCCTGGATATGGTATTTTGGGCTTATATGGCAGGACTTAAGGTTCAATAAATTATATTTCCTTTTCCTTCCCCTTCTCAATTTCTATAGCCTTTTCAGTTTCTAGATTCGTGCTTGCAATTGGGGTGATTACAGCTATATCGTCATCTTCCTGAATGATTTCTGTGGCTTCAGGGAGGACACGACCAGACCTTGTAGTAATGGATTTCAATTGTTCTTGGCTGGGTTGATCGTGTCTTGGGTTTATCTCTAGTTCCCCAACAAAGGTTCCTGCTGGAGGTTTTAATTGGGATGCAATATGTGCTAACTGTGCTTCAACGGCTTTTTGTTGGGCTTGCTGGTTAGCTAGCATGGTTAGTTGTGATTGCAACATTTGTCTTATTAATGACAATTCATCTGTTGGCGGAGGTGGATTATTTTTTGGTGGATTTTGTTGACACTATTGTGGTTGTTGTTGATGAGGTGTGGGTATTTGGGGTTGTTGAATTTTTGGTTGTTGCAGCTGAGGTTGTTGCAATTGCCGATGCAACAACGGATGAGTGTATTGGTAATATGCAGAAGGGTTTCATGGTTTTGTGAATCCTTGCAATCCTCCTCTAAAGTTTCCCTGGTTTTGATTACAGTTGTTCTGAAAACCTAGTGGCGATCTATTAAAAACTCTTCCTTGGGTCTGGTGTTGTGGGTTGGTGGTCCCTGCATGATTCCCATATTGAAACGCAGGATGGTTTCTTGGTTGATTCGGATTATAATAGGCTTGTCCTGGTATGGTGTAAATGGAATTGACTTGCTCCAGTGACAGATCCTCAGGATGTTCGATGATCGGTTCATACTATGGTTGTGGTGTCTGCATGTCCATCATCACATTGTATAGGAGACCACATGATAATGTGGGATGATCGGATGCATGACATGCCTCACAAGTCACATTGTATAGGAGACCACATGATAATGTGGGATGATCGGATGCATGACATGCCACACAAGTCCCGGTAGAAGCCTTGATCTATTGGGGGCTCTTCTTTTCTCTGAGTGTCATTTCAAGGACTTGTTGCTTGTGAGATATAGTTTTTAGGGCTTCGGCGATGGCTTTGATTTCCATTGATTCTTCAGCTTTACAAACTTTTAGAATTCCCCCGCTGGATGACCTTCCCCAGTTTGATTGGTTCTCAGCTCCAAGTGTAACAATCCTCCAGGCATCTTCATAGTTCTTTCGCATGAAATTCCCCCCAGACGAGGAATCCAAAAATATCTTGATGTCATCACTTACTCCTCTATAGAATGTTTCTATCAGCTGATTTTGGGAGATTCCATGATGCGGACATTTCCTTAAAAGTTCCTTGAATCTTTCCCACAATTTCTCCAGTGATTCCCCTGGTAGTTGAGAAAAGTGATTAAATTTTCCCCTAATCTCATAAGTCAACGAAGGTGGAAAGAACTTCTCTAGAAACTTTTCTTCTAAAGGAGCCTAGGTGGTGGTTAGCTCCCCATCCAGTGTGTTATACTAGCTCAATGCCCTTCCAGACAAGGTGATGTGAAAAAGTTGTAGCATTATTGCATCGAAAGGAACCCCGACATGTGGTACTAGCAGACAAAAAGACTTGAATCGCTTTAGGTGATCCATGCAATCATCCCCAGCAACTCCAGAGAATGAAATGCCTTGCATAATCTGGATCCATTGCATGCCGATCTCAAAGTTAGGAACATTGATGAGCGGGGGCCTAACTGGGTGATTATCTTCAAAGTTCTTAGGAATGGCATAATCCCGAAGTTGCTTGTTTTGCAACACTATCTGAGCAGTAGTTGTGACAGCTTCATTTTCAGCTTGAATGCGAGCCTGTTCAAAAACATGAACCTCAACTTGAATCTGAGCATGTGTGTCAGCAATAAGTTGTGCTCTTTAAATTGCTATGGCCGTGTTGACCCTTTCCATAACCAAAGCGGCTTGGCACTATTCCTCAGCCATTTTCCTGGCTCGTTGGTGGTTGAGTCATATGCATTGGTGGAAGCTTCATTCTACCTCAGAGTCGTACTCTGGTTCAGGGGTGAATCTGATGTTATGCAAAGGTTGCATACACATTTTCTACCTAAGTAGAAGAAGAAACACACTTTAGATAATGTAGAGAAATGATGAAATCAAGGTGATATGAATGATGGTTAAATAAAACTGTAAAATCCTAATCAACTAGAAAGTTAATAAGTAAAATTAAAATGTTTCGTTGTCCACGGCAACGGCACCAATTTTTGATGGAGCCTCCACTCATGTGGAGTTGCGTGCACCAGTAAAAATCCTAGAGATAGTAAGTCTCTAAGTTTAGCCTTGCATATTTTATAATAAGATCTCCACCCATGTATGCTAAGATACGTGGAAGTCTTATCGTAGTATAGTTAACGGTCGAATCCACAAGACAACAGTCTTTTTAAGAGTTTAACAAGATGGAAAACATAATAATCCTACTTATCCACTTAAAAGTTGACATTTAGATCAAATAGTTGGTTTGATGATTAAACTAATGTGCAGAGAAAGTAAATAACAAGAAAGTAAGCTTATGATTGTAAACGATAATTGGAAACCACTAGGATGTGATCGAGTTTCATCACCACTACACATGGATCAAAACATTCATCATAATAACATGTCTTGCAAAGAAAAGGGATCTAAACAGTTAGTATCTTTGTAGACTTAACTTCCTTTCAGATAGCTAACTATGCAAAATGTGGGAGGGTTGCAATGCCAGCCATCCCCAAACGAATGGTCACTTACTTTGCATCGCTCCCCTTGCAAAGTGTGTTCTTCAACCTGTCAAGTTTGTACTTTCATACGTCAACTGGTTTCATTTCATAGTATGAAAGTACAACATTAGAAGTGAGTTTACTCCATTTCTTGAGAAACATTCCAAGATATCGAACAGATGTATGGTGATTACATACATCAAGAACCAACGTGCAGTCGATATTCAAATCTAGGATTACAAACATAGACAATTCACACTAGAAGATAATAGATAACACAAGTTGGTGATCAAGCAACTGGCATTCATTAAACGATTGATGTTGAACTGAAAAAGGTAGTATTTTTCTATTGCAAACTCATGAATTACAATGCATGAAATGAAAAAATGGGTAGCGGGGCTACTCCCCGCACCCTAGTGTATGGGACTACTCACTCATGGGAAGAACAAAGAAGGAGGTGGGAAGTGAGAGAAAAAGCATCATCTCCACGTAGGAGGGAGGAAGGTCGACCCCTTGGAGTAGAGAGCAACTATCTTCACACCACTTGGTTGACTTGATGAAGACTTCTTCACTTCCCACCTTCTATGTCAATGAGAGAGAAAGTAGCATGAGGATGAAGTGTGGATCTTGGACTGGCAACCTTGGCGCGGAGGATGGAAGATAAAACAGCTCTGGAACGGTTGGGGAAGCCTTTGGGCGTCCAAGAATTCAATGCCTAATGAGAACTCCTTCAGTTATATTTATAGGCTTCCAATGAGTCCCAAACGATCTTGGGACCATTTGGGTCTTTAATGGTTTGGGGACCGTTTGGCTCTTTAATGGTTTGGGGACCGTTTGAGTTCATACGGTCTTGGGACCATTTGGGTTCATTCAGTTTCCAAACCGTTTGCCTTTATTCGGTCTTGGGACCGTTTGAGTTCATTCGGTCTTGGGACCGTTTGGACTTCATTTGGTCTTGGGACCGTTTGCCTTTATTCGGTCTCGGGATCGTTTGAGTTCATTTGGTCTTGGGACCGTTTGGACTTCATTCGGTCTCAGCACCGTTTGGACTTCATTTGGTCTTGGGACCGTTTGGGGCTTTTGCAATTTTTTAGGTTTTTATGTAAGAAGAAAAAGATAAATGTTAGTTTAATGGTGAATTCATAATAACGTAGAAAATAAAGGATTATATCTAATTTATCTAGGAAAGAGTATGGAAAATTAAGAAAAACTAGTAAGATAACATTACAAAATGGGAGGTTATCACTATGCCACCTCTAGGCTCAGTCGAAGTCATCGGCCTAGTCAATTCCACCTGGGATTTCTCAGAATAGGGGGGTGAGAAGGAAGCTGGAGATAGGGTGCGATGAAGCAAAGAGAGGAAGACAAGCTTCTACTAGAGAAATTGGCAATGAGGAACTCCTTCTTGAGATTCTTCGCACCCTCCCGCACACAACCCATAACTCGGATGGGTGCATGCCCCCTTATATATGCATAGACAGGTGGCGATGGAGTCTATTGCTCCAGCCAATTGGGGAAAACTACAATCCTCCTCGGAACATGTCCATCCGGGGATGGTTAGATTAGGAAATACATCCCAAATCTAATAGACTCATTTTTGGGTTTGCCCATGATAAGTAGAGGAAGGAAAACACGCAAAAAGATAGGAACCTACTATTCTAGGTTTCCTATTTGGTACGGGGTAGGAGATGAGCCATTAGTCATTTGATCCTAGATTAAAGGCCCAAAGCACGTGCGACATATCAAAGGGTTGAACTTGTTTTTTCTAATCTGATGTTAAATCATTACATTTAAAATAATCAATTCACTTTAAGATTTCTAGAAAAATCCATATCTCCCAAACCACTTATATGATTAATCCCAAATTTTAAAGGAAAGTCCACAATGACTTGAACTACTTGTGTGCCAAGTTTAGGACTCAAAAACGAAATTACAAGAGACTTTTCTTAATAAACAAGTTATCACTTATTAAGGCATATTTTCTCTCTCTTACCTTTCTATATAATTTATTTGGATTCCTTTTACCATTAGAAATCATGTGGGTTTGAAATCTCATCCATGATGATTATTCAAACATCTTACCACATATTTCTCATATTTTCATCATTATCTCAAATTTCCTTCTTAATAATGTATTATTTAATTTCTTCTTTTCCTTTTAATCATATTGTCTCATTAATTTATGATCCACGAAATCACATGTACAAAGGAAATATTGCCAAGGAAATCCATTCAATAAACATAAATAATACAAATTCCATATTCATATATTTATTGGGAAAAGTGTATTTCCAACCATATGAACCCAAAAATCAGGGTTGTAATATCCTTCCCCTCTTATAAGAATTTTTCCCTCAAAATTTCACAATACATACACATAGTTCAAGATAAGACTTTTCCACATATGTCATTGGCTCCCATGTGGCTTCATCCTCTCCATGGTGCTTCCAAAGAACCTTTATCATCTTATATTCTTACATTTGAGTTCTTTCACCTTGGTATCTAAAATCCTCATAGGTGACTCAGGACATTTCAGTCTCCCTCGGGAGCTCACTAGGTTCATTTCTCAACACATGGCTCGGGTACCTCACATAGTGCTCTAGATCATACACATGGAACACATTATATTATCCAGAGGGATAAAGCGAAACATAAGCATCTCCACCAATCCATTTCAAACAGACCTATGTATTAGGGACTCAAATTTAGCTATAGCTTAGAGGGGTCGGGTTTTCCTAACACATATTCTCCCACAGTGAACTGCATGTGAGTCTGCTTTGCATCTGATCACGACTCATGTCGCCCCTATTCTTTCTCAGCCATCGCATGATCAAAGCAACTTCATCTACACACATTTTGGTCTCTATGACCTTCACAAGGTCCTTTCACCGACATCATCTGGATGAAGTGGTGACCGACACAGCCTCCCTTACATAGCTTCTTACACCTCGATATTAGCTATGGTGGCTATCATCACAAGCAATCTCACTTAGGGAAGGAATTGCTCCCATATATCACCCAAATGAGCACACACGCTCTCATCAAAGCTTCTAGTCTGGATCATGCTCTCTTGACTATCTAACAATCAGAGGTGATAAGTTGTGCTAGACTTCAAACTAGTATCGAGTTCTTCATGTACCTACTTCCACTGCATCGAAGTGAAGTTGAGGCCATCCTCCTGATAATGAACTCAGATCGTGGTGTAGATGAACTATCTCTCCCTCATATATAGTTCAACTAGATCTGTCACCCTGACAGTGCTCTCTCTTAATCAAGGGATTAGGTCACCTTGGTAAGGTGATCTACCATAACCCATATTGCGTCATGACCTCTCTCTGTCCAGGGGAGAGTCACCACAACATCCATGGTGATCCACTCTCATTCCCTCTTGGGGAATCTTTGCTTTCCATAGCAACTCACTGGGTTACTGGTGTTCGTCCTTCACCTCCTGACATGCATGGCGACAAGCCACATGCAACTCTATGTACTCTTTACCTCAGGCATTCAAAGTACTAATGTGACTTTAACCATCTTGGTAGTACTACGGCGTACTTGAAATCATGAGCCTCTACTAGTCATGATTCCTCAAGGTGACTTCTCAGAAACCCTAGAACACTCTATTCATGGTTTCCATCACCTTCCTTTCCTGAGAAGCATATCTGAGGTTCTTACAACCACCCTTCTATCTCATCAAGCTCCAGGCTGGCTAACCAAGCAACCACTAACTCAACCAATAGGTCTGATTGGACCAGAGGGGTAGCCCTATATGTCTCAGAAACATAGGGGTTACCTATCCACCTCTTATAGTCTTTCTACTGGCTAAGTAGATAGTTGCGTCTCAACTAGAGCATCAATTATCACCTTACATACTTATGTGCTAGGTAACGGTGAAGACATAAACTATCATGTACTCCATACATCATTCTCATCTCAGATTTAGGTCTAACTGAGTCGGGAAAACTTGGAGCTCATCATCTTCATTATCAAACTCAAACTTATATAAATCATAAATTCTATATGTTCCTGATAAGAACATCCTCATATGATGACTATCTTAGTCCTCTTCGCATTTGAAAACCATTCATACAACATACATCTCCAAAAGGTATGCTACTATCTCTATCCTCATGCATCAAAGCAATGTTTCAACTCGTATCATCTTTATCCTTAGTGTATAGCATGCATATTGTCCTATCTCTCCCACCCATAATGAGAGGAAATAAGCATTTGGTTGCAGTCCAAATACAGAGTTCATCCCGTTCTAAGAGTAGAGATGATACATCACACATCACCAAGACACTTTCCAAACTATGTTGAAACGTACATCACATGTCTCTACAACATAAACAACTTGATTATGGGTCTACACCCATGGGAAGACTTTTCCCATCACCTTTTCAATCTTAAGATATCTCCTTTATGTACAATCCTTAGTCGTTACCTCAAGGTCTTTAGGGTGTTAGCACTTTTGGAGTGATCTGACCTTTATGCATCTAGAGAGTGCCTATCACATTTACCCCTTAGGCCCCATGAACTCATGAAGTTGGCCAACCTCATAACCCATGGGCCTCGGGCAAAGGTAGGTGTTACCTCTCAACCCTATGGTCTTGTGCATCCAGGGAATAGACAACTCCTACTTCCATTAGTCTTATCCCTTCATGACCTTAGTATTGACTTATGATTCCATCATAGCACATCTCATTCTTGAATCTTTACGCAAAACTCCATCATCTCTCTGGGAACAAACTTACATCCATTCATAGGGATCATGGTGAACTACCTTCCTCAGTCTGGCCCCATGCAGGTTACCTCCATGGCAACATATCCCCATTCCCTTCAGATAAGGTCCAACTTGGGTCTATAGATTCATGCTCTCCACGTAGCTGATCAAGCTCCTATGAGACCTCTTTAGGTTACTTCAAATCTACACAAAAGATGATACTCACCCTACAGAAGGGTCCCTCCCCAGGATGGGAGGAAACTATCTCTTGATAGCAACAAAGGTCACCAACATCCAGGGTTTACATCATCATGTGTATGTTTAGCCCTATCAAGCCACTAGGGCATGTAGCTAGTAAGAAGAAAACCCACTAAGCCAATATGGGTTCCTTAGTATGTCATACTTGCTCCTATTCCTCAACATTGGACCAACAATATATATGCATATGTCACTAACCTATGTTTGAGGGGTTTGTCAAACTTATACCCTAGCCAAGCAGTTTCCTTTTCCTCTAAACCTAAGGAGTACCATGCTCCAATTTGTAAGAACTCAAGCATCTTCGTGAGCATCAGCCGCACCAGGTATGCTACTTCCCCTCTTAGGTCTAGGAATCCTAGGTTCACTCCTTATGCATCAATTGTACAACCACAAACCAAACATGCACAAGGTAGGGCATACATGTCCCACCATTCTTCCACATGAACAACACCGTGGAGTCCTACATAAGGACAAATGACTCGGTGTTAGACCCCATAACTTGCTACTATACCTCTTCATTTTAAGGAACTTTCTTCATATACTTACAAGGTAGGCATCTAAAACATCTATACCTTGGTTCCAGGAGCCTCTTTCTCCTTCTAGGGTTTGGTCCTCTAAAGGAAATCATGGTATGTCGAGCATCCAAGGGTCATGCACGTAGCAACCACAACTATCCTCTTAGGTCATGCATGCTAGGTCAAAACATACCCAACTTCTAATGGTTCCTCCTATCTCGGAGTCTAAGTTCCCAACCTTCTTGCTCGAGTCTTGTTTTCTCTCTAGAGCTAACCCTACAACCGACCTTACCACTGGAGGTTCTCTCCCTAAGAAGGTGGATCAATACCTTAAGGATACATGCATATACCTACCTGGGTGAAATGTATGATCCAAACCTATATTCGATCAAGGTTATCCAAAGCTCTGCATGCTTATCTCATAAGCTATCTAGCATGACCTTCTAGCCTAGGTCTCAACCTACTGCTAGCACTGCTGACGTGCTCTCCTACATAGGTGCATGCTATTTTATGTTGATAAAATCCCATAGAGGTTTCTATATGGTGACCACTATCCTTTTCGACGAAGGAGCTAACCTTCACCCTAATAGGCAAGACCCTTCCAAGGTCGGGTCACCAAACACACTAAGTCAAACCTATCTCCTTCTTCTCATGGGTTCTCAAAGCCAAAATGCATGTCAACCCACGTACATGGTCGACCATGATATCTATCTCATCATGTCATCTCTCTCTATCACCTTCATAGGGTTAGGGTTAGCATCATTCTCAAGGGATGTGCTAGGTCTCAACCTCTTCCTGGAGGCCTCTACCTCCATGCCTAACTCTCTACTATCCTCCTATCTAGAAGGTCTAACCTCAAGTCTCTCATGAGGGTACGACAACACATGCAAACTAAGCATGCAACTAATCATTAGTTTACGCATAAACTATTAAACTTATGTCCATGACATCTTGTTTACATGCTTTTCATTAATTTGGTGGAGGATTCCTTAATCTCGTCATACATACCCTGACCTCAAGAGGTTGGGGAGGAGAGAGAAAGCCCTAAATCTTAGAATCTTTATTTTAATTAGGGTTGAGAAGGGACGAAAATAGATGAGAAAACTTAGAGGTATCTTATTTTGAGTCAATTCTTTGGATTTCGACCAGGAAGTCACACTACATCTGGGAATCCCCGTGACCGACTAGTGGGGTGGAGGAAAATATTTCCATCCCGCAGATCATGATCCTTTTCTAGAAACCTCCATCCTCAGAAAATCCTCTAATAACTCCCTGGGGCTCAAAAGAGTTTGTAAAATTTAATAATTATGGAAGATTAAATGGAAAACCTGGCTCTGATACCAAATGTAACGACCCCGCCTCCCAGTAACCCCCAATTAAGGTAGACCAAGACGTCAGAGGTGTTATCCCAAAATAGGATCAATGGTTTTGCAAATAATCAACAATAATTAATAAATTCTACAACAACTAAACTTTTAATGGAATAAATTTTTTCTTTTCATACCTTGCAAAATATGGGAAGTGGAATTATTTACCCAAGAAAGAACATATCTATCTATAATCCTCCAATTCTTTATTAAGCTTTATTTCATCAATTTCACATTAAAGGATTATCCATTTTGTTGATAACCTAAAATGTCGACAAACAAAACGGCAGTCAGTATAACAAATTATAATGGTATGTGGGGGAAATAATAATCTTGCATTTAAATGTAACAACATATTGCAAGCAATTATGGTTTAACAAGCAAATTCTACATTTTAAACATGAATACTCAATCCTTACATACCCTAGCCTCTATGTTGTCCCTACAGTGGACATAGATACTACCTCTCATATGGTAGATCTCAACTAACCCCCATGATCCTACCTTACAGGTAGATCAATACATAGGGTTGTGGAGTCGCATGGCCCTACCCAAATGTAGTCCAATCCCTGACTTGTGATAACCTGATGATCCTACCTCATGGGTAAACCATGTACTAGGTCATCTATTTCATCAACATCAGAGCTACAGAGGAGGACCAGGATCTGAGCTAGTTATGCATGTATATTTAAGGTGATAGCCATAGTCACTTTATAGTTGCATGAAATAAATGTCAACCAAGAAGTTAATTTCAAGAAACCGGTTAAACTTCAAAAATTGTCATGAAACTAGAGTGATTAGCCATAAGCGTAACCACATACTTGTTTTGGAGATCTAAAAGAAGTAGTTTATCCAAATCCAAGTAGATGTCCAATCAAGCAAGCCAATCAATCAATCAAGCAAACATTGATCCTAAAAACATGTATAACACCTAGTTGTTACCATCACATCCAAACAACTCTTTATTGACTTGGGACACCTTTCTAAGGTTTCTAAGTCTCATTAGTATTCATTAGGGTTTCTTAAATCAATTTCTCAATTCTTATCCGTTTTACGTCAACAAACCCTAAAATAGCTTTTCTACTCATAAAAACCCTAATTACTCAAATTATTCACATTAAGGATCTTTTATACTCAAATTGGCTTAGGATCATCATATCTTTGTTTTGCTTAATTACAACCATTAAAAGTCATAATTACCAAAATTAGGGTTTGTAAGCTCGTTAATACATATTCATGTACATGGAACCCCAAATTGAGCCAATTATGTATAAAGATCATTCTTTTATATTTAAATCTTCCTTTTATTAACAACAAGTTAATTTCCACATTAAACATCCATATAACACTTCCCAATTCATTAACCATCAAAGATTAGGGTTTTTTTCATTAATTAAACCATTAATGATAGCATTTGTACATACTTTTCTTGTTACAAGCAGAATCATGCCTTTATTATATTTTAAATGGATTCTATGTATTTTTGTGATAAAAAATCATATAGCATATGTATTAATCTGATCATCCTATCATTAGTTACAATTTTTACAATAAAATTCATTCCCAACCAATCAGGAGTGGTCACGTCAGCATTTACCTTAATATCCTCAAGTCCACGCATCCAGGCTAGACCAGTGGCCATCCTCCACATTGATCACAAGGTACACGGGTATGGGGCCATGAAAAGATACTACTGCCCTTTCTCTACCAACACATGGTTGAGGGTACACTGGTCTTTTTTCACTAGGCCTTCTCCTTCCTTTGTTCGACCCTCTCATGAACCAGGCACTATGGGTGGTCAACCCAACTGTTGACCCAGTGCTCCTCTTCATCAGGGTAGCGGATGAAGCTGGCTATGCCACCTCCAGGCTCAGCCAAAGTCATTGATCTAGTCAATTCCACCGGGGGTTGCTCAGAATAGGGGGGTGAGAAGGAAGCCGGTGATAGGGTGTCATGAAGTAAAGGGAGGAAGACAAGCTTCTACCAAAGAAATTGGCAGAGAGGAACTCCCGCTTGAGATTCTTTGCACCCTCCCGCACACAGCCCATACCTTGTATGGGTGTATGCCCCCTTATATAAGCATATGCAGGTGGTGATGGAGTCTGTTTCTCTAACCAATTGGGGAAAACTACAATCCTCCTTGGAACATGTCCATCTGGGGATGGTTAGATTTGGAAACACATCCCAAATCCAACAGACTTTTTTTTGGGTTTGCCCATGATAAGTAAGGGAAGGAAAACACACGAAAAGATAGGAACCTACTATTCTAGGTTTCCTATTTGGTCTAGGGTAGGAGATGAGACATGACTCATCCAATTCAAGATCAAAGGCCTGAAGCATGCATGACATATCGAAGGGCTAAACATGTTTTTCTAATCTGATATTAAATCGTTACATTTAAGATAATTGATTCACTTTAGGATTTCTAGAAAAATCCATATCTCCCAAACTGCTTATCTGATTAATCCCAAATTTTAAAGGAAAGTCCATCGATACTTAAACTACTTGTGTGCCAAGTTTAGGACTCAGAAACAAAAGTACGAGACACTTTTCTTAATAAACAAGTTATCATTGATTAAGGAATATTTTATGCATATTTTCTCTATCTTACCTTTCTATATCATTTATCTGGTTTCCTTTTACCATTAGAAATCATGTGGGTTTTAAATATCATCCATGATGATTATTCAAACATCTTTCCACATATTTCTCATATTTTCATCATTATCTCAAATTTCCTTCTTAATAATGTATTAATTAATTTCTTCTTTTTCTTTTAATCATATTGGACTCATTAATTTATGATCCATGAAATCACATGTACAAAGGAAATATTGCCAAGGAAATCCATTCAATACACATAAATCATATAAATTCCATATTCATACATTTATTGGGAAAATTGTATTTCCAACCATATGAACCCAAAAATCGGGGTTTTAACAAAAACTATATGAAAAGAAATTTCATGATTGAAGGCAAGGTCTTTACTCTCGTAATAAAACATGATCATGTTGTAACTTAGCAAAAGAGAACATAATAACTCTAATACACTCATCTATGTCCAACATTATATATCAATGCATTCACATTTCTCAACATGGATTTAGTCAATACATGCTCCAAAGACAATCAAAGGAAATGGTTTATGGAGAGAACTAGGGTTATGCCTAGCTATGAGGGATCAGAACATCCTACACTCCATATTGGAAGGGAAAATGTCACATTGAGAATGATATATGATCTAATAATAGGAAGGGTCAAATCTTATATTGGCAAATTTCCACCTGCATAGAGAGAGTAGGGGTAAATAGTATTACTAAATACTAAGCCTCAACCACTGAAGTGGTATCAGTAGTTGAAGTCATCAATTTAGATAAGTATTGAAACGATAGTTGCTATTCTCTGACTCAAAATTAGGTACATAAAAATCCTATATGGGGTCATCTAAAAACCATAATATAAGAAAACTAAAAACAATCATATTAACTAATTCCTCAGGCTCTAACTTTATACTATCAGTAGTGGGACATACAGGGGCCCACTCCCTACTTTTTGAGGAATAAATCTATCCAATTACCAAGCATACTAAATTTTTTGAAGGGAATGTATTTAATTTTATTTCAAAACAAGTATAATAAACTAAGACATGAGCATTATATAGCAGAATGTTAGACAATTAGATTATCCCAAAGCTTTACAAAGACATGAGAATTTCACAAACACATTACCAAGTTTGAAGGGAATGTATTTAATGTCATTTTCAAATAAGTATGATAAACAAATACATGAGTATATAGTATCATAATTTTTTACTATCAAATCCTCATAAAGCTTTACAAAGTTCCTATCTGCAGAGGGAACTAAACATAAGGAAAATGGGTACTTCCACTTATACTAAGGACAAAGATAAACCTATAATTTTTAATTTATCCTTCATATTCCATAGTTTTGATACAAGAACTCATTAATAATCATATTCTAGAAAACATACATTAGGGTGGTTAGGGAAGAACACCCCAAGTGAAATAAACAAGAAAATGTATGCCTTACGCATATTGGCATATGTGCATTAATTAAATATTAGGGCATCTTAAGGATTTAAGGTCAAATAATAAGGGGTTTGCTTGCCAAAAAGGAGTTTACAATAATTGGAGAAGTCCAACGTGAAGTTTAGCAATAGAATAAATAATAAGGAATAATAAACAAAGAAAAGAGTAAATGAATTTTTAAGCCATTTCAGCTTTAAAAACAACTCATACATATGGAGATTATTTCCCTTTAACATATAACAAATGAAAATTCTAATAATGCTCATATAGAGTATAAGAAGAGTAGAATACCCTAAAGTAGGGATAGGGAATAAATGACAAGCCAAGGCCACAGTAATAAAACCTTAGGGAATAAAATTGGTTTGTTTAGAAGGAGTAATAACACACTAGTGCTAAATATATCTCATGTAGTAGGGGGTAGTAAAATCCCATTTCTAGATAGGACGAAGAAAACCTTGGAGCCTAATTGATGAGTTCAAAGTAATGATAGTCAATCGTAAAGAGGATGAAGTTATCTAACAATGTCAATAGTGGTTAGAGGACCAAATACAAGGGATGGAAGAAATCATTAATAGATGGTGGAGTAATCACTACATAGGAGTTTTTGTTCTAGATAATTCCATGATACTAAATAAGGGGTATGAAATTCCAAGTATTCCACATTTATAAGATTTTTAGTTTTTGTCATTTAATTCCCATAAAATCATGTTGAGGTGCATACCTTATATTTTTTTAACTCATCAAACATAGAGTCTTAGTTAAGGTCTCCTTGGAACCTAATAAAATTGTTAATAATGATTTGGTTTTAACTTCAATATACATTCAAAACCATAAAATGACATTTACATTATTACATTATTAGATTATGAATCATATACCATACTATAAATAAAATTCCAACATATAAAAAAACTATTTTATTTTGATCTTCTATGATACCAATAATTAATAGTGGAATATTTAAGAAATTTCATTTCTCAAGATTTATGTAAATTAAATTAGGTTAAAAGATGTATATGTCCCAACATGTATTTTTGGACATATGGTGTGACAAGACTAAAATAGTCAAATTGAGGGTCAAGAATTTGTGAGCATTAGATTATAATATATCCATCAAAATACTAACATGTTGACCCAATAGGGAAACCCCAACAATGATTCTCGCATCACCATGCCAACCATAAGCACATGAATGGAGTGTGGATAAGTATAGAGGGGAGATTGAATCATTATGGGTCATGCCTGAGGGACAATTCCCTCAACCTCTGATCGGCCCAAATCACGCGTTCAGAAGGGAGGCAGATTCAGAAGGAATCAAACTTTTAAATTTATAACCTGAAACCTTTAAGGACCCCCACAACTTTATTACGGGGTCGAAGTAGATATAGGGGATTGAACATAGGGACATGGTGACAGTTAGGACGCTTGAGATTTTGTTCTTAAGTCAGATAAGCCAAGATTATTGTTGAGGAAGGATAAGGGCTAGAACTAGTCTAGCGGGTTGTCACGAATTAAAACAAAACAAAGAAAATAAAATAAAACAGAGTCTGCAGGATTCTACTAAACCAGAGAGAAAGAAGTTACTGGCTATGTAACCACAAGTTGGGCAGTCTATGCACCTATTCTCTAGCGTAGACAACCCTCTAACACCTCAGCAAGAAATCTATATTCAAACATAGCATACACTGTGGTATCTATTCCTGTGGGTTCATACCACGCGCTCTCGCATAGTGTGACTAAAACCCATCAATGATGTGAAACCTCTCTCGAGGATGGCAAACCAACAACCTACAATATTCTAGGTACCCTCTCAGGTCTAGAATATTCTGGGATGTTAGGAACAGATGACCTTGAATTGTCCTCCTTTCAGACTCAGATCCAAACTATCTTCTCTTATCTATTTCTACAATGAATCTCTCGATATAGGTGAAAATAGCAGTTCACATAAGAAAGAGATCAACCAAACTGGCAATCATAACCACAAAGAGGAATTTGTAAGGACCCTGCCTCTCGCTAACCCCCAATTAAGGGAGACCTGAAGGTCAGAGCCGTTATCCCAATTAATAGGATCAAAGGTTTGGCAAATAATCAGTAATAATTATAAAATTCTACCAAACTATACTGAAAACTTGAATAAAATAAAACTTTGCATACCTTTTTCAAAAACGTGGATATCTAACTTCTATCTACATCTAGACTCTATTCTAACTAATCCTCCTTGCACTTTATTTCTTAATTTCACAATATGCCAATTTATTGTCTATCCTTTTCAATATGTACCTAAAACGCCGACAAACAAAACGTCGGTCAGCATAGAGGAATATGTTGGTATGTGGCGAACACCAAAATTTTGCAGATATGGATAACAATATAAATATCACAATCAAGTTAATTAACAAGCCAAATTATGCTTTCATTATGACATTCTGCACCACTTTTGCCCTAACCCTGGCATACCCACCTTAGGGTTTCTCTTTTGCCAATGACTGAAGGCCACCTTCTCAATCCCGAGCTTGGTGCCTGGTGTCACCTCTCATAGTGCCCACTAGTCATTCTATAAAGACCACCTTCTCAATCCCGATCTTGGTGTCTGGGGTCACCACTCGTGGTGCCCATTGGTCATCCCTCCTGGGCTCAACCTTTTGGTATCATCCATCAAGGTGACATGTAGGTGCGAGAATGCACACTTCTATTATTATTGTGATAATCATAGTGACTTCATGATTCACAAGTAAGAACATTCAAACTGATAGGTTGCATTCAATGCAAGGACTCATCCAGAAAATCTTCAAGAAACTAATGTGATTAACCATAATTAACCACATACCTGTCGGGCTGATTTGAGATAGAATTAATCCAATCAATGCAAGAAATCCAATAGGCAAGAAAGCACACAAAGAGATCCTGAAATATGCATACAATTTCCTATTATTGATCATGCCATCAAGATATATTAAACCTCGCTCACTTCATAGGGTTTCTAGTGCACTTTTAGGGTTTCCATTGCAATTAGGGTTTCACTTCATTCTTTACTATTTTAAACCCTAATTTTATACAATTTCTCACAAGCCCTAATTATCTCATCTATTCTTTATAAAAGATATTAAGGTTACCTTTTAAGAACATATAACCTTAATTTTGGATTAAAGGCATAATTAAACATCAATTAAGTCTTTTATGCCTCTTTTACTTTAAAACTACCATTTTATCCTTTTAATTCATGACAAGATCATTAGGACTAATTATCATCTTTGGTTCCTTCCGAATTAACAACTCATAGTTCATTATGATCTAATTCGCACATGAACTCTATTTATCATTAATTGCATCTTTATCCATTAGAAAACCCTAATTTCCATATTAAGGGTATTTATCCACAATTAGGAACTTTTGTACTCAAAATAGCTTAGAACCATCATATCTCAGGTTTATCCATGAATTTGAATAATTAAAGCCATTACGAGTCACAATTACTAATATTAGGGATTCAAGGCCCATTAAAGCTCGTTCATGTATATGGAACTCTAAATTAATCCAATTACGTATAAAGTTCATCCTTTTTGTTCTTAATGTTCCTTTTTATAATTAACAGACTAATATCAACTTTAAATCATCCATAAACCCCTTCTAAAAACATTAATCATCTCAAATTAGGGTTTCTTAATCATTAAAGCATTAAGGTTGATAACTTCTACTACTTTTCGAATTTCAAGAGGAATTAGCTTCTAAAACTATTTTCACTGGATTCCTCTCGTTTTTTTGAGCAACTTTCATATTTTATATGCATTCATCCGAGATACCAACAAAGGGATATGATTTTTACAAAATAAACTTACTTGGACCAATGGTAGGCTGCCACGTCAACCTTTTCATGCAACGTGACCTGTTTTGGAAATATAACGAATTGACAATTCTGCCCTCATTTAAGTTGGTTGTTTCTACAGCCTGTGGAGGGGAAAATCTATCCAAAACACCCTGATCATCTTCCTCCTTGCATTCCCTAATGCTGTCGCTGCAGCAAGGATCAAGTGCGGCCCTGCCGACCCCTTCCCGGACCATGACGACCATCTGGGGTGGTGCCATTGCCTCCACCGAGCTCATGTGCCTAAGGGGCGCCCTTTCTTCGTGGCCAAGATGGCCTATTCAAGCTTGTCGAGCCCTAGACGTGCAGTCGGTCTTGTTGACCTTTTGTAGATGTTGCACAAGGGTCAGAGTGAGTTGATGGAAGTCAAACTCCCTTCCAGTCGGCGTGGGTGTGTCGTGCATCCTTCATACTCTTGTCCCTGGCTCCTCCTCACTCCAAGGGTCACGCTGATCCTCTATCCTAGGGTTTTCAGCGAATACAAGATGGAGAAGAGAGGGGGATCCCTGAAATTTCTTTGGGCTCAAGTCCAAGGATCCAACCCTTATATAGGGGAGGATAGGAACGTCCCATCATGCTTAACCACGAGGAAAACAAGTCCCCTTTATCCTACTTTCCTTATTTAGTTGTAACTTCTCTCCTTTAATGTATTCCTTGTTTATTATTATTCCTTGGTTATTAAGGAATCTATTTCCCTTTAACATATAACAAATGAAAATTCTAATAATGCTCATATAGAGTATAAGAAGAGTAGAATACCCTAAAGTAGGGATAGGGAATAAATGACAAACCAAGGCCACAGTAATAAAACCTTAGGGAATAAAATTGGTTTGTTTAGAAGGAGTAATAACACACTAGTGCTAAATATATCTCATGTAGTAGGGGGCAGTAAAACCCCATTTCTAGATATGACGAAGAAAACCTTGGAGCCTAATTGATGAGTTCAAAGCAATGATAGTCAATCGTAAAGAGGATGAAGTTATCTAACAATGTCAATAGTGGTTAGAGGACCAAATACAATAGATGCAAGAAATCATAAATAAATCGTGGAGTAATCACTACATAGGAGTTTTTGTTCTAGATAATTCCATGATACTAAATAAGGGGTATGAAATTCCAAGTATTCCACATTTATAAGATTTTTAGTTTTTGTCATTTAATTCCCATAAAATCATGTTGAGGTGCATACCTTATATTTTTTTAACTCATCAAACATAGAGTCTTAGTTCAGGTCTCCTTGAACCTAATAAAATTGTTAATAATGATTTGGTTTTAACTTCAATATACATTCAAAACCATAAAATGACATTTACATTATTACATTATTAGATTATGAATCATATACCATACTATAAATAAAATTCCAACATATAAAAAAACTATTTTTTCTGATCTTCTATGATACCAATAATTAGTAGTGGAATATTTAAGAAATTTCATTTCTCAAGATTTATGTAAATTAAATTAGGTTAAAAGATGTATATGTCCCAACATGTATTTTTTAACATATGGTGTGACAAGACTAAAATAGTCAAATTGAGGGTCAAGAATTTGTGAGCATTAGATTATAATATATCCATCAAAATACTAACATGTTGACCCAATAGGGAAACCCCAACAATGATTCTCGCATCACCATGCCAACCATAAGCACATGAATGGAGTGTGGATAAGTATAGAGGGGAGATTGAATCATTATGGGTCATGCCTGAGGGACAATTCCCTCAACCTCTAATCGGCCCAAATCACGTGTTCAGAAGGGAGGAAGATTCAGAAGGAATCAAACTTTTAAATTTATAACCTGAAACCTTTAAGGACCCCCACAACTTTATTACGGGGTCAAAGTAGATATAGGGGATTGAACATAGGGACATGGTGACAGTTAGGATGCTTGAGATTTTGTTCTTAAGTCAGATAAGCCAAGATGATTGTTGAGGAAGGATAAGGGATAGAACTAGTCTAGCGGGTTGTCACGAATTAAAACAAAACAAAGAAAATAAATTAAAATAGAGTCTACAAGATTCTACTAAACCAGAGAGAAAGAAGTTATTGGCTATGTAACCACAAGTTGGGCAGTCTATGCACCTATTCTCGAGCGTAGCGACCCTCAAACACCTCAGCAAGCAATCTATATTCAAACATAGCATACACTGTGGTATCTATTCCTGTGGGTTCATACCACGCGCTCTCGCATAGTGTGACTAAAACCCATCAATGATGTGAAACCTCTCTCGAGGATGGCAAACCAACAACCTAGAATATTCTAGGTACCCTCTCAGGTCTAGAATATTCTGCGATGTTAGGAACAGACGAACTTGAACTGTCCTCCTTTCAGACTCTAATCCAAACTATCTTCTCTTATCTATTTCTACAATGAATCTCTCGATATAGGTGAAAATAGCAGTTCACATAAGAAAGAGATCAACCAAACTAGCAATCATAACCACAAAGTGGAATTTGTAAGGACCCTGCCTCTCGCTAACCCCCAATTAAGGGAGACCTGAAGGTCAGAGTCATTATCCCAATTAATAGGATCAATGGTTTGGCAAATAATCAGTAATAATTATAAAATTCTACCAAACTATACTGAAAGCTTGAATAAAATAAAACTTTGCATACCTTTTTCAAAAACGTGGATATCTAACTTCTATCTACATCTAGACTCTATTCTAACTAATCCTCCTTGCACTTTATTTCTTAATTTCACAATATGCCAATTTATTGTCTGTCCTTTTCAATATGTACCTAAAACGCCGACAAACAAAATGTCGGTCAGCATAGAGGAATATGTTGGTATGTGGGGACAACCAAAATTTTGCAGATATGGATAACAATATAAATATCACAATCAAGTTAATTAACAAGCCAAATTATGCTTTCAGTATGACATTCTGCACCACTTTTGCCCTAACCCTGGCATACCCACCTTAGAGTTTCTCTTTTGCCAATGACTGAAGGCCACCTTCTCAATCCCGAGTTTGGTGCCTGGTGTCACCTCTCATAGTGCCCACTAGTCATTCTATAAAGACCACCTTATCAATCCCGATCTTGGTGTCTGGGGTCACCACTCGTGGTGCCCATTGGTCTTCCCTCCTGGGCTTGACCTTTTGGTATCATCCATCAGGGTGACATGTAGGTGCGAGAATGCACACTTCTATTATTATTGTGATAATCATAGTGACTTCATGATTCACAAGTAAGAACATTCAAACTGATAGGTTGCATTCAATGCAAGGACTCATCCAGAAAATCTTCAAGAAACTAATGTGATTAACCATAATTCACCACATACCTGTCGGGTTGATTTGAGATAGAATTAATCCAATCAATGCAAGAAATCCAATAGGCAAGCAAACACACAAAGAGATCCTGAAATATGCATACAATTTCCTATTATTGATCATGCCATCAAGATATATTAAACCTCGCTCACTTCCTAGGGTTTCTAGTGCACTTTTAGGGTTTCCATTGCAATTAGGGTTTCACTTCATTCTTTACTATTTTAAACCCTAATTTTATACAATTTCTCACAAGCCCTAATTATCTCATCTATTCTTTATAAAAGATATTAAGGTTACCTTTTAACAACATATAACCTTAATTTTGGATTAAAGGCATAATTACACATCAATTAAGTCTTTTATGCCTCTTTTACTTTAAAACTACCATTTTATCCCTTTAATTCATGACAAGATCATTAGGACTAATTATCATCTTTGGTTCCTTCCGAATTAACAACTCATAGTTCATTATGATCTAATTCGCACATGAACTCTATTTATCATTAATTACACCTTTATCCATTAGAAAACCCTAATTTCCATATTAAGGGTATTTATCCACAATTAGGAACTTTTGTACTCAAAATAGCTTAGAACCATCATATCTCAGGTTTATCCATGAATTTGAATAATTAAAGCCATTAAGAGTCACAATTACTAATATTAGGGCTTCAAGGCCCATTAAAGCTCATTCATGTATATGGAACTCTAAATTAATCCAATTACATATAAAGTTCATCCTTTTTGTTCTTAATGTTCCTTTTTATAATTAACAGACTAATATCAACTTTAAATCATCCATAAACCCCTTCTAAAAACATTAATCATCTCAAATTAGGGTTTCTTAATCATTAAAGCATTAAGGTTGATAACTTCTACTACTTTTTGAATTTCAAGAGTTTTTAGCTTCTGAAACTATTTTTACTGGATTCCACTCGTTTTTTTTGAGCAACTTTCATATTTTATATGCATTCATCCGAGCTACCAACTAACGGATATGATTTTTGTAAAATAAACTTACTTGGACCAATGGTAGGCTGCCACGTCAACCTTTTCATGCAACGTGACCTGTTTTGGAAATATAACGAATTGACAATTCTGCCCTCATTTAAGTTGGTTGTTTCTACAGCTTGTGGAGGGGAAAATCTATCCAAAACACCCTGATCATCTTCATCCTTGCATTCCCTAATGCTGTCGCTGCAGCAAGGATCAAGTGCGGCCCTGCCGACCCCTTCCCGGACCATGACGACCATCTGGGGTGGTGCCATTGCCTCCACCGAGCTCCTGTGCCTAAGGGGCACCCTTTCTTTGTGGCCAAGATGGCCTATTCAAGCTTGTCGAGCCCTAGACGTGCAGTCGGTCTTGTTGACCTTTTGTAGATGTTGCACAAGGGTTAGAGTGAGTTGATGGAAGTCAAACTCCCTTCCAGTCGGCGTGGGTGTGTCGTGCATCCTTCATACTCTTGTCCCTGGCTCCTCCTCGCTCCAAGGGTCACGCTGATCCTCTATCTTAGGGTTTTGAGCGAATACAAGATGGAGAAGAGAGGGGGATCCCTGAAATTTCTTTGGGCTCAAGTCCAAGGATCCAACCCTTATATAGGGGAGGATAGGAACGTCCCATCATGCTTAACCACGAGGAAAACAAGTCCCCTTTATCCTACTTTCCTTATTTAGTTGTAACTTCTCTCCTTTAATCTATTCCTTGTTTATTAGTATTCCTTAGTTATTAAGGAATCTATTTCCCTTTAACATATAACAAATGAAAATTCTAATAATGCTCATATAGAGTATAAGAAGAGTAGAATACCCTAAAATAGGGATAGGGAATAAATGACAAGCCAAGGCCACAGTAATAAAACCTTAGGGAATAAAATTGGTTTGTTTAGAAGGAGTAATAACACACTAGTGCTAAATATATCTCATGTAGTAGGGGGCAGTAAAACCCCATTTCTAGATAGGACGAAGAAAACCTTGGAGCCTAATTGATGAGTTCAAAGCAATGATAGTCAATCATAAAGAGGATGAAGTTATCTAACAATGTCAATAGTGGTTAGAGGACCAAATACAAGAGATGCAAGAAATCATTAATAAATGGTGGAGTAATCATTACATAGGAGTTTTTGTTCTAGATAATTCCATGATACTAAATAAGGGGTATGAAATTCCAAGTATTCCACATTTATAAGATTTTTAGTTTTTGTCATTTAATTCCCATAAAATCATGTTGAGGTGCATACCTTATATTTTTTTAACTCATCAAACATAGAGTCTTAGTTAAGGTCTCCTTGGAACCTAATAAAATTGTTAATAATGATTTGGTTTTAACTTCAATATACATTCAAAACCATAAAATGACATTTACATTATTACATTATTATATTATGAATCATATACCATACTATAAATAAAATTCCAACATATAAAAAAACTATTTTATTCTGATCTTTTATGATACCAATAATTAGTAGTGGAATATTTAAGAAATTTCATTTCTCAAGATTTATGTAAATTAAATTAGGTTAAAAGATGTATATGTCCCAACATGTATTTTTGGACATATGGTGTGACAAGACTAAAATAGTCAAATTGAGGGTCAAGAATTTGTGAGCATTAGATTATAATATATCCATCAAAATACTAACATGTTGACCCAATAGGGAAACCCCAACAATGATTCTCGCATCACCATGCCAACCATAAGCACATGAATGGAGTGTGGATAAGTATAGAGGGGAGATTGAATCATTATGGGTCATGCCTGAGGGACAATTCCCTCAACCTCTGATCGGCCCAAATCACGCGTTCAGAAGGGAGGCAGATTCAGAAGGAATCAAACTTTTAAATTTATAACCCGAAACCTTTAAGGACCCCCACAACTTTATTACGAGGTCGAAGTAGATATAGGGGATTGAACATAGGGACATGGTGATAGTTAGGACGCTTGAGATTTTGTTCTTAAGTCAGATAAGCCAAGATGATTGTTGAGGAAGGATAAGGGCTAGAACTAGTCTAGCGGGTTGTCACGAATTAAAACAAAACAAAGAAAATAAAATAAAACAGAGTCTGTAGGATTCTACTAAACCAGAGAGAAAGAAGTTACTAGCTATGTAACCACAAGTTGGGCAATCTATGCACCTATTCTCGAGCGTAGACAACCCTCGAAAACCTCAGCAAGCAATCTATATTCAAACATAGCATACACTATGGTATGTATTCCTGTGGGTTCATACCACGCGCTCTCGCATAGTTTGACTAAAACCCATCAATGATGTGAAACCTCTCTCGAGGATGGCAAACCAACAACCTAGAATATTCTAGGTACCCTCTCAGGTCTAGAATATTCTGGGATGTTAGGAACAGACGACCTTGAACTGTCCTCCTTTCAGACTCTGATCCAAACTATCTTCTCTTATCTATTTCTACAATGAATCTCTCGATATAGGTGAAAATAGCAGTTCACATAAGAAAGAGATCAACCAAACTAGCAATCACAACCACAAAGAGGAATTTGTAAGGACCCTGCCTCTCGCTAACCCCCAATTAAGGGAGACCTGAAGGTCAGAGCTGTTATCCCAATTAATAGGATCAAAGGTTTGGCAAATAATCAGTAATAATTATAAAATTCTACCAAACTATACTGAAAGCTTGAATAAAATAAAACTTTGCATACCTTTTTCAAAAACGTGGATATCTAACTTCTATCTACATCTAGACTCTATTCTAACTAATCCTCCTTGCACTTTATTTCTTAATTTCACAATATGCCAATTTATTGTCTGTCCTTTTCAATATGTACCTAAAACGACGACAAACAAAACGTCAGTCAGCATAGAGGAATATGTTGGTATGTGGGGACAACCAAAATTTTGCAGATATGGATAACAATATAAATATCACAATCAAGTTAATTAACAAGCCAAATTATGCTTTCATTATGACATTCTGCACCACTTTTGCCCTAACCCTGTCATACCCACCTTAGGGTTTCTCTTTTGCCAATGACTGAAGGCCACCTTCTCAATCCCGAGCTTGGTTCCTGGTGTCACCTCTCATAGTGCCCACTAGTCATTCTATAAAGACCACCTTCTCAATCCCGATCTTGGTGTCTGGGGTCACCACTCATGGTGCCCATTGGTCTTCCCTCCTGGGCTTGACCTTTTGGTATCATCCATCAGGGTGACATGTAGGTGCGAGAATGCACACTTCTATTATTATTGTGATAATCATAGTGACTTCATGATTCACAAGTAAGAACATTCAAACTGATAGGTTGCATTCAATGCAAGGACTCAACCAGAAAATCTTCAAGAAACTAATGTGATTAACCATAATTAACCACATACATGTCGGGCTGATTTTAGATAGAATTAATCCAATCAATGCAAGAAATCCAATAGGCAAGAAAGCACACAAAGAGATCCTGAAATATGCATACAATTTCCTATTATTGATCATGCCATCAAGATATATTAAACCTCGCTCACTTCCTAGGGTTTCTAGTGCACTTTTAGGGTTTCCATTGCAATTAGGGTTTCACTTCATTCTTTACTATTTTAAACCCTAATTTTCTACAATTTCTCACAAGCCCTAATTATCTCATCTATTGTTTATAAAAGATATTAAGGTTACCTTTTAACAACATATAACCTTAATTTTGGATTAAAGGCATAATTAAACATCAATTAAGTCTTTTATGCCTCTTTTACTTTAAAACTACCATTTTATCCTTTTAATTCATGACAAGATCATTAGGACTAATTATCATCTTTGGTTCCTTCCGAATTAACAACTCATAGTTCATTATGATCTAATTCGCACATGAACTCTATTTATCATTAATTGCACCTTTATCCATTAGAAAACCCTAATTTCCATATTAAGGGTATTTATCCACAATTAGGAACTTTTGTACTCAAAATAGCTTAGAACCATCATATCTCAGGTTTATCCATGAATTTGAATAATTAAAGTCATTAAGAGTCACAATTACTAATATTAGGGCTTCAAGGCCCATTAAAGCTCGTTCATGTATATGGAACTCTAAATTAATCCAATTACGTATAAAGTTCATCCTTTTTGTTCTTAATGTTCCTTTTTATAATTAACAGACTAATATCAACTTTAAATCATCCATAAACCCCTTCTAAAAACATTAATCATCTCAAATTAGGGTTTCTTAATCATTAAAGCATTAAGGTTGATAACTTCTACTACTTTTCGAATTTCAAGAGGAATTAACTTCTAAAACTATTTTTACTGGATTCCTCTCGTTTTTTTGAGCAACTTTCATATTTTATATGCATTCATCCGAGCTACCCACAAAGGGATATGATTTTTGCAAAATAAACTTACTTTGACCAATGGTAGGCTGCCACGTCAACTTTTTCATGCAACGCGACCTGTTTTGGAAATATAACGAATTGACAATTCTGCCCTCATTTAAGTTGGTTGTTTCTACAGACTGTGGAGGGGAAAATCTGTCCAAAACACCCTGATCATCTTCCTCCTTGCATTCCCTAATGCTGTCGCTGCAGCAAGGATCAAGTGCGGCCCTGCCGACCCCTTCCCGGACCATGACGACCATCTGGGGTGGTGCCATTGCCTCCACCGAGCTCCTGTGCCTAAGGGGCGCCCTTTCTTCGTGGCCAAGATGGCCTGTTCAAGCTTGTCGAGCCCTAGACGTGCAGTCGGTCTTGTTGACCTTTTGTAGATGTTTCACAAGGGTCAGAGTGAGTTGATCGAAGTCAAACTCCCTTCCAGTCGGCGTGGGTGTGTCGTGCATCCTTCATAATCTTGTCCCTGGCTCCTCCTCGCTCCAAGGGTCACGCTGATCCTCTATCCAAGGTTTTGAGCGAATACAAGATGGAGAAGAGAGGGGGATCCCTGAAATTTCTTTGGGCTCAAGTCCAAGGATCCAACCCTTATATAGGGGAGGATAGGAACGTCCCATCATGCTTAACCACGAGGAAAACAAGTCCCCTTTATCCTACTTTCCTTATTTAGTTGTAACTTCTCTCCTTTAATCTATTCCTTGTTTATTAGTATTCCTTGGTTATTAAGGAATCTATTTTCCTAAAGGGAAATCCAAAAATTACCTCTTTTAATCTCCTTGTGCTTGGCTTTTAACCCATTGGCATAAAATTATATTTTCTTTTAGTACAAAGTACATCTGTTTAACAATACCACAAAATCCATTAATTATGTATAACATTATCCTCTTATTTTGTATTATTGGTATTTTCTCTTTATTTTTCTCCATTGGGGATCCTTGGACCCCAAGAAACTCTAATATTTTGAAATCCTTTTTAGTTGATACTCATTATCCTTCTAGATGCATCTATATCCATTATTTCTCATTATCCTTTTTATTTCTTGATTAAAATATCTCTTTTTGAGGATTTCTCTTTATCTCTCTTTATTTTCCTTATTGGAATTCATTTTAACATTAGAAACCTTATGGATACGAAAATCCATCAAGGATGACTCAATCATACCTCTTTCCACTTATTTCCCATATTTTATAATTGTTTTCAATTTCTTTCTTAATAAAGAAATATTTAATTGATCTTTTCTTTCCTTGTTGCATTATCTTTGCAACTTTGGACTCCTTGGAACCCAAGGAACCCAAAAGGCACGAAATCCACTTTTAGATTATATTCTTTTTCCCTCTAGAGGTTTCTACATCTTTTTTTTCTCCATCTCTTATTAATAATAGAGTTTCTTTTGTCTTTTCCTTGTTATTGGGCCCAATAGCCAATAAAGCCCACAAAAACACCAACAAGGCTATTGTAAACGAAATCTTTTATTCAAAACAAATTATATCATTATTTGTTCAAATATATTTAATAGGAGAAATTACATTTCTCACCCAAAGAAGCCAAAATTTGGGGTTGTAACATCCTTCCCTTCTTATAGGAATTTTGCCCACAAAATTCCACTAGGCACACAAACAAATAGAATAAGCCTTTCCTATGTCCATCATGGCTCCCATGTGGCCTCACCCTTTCCATGGTGCTTCCCAAGAACCTTCATCAACTCATTATCTTCCATCTGAGTTCTCTCTCACCTTGGCATCTCATACCCTCATAGGAGACTCAGGACATTTTAGCCTCTCATAAAGCTAAATAGGTTCATAGCTCAGCACATGGCTTGGGGTACCTCACATAGTGCTCTAGATCAGAGTCATGGAACACATTATACATCATGTTATCCTGAGGAGTAAGGCTAAACACAACAATCTCCACCAATCCATCTCAAATGGACCCATATATTGGGGACTCAACTTTCTCAGTTGTAGCTTAGAGGGGTCATATTTTCACATCACATACTCTCCCACAATGTCAGTCTGCTTTGCATCAGCTCATGACTCATGTCGCCCCTGGGCTCTCTCTCAGCCATTGCACGATCAAAGTGACTTCATCTGCACACACTATGGTTCTTTCTTGACCTTCACGAGGTCCCTTCACCAACATCATCTTAATGAAGTGGTGACCGACACAACCTCCCTTACAGAGCTTCTTTACATCCTGACACTGCCTATGGTGGTTATCATCACATCTTACAGAGGAAAAGAACTGTCTCCATGTATCACCCTGAACAATCACACATGCTCTCATTAGACCCTCTAGTCTGGATCATACTAACCATTAGTTAGGGGTGATAAATTGTACTAGCATCGAGTTCATCGACTCCCACCTCATGGAAGTGAATCTTTAGGTTATAAAGAACTTTTGAACTCACATCATGGTGCAGTTGAACCATCTCTCTCTCATATGTAGTTCAATCATATTTGTCCATTGACAATATTCTTTCTTTCTCATGTCATCTAGGTAAGGCGATCTACCATAACCCATATTGCATCTTGACCTTCCTTGGTCTAGGGGAGACTTACCACAACATCCATAGTGATCAACTCCCATTCCCTCTTAGGGATTGTTTATCCTCTACATCAACTCTTTGGGTTACTGGTATTCATCATTCACCTCCTGGATTGCATGGCGACAAACCACGTGCAACTTCATCTTAAGCATCCAATGTACTACTACAACTTACTATCTTAGTAGTACCACGGTGTATGATGAACTTAAAATCATGATCTCATGTATGTCATGATTCCTCAAGATTGATTCCTTAGAAACCCTAAACCACTCGAGTCAGGGTTTCAACACCTTCCTTTCCAGAGAAGTGAATCTGAGGTTCTACAACCATCATGTTATTGCATCAAGGCCTAGGCTGGCTAACCAAACAACTACTAACTTGTTCAATAGATCCTGTGACATCTGAGTGTTAGCCCAAACATATCTCCTTTTTCAAACTTAGGGTTAATCTAATAGCCTCTTCTAGCCTCTAGATAACTAGGCAGCTGCATCTCAGCCAGAGCATACATTACCACTTTACATACTTAGGTGTTAGGTAATGTTGAAGACATACATCTCCATGTATTCCACTTATTATCTCATCTCAAACTCTAAGTCTATCTTCATCAAGAAAACCCTGACCTCATCTTCTTGGTTTTTGAACTCAACCATGTATAACTCACAAATTCCATAAAGCTCATGATAAAAACATACTCATAAGTTGGCTACCTTAGTTCTCTTGAGGTTTGTAAACCATTATTGTATCATTTACTCCATAAGGGTATGTTATCATCTCTGTCCTCATACCTCATAGCAACATTCCAACTCACATAATCCTTTATCCTTGGTGTATGGCATGCGTACTGTCCTATCTCCCACTCCCATAACAAGAGGAAATAAGCATTTGGTTGCAGTCCAAATATGAAGTTCTTCCCATTCCAAGAGTAGAGATGGTACATCCCACCTTTCCAGTACACCTTCAAATCTAAGTTGAAATGTGCAACATATGTCTCTACATCACGATCGTCTTGATATCAAAATTATTTCCATGAAAAACTGACCTCAAACCTACTGGGTCACCACACAATCCTTGGTCATCTCCTCTAGGTCTGTAGAGTGCCGACACTTTTTGGGTCATCCCTCTTCACTTATGCATCCAGAGAGTGTCATCCTCATCTGCCCTTTTGGGTCCCATGAGTTCATGAAGGTGATCAATCACCTAACCCATGGCCCTCAGACAATGATAGTTGTTACCTCCCCACCCTATGGTCATGTGCAACTAGGGAATTAGGCAACTCCTACTTCCATCAGTCTTATCCCTACCTGACCCTAGGTAAGACTTAGGATTCCATTATAGTACATGTCCAACTTAGAACCTTGCACAAGTCTCCATCATCTCTCTCTGCATTAAAGGGTTGACTTTCATCCTTTCGTAGGGGTCATGGCGACTTGCCTACCTTAGTCAGGCTCCACACCAGTTACCTCCATGGTAACACATCCAAATGCACTTAGAGATGGTTATCTATGGGTATACATGTTCATTCTCATATTATATACTTTTCACTTAGCTTCTCAAGATCCTATGAGACCTCTTTAGGTTACCTCAAACCAAAAAAACTGGTATACACCCTACAAAAGGGTCCCTCTCCCAGGATGGGAGGAAACTACACCTTGATAACAAAGGTCACAAACGTCTTTATGTCTAGGGTTTACATCCACATGAGCATTCTTAGCCTTAGAAAGCTACTAAAGCACAAGAAGACCGCCTACTAAACCATGCTAGGTCATACTTGTCCTCATTCCTCAACATTGGACCAAGAACAAACATTTCCATGTCACCAACTTAGCTATGAGGGGTTCATCACACATACCTTAAACTTAAGGGGTTTCCCTTTCCTCTAAACATGAGGAATACCATGCTCGAATCTATAAAACTCAAATCTCATCATGAGCATCAGGTACACCACATCCCCTCTTAGGCCTAGGAACCCTAGGTTCACTTTTTGGGTGTCCAACTGCATGCTCAACCTCTTAACTACGAACCAAACATGTACAAGGTTTAACATGCACTTCCTATCATCCTTCTACTCGAGCCACACTTCATAGTGGAATCCTCCTCAAGGACAACCAACTAAGTGTAAGGCCTCACAACCTATTACTAAACCTCCTCAGGGTCTAAGGAACTCTTCTTCCTAACTCAGAAGGTAAACACATATACCATAGGCACATAGGTACCAGCAATCTCATCCTCTCTCTAGGGTTTGGTTCCTCAAAAGGCAACCAAGATACCATCTACCTCCAGGAAAAAAGCATGAGGCAACCGCTATCATCCACTTAGGTCGCATCATCCTCAACTCCCCACTGTTCCTCATATCTCAGAGTCTAAGCTTCCAACCTTCTTTCATGGGCCCTACTCTCTCTCTCTCTAGAGATAACCCTACAAACAACCTTACTACTAGAGGTCTTATATCCATGAAGGATCAAGCTCACAAGCATACCCCTACACGGGTGAAGTCTATTTTCAAACTTTTAAATTTATAACCCGAAACCTTTAAGGACCCCCACAACTTTATTACGAGGTCGAAGTAGATATAGGGGATTGAACATAGGGACATGGTGATAGTTAGGACGCTTGAGATTTTGTTCTTAAGTCAGATAAGCCAAGATGATTGTTGAGGAAGGATAAGGGCTAGAACTAGTCTAGCGGGTTGTCACGAATTAAAACAAAACAAAGAAAATAAAATAAAACAGAGTCTGTAGGATTCTACTAAACCAGAGAGAAAGAAGTTACTAGCTATGTAACCACAAGTTGGGCAATCTATGCACCTATTCTCGAGCGTAGACAACCCTCGAAAACCTCAGCAAGCAATCTATATTCAAACATAGCATACACTATGGTATGTATTCCTGTGGGTTCATACCACGCGCTCTCGCATAGTTTGACTAAAACCCATCAATGATGTGAAACCTCTCTCGAGGATGGCAAACCAACAACCTAGAATATTCTAGGTACCCTCTCAGGTCTAGAATATTCTGGGATGTTAGGAACAGACGACCTTGAACTGTCCTCCTTTCAGACTCTGATCCAAACTATCTTCTCTTATCTATTTCTACAATGAATCTCTCGATATAGGTGAAAATAGCAGTTCACATAAGAAAGAGATCAACCAAACTAGCAATCACAACCACAAAGAGGAATTTGTAAGGACCCTGCCTCTCGCTAACCCCCAATTAAGGGAGACCTGAAGGTCAGAGCTGTTATCCCAATTAATAGGATCAAAGGTTTGGCAAATAATCAGTAATAATTATAAAATTCTACCAAACTATACTGAAAGCTTGAATAAAATAAAACTTTGCATACCTTTTTCAAAAACGTGGATATCTAACTTCTATCTACATCTAGACTCTATTCTAACTAATCCTCCTTGCACTTTATTTCTTAATTTCACAATATGCCAATTTATTGTCTGTCCTTTTCAATATGTACCTAAAACGACGACAAACAAAACGTCAGTCAGCATAGAGGAATATGTTGGTATGTGGGGACAACCAAAATTTTGCAGATATGGATAACAATATAAATATCACAATCAAGTTAATTAACAAGCCAAATTATGCTTTCATTATGACATTCTGCACCACTTTTGCCCTAACCCTGTCATACCCACCTTAGGGTTTCTCTTTTGCCAATGACTGAAGGCCACCTTCTCAATCCCGAGCTTGGTTCCTGGTGTCACCTCTCATAGTGCCCACTAGTCATTCTATAAAGACCACCTTCTCAATCCCGATCTTGGTGTCTGGGGTCACCACTCATGGTGCCCATTGGTCTTCCCTCCTGGGCTTGACCTTTTGGTATCATCCATCAGGGTGACATGTAGGTGCGAGAATGCACACTTCTATTATTATTGTGATAATCATAGTGACTTCATGATTCACAAGTAAGAACATTCAAACTGATAGGTTGCATTCAATGCAAGGACTCAACCAGAAAATCTTCAAGAAACTAATGTGATTAACCATAATTAACCACATACATGTCGGGCTGATTTTAGATAGAATTAATCCAATCAATGCAAGAAATCCAATAGGCAAGAAAGCACACAAAGAGATCCTGAAATATGCATACAATTTCCTATTATTGATCATGCCATCAAGATATATTAAACCTCGCTCACTTCCTAGGGTTTCTAGTGCACTTTTAGGGTTTCCATTGCAATTAGGGTTTCACTTCATTCTTTACTATTTTAAACCCTAATTTTCTACAATTTCTCACAAGCCCTAATTATCTCATCTATTGTTTATAAAAGATATTAAGGTTACCTTTTAACAACATATAACCTTAATTTTGGATTAAAGGCATAATTAAACATCAATTAAGTCTTTTATGCCTCTTTTACTTTAAAACTACCATTTTATCCTTTTAATTCATGACAAGATCATTAGGACTAATTATCATCTTTGGTTCCTTCCGAATTAACAACTCATAGTTCATTATGATCTAATTCGCACATGAACTCTATTTATCATTAATTGCACCTTTATCCATTAGAAAACCCTAATTTCCATATTAAGGGTATTTATCCACAATTAGGAACTTTTGTACTCAAAATAGCTTAGAACCATCATATCTCAGGTTTATCCATGAATTTGAATAATTAAAGTCATTAAGAGTCACAATTACTAATATTAGGGCTTCAAGGCCCATTAAAGCTCGTTCATGTATATGGAACTCTAAATTAATCCAATTACGTATAAAGTTCATCCTTTTTGTTCTTAATGTTCCTTTTTATAATTAACAGACTAATATCAACTTTAAATCATCCATAAACCCCTTCTAAAAACATTAATCATCTCAAATTAGGGTTTCTTAATCATTAAAGCATTAAGGTTGATAACTTCTACTACTTTTCGAATTTCAAGAGGAATTAACTTCTAAAACTATTTTTACTGGATTCCTCTCGTTTTTTTGAGCAACTTTCATATTTTATATGCATTCATCCGAGCTACCCACAAAGGGATATGATTTTTGCAAAATAAACTTACTTTGACCAATGGTAGGCTGCCACGTCAACTTTTTCATGCAACGCGACCTGTTTTGGAAATATAACGAATTGACAATTCTGCCCTCATTTAAGTTGGTTGTTTCTACAGACTGTGGAGGGGAAAATCTGTCCAAAACACCCTGATCATCTTCCTCCTTGCATTCCCTAATGCTGTCGCTGCAGCAAGGATCAAGTGCGGCCCTGCCGACCCCTTCCCGGACCATGACGACCATCTGGGGTGGTGCCATTGCCTCCACCGAGCTCCTGTGCCTAAGGGGCGCCCTTTCTTCGTGGCCAAGATGGCCTGTTCAAGCTTGTCGAGCCCTAGACGTGCAGTCGGTCTTGTTGACCTTTTGTAGATGTTTCACAAGGGTCAGAGTGAGTTGATCGAATTCAAACTCCCTTCCAGTCGGCGTGGGTGTGTCGTGCATCCTTCATAATCTTGTCCCTGGCTCCTCCTCGCTCCAAGGGTCACGCTGATCCTCTATCCAAGGTTTTGAGCGAATACAAGATGGAGAAGAGAGGGGGATCCCTGAAATTTCTTTGGGCTCAAGTCCAAGGATCCAACCCTTATATAGGGGAGGATAGGAACGTCCCATCATGCTTAACCACGAGGAAAACAAGTCCCCTTTATCCTACTTTCCTTATTTAGTTGTAACTTCTCTCCTTTAATCTATTCCTTGTTTATTAGTATTCCTTGGTTATTAAGGAATCTATTTTCCTAAAGGGAAATCCAAAAATTACCTCTTTTAATCTCCTTGTGCTTGGCTTTTAACCCATTGGCATAAAATTATATTTTCTTTTAGTACAAAGTACATCTGTTTAACAATACCACAAAATCCATTAATTATGTATAACATTATCCTCTTATTTTGTATTATTGGTATTTTCTCTTTATTTTTCTCCATTGGGGATCCTTGGACCCCAAGAAACTCTAATATTTTGAAATCCTTTTTAGTTGATACTCATTATCCTTCTAGATGCATCTATATCCATTATTTCTCATTATCCTTTTTATTTCTTGATTAAAATATCTCTTTTTGAGGATTTCTCTTTATCTCTCTTTATTTTCCTTATTGGAATTCATTTTAACATTAGAAACCTTATGGATACGAAAATCCATCAAGGATGACTCAATCATACCTCTTTCCACTTATTTCCCATATTTTATAATTGTTTTCAATTTCTTTCTTAATAAAGAAATATTTAATTGATCTTTTCTTTCCTTGTTGCATTATCTTTGCAACTTTGGACTCCTTGGAACCCAAGGAACCCAAAAGGCACGAAATCCACTTTTAGATTATATTCTTTTTCCCTCTAGAGGTTTCTACATCTTTTTTTTCTCCATCTCTTATTAATAATAGAGTTTCTTTTGTCTTTTCCTTGTTATTGGGCCCAATAGCCAATAAAGCCCACAAAAACACCAACAAGGCTATTGTAAACGAAATCTTTTATTCAAAACAAATTATATCATTATTTGTTCAAATATATTTAATAGGAGAAATTACATTTCTCACCCAAAGAAGCCAAAATTTGGGGTTGTAACATCCTTCCCTTCTTATAGGAATTTTGCCCACAAAATTCCACTAGGCACACAAACAAATAGAATAAGCCTTTCCTATGTCCATCATGGCTCCCATGTGGCCTCACCCTTTCCATGGTGCTTCCCAAGAACCTTCATCAACTCATTATCTTCCATCTGAGTTCTCTCTCACCTTGGCATCTCATACCCTCATAGGAGACTCAGGACATTTTAGCCTCTCATAAAGCTAAATAGGTTCATAGCTCAGCACATGGCTTGGGGTACCTCACATAGTGCTCTAGATCAGAGTCATGGAACACATTATACATCATGTTATCCTGAGGAGTAAGGCTAAACACAACAATCTCCACCAATCCATCTCAAATGGACCCATATATTGGGGACTCAACTTTCTCAGTTGTAGCTTAGAGGGGTCATATTTTCACATCACATACTCTCCCACAATGTCAGTCTGCTTTGCATCAGCTCATGACTCATGTCGCCCCTGGGCTCTCTCTCAGCCATTGCACGATCAAAGTGACTTCATCTGCACACACTATGGTTCTTTCTTGACCTTCACGAGGTCCCTTCACCAACATCATCTTAATGAAGTGGTGACCGACACAACCTCCCTTACAGAGCTTCTTTACATCCTGACACTGCCTATGGTGGTTATCATCACATCTTACAGAGGAAAAGAACTGTCTCCATGTATCACCCTGAACAATCACACATGCTCTCATTAGACCCTCTAGTCTGGATCATACTAACCATTAGTTAGGGGTGATAAATTGTACTAGCATCGAGTTCATCGACTCCCACCTCATGGAAGTGAATCTTTAGGTTATAAAGAACTTTTGAACTCACATCATGGTGCAGTTGAACCATCTCTCTCTCATATGTAGTTCAATCATATTTGTCCATTGACAATATTCTTTCTTTCTCATGTCATCTAGGTAAGGCGATCTACCATAACCCATATTGCATCTTGACCTTCCTTGGTCTAGGGGAGACTTACCACAACATCCATAGTGATCAACTCCCATTCCCTCTTAGGGATTGTTTATCCTCTACATCAACTCTTTGGGTTACTGGTATTCATCATTCACCTCCTGGATTGCATGGCGACAAACCACGTGCAACTTCATCTTAAGCATCCAATGTACTACTACAACTTACTATCTTAGTAGTACCACGGTGTATGATGAACTTAAAATCATGATCTCATGTATGTCATGATTCCTCAAGATTGATTCCTTAGAAACCCTAAACCACTCGAGTCAGGGTTTCAACACCTTCCTTTCCAGAGAAGTGAATCTGAGGTTCTACAACCATCATGTTATTGCATCAAGGCCTAGGCTGGCTAACCAAACAACTACTAACTTGTTCAATAGATCCTGTGACATCTGAGTGTTAGCCCAAACATATCTCCTTTTTCAAACTTAGGGTTAATCTAATAGCCTCTTCTAGCCTCTAGATAACTAGGCAGCTGCATCTCAGCCAGAGCATACATTACCACTTTACATACTTAGGTGTTAGGTAATGTTGAAGACATACATCTCCATGTATTCCACTTATTATCTCATCTCAAACTCTAAGTCTATCTTCATCAAGAAAACCCTGACCTCATCTTCTTGGTTTTTGAACTCAACCATGTATAACTCACAAATTCCATAAAGCTCATGATAAAAACATACTCATAAGTTGGCTACCTTAGTTCTCTTGAGGTTTGTAAACCATTATTGTATCATTTACTCCATAAGGGTATGTTATCATCTCTGTCCTCATACCTCATAGCAACATTCCAACTCACATAATCCTTTATCCTTGGTGTATGGCATGCGTACTGTCCTATCTCCCACTCCCATAACAAGAGGAAATAAGCATTTGGTTGCAGTCCAAATATGAAGTTCTTCCCATTCCAAGAGTAGAGATGGTACATCCCACCTTTCCAGTACACCTTCAAATCTAAGTTGAAATGTGCAACATATGTCTCTACATCACGATCGTCTTGATATCAAAATTATTTCCATGAAAAACTGACCTCAAACCTACTGGGTCACCACACAATCCTTGGTCATCTCCTCTAGGTCTGTAGAGTGCCGACACTTTTTGGGTCATCCCTCTTCACTTATGCATCCAGAGAGTGTCATCCTCATCTGCCCTTTTGGGTCCCATGAGTTCATGAAGGTGATCAATCACCTAACCCATGGCCCTCAGACAATGATAGTTGTTACCTCCCCACCCTATGGTCATGTGCAACTAGGGAATTAGGCAACTCCTACTTCCATCAGTCTTATCCCTACCTGACCCTAGGTAAGACTTAGGATTCCATTATAGTACATGTCCAACTTAGAACCTTGCACAAGTCTCCATCATCTCTCTCTGCATTAAAGGGTTGACTTTCATCCTTTCGTAGGGGTCATGGCGACTTGCCTACCTTAGTCAGGCTCCACACCAGTTACCTCCATGGTAACACATCCAAATGCACTTAGAGATGGTTATCTATGGGTATACATGTTCATTCTCATATTATATACTTTTCACTTAGCTTCTCAAGATCCTATGAGACCTCTTTAGGTTACCTCAAACCAAAAAAACTGGTATACACCCTACAAAAGGGTCCCTCTCCCAGGATGGGAGGAAACTACACCTTGATAACAAAGGTCACAAACGTCTTTATGTCTAGGGTTTACATCCACATGAGCATTCTTAGCCTTAGAAAGCTACTAAAGCACAAGAAGACCGCCTACTAAACCATGCTAGGTCATACTTGTCCTCATTCCTCAACATTGGACCAAGAACAAACATTTCCATGTCACCAACTTAGCTATGAGGGGTTCATCACACATACCTTAAACTTAAGGGGTTTCCCTTTCCTCTAAACATGAGGAATACCATGCTCGAATCTATAAAACTCAAATCTCATCATGAGCATCAGGTACACCACATCCCCTCTTAGGCCTAGGAACCCTAGGTTCACTTTTTGGGTGTCCAACTGCATGCTCAACCTCTTAACTACGAACCAAACATGTACAAGGTTTAACATGCACTTCCTATCATCCTTCTACTCGAGCCACACTTCATAGTGGAATCCTCCTCAAGGACAACCAACTAAGTGTAAGGCCTCACAACCTATTACTAAACCTCCTCAGGGTCTAAGGAACTCTTCTTCCTAACTCAGAAGGTAAACACATATACCATAGGCACATAGGTACCAGCAATCTCATCCTCTCTCTAGGGTTTGGTTCCTCAAAAGGCAACCAAGATACCATCTACCTCCAGGAAAAAAGCATGAGGCAACCGCTATCATCCACTTAGGTCGCATCATCCTCAACTCCCCACTGTTCCTCATATCTCAGAGTCTAAGCTTCCAACCTTCTTTCATGGGCCCTACTCTCTCTCTCTCTAGAGATAACCCTACAAACAACCTTACTACTAGAGGTCTTATATCCATGAAGGATCAAGCTCACAAGCATACCCCTACACGGGTGAAGTCTATTTTCAAACTTATGTTCGCTCAAGATTATCCATAGCCCCTTTATGCTTATCTAATAAGCTATCCAACATACTCTCATGGCCAGGGTTTTAGCCTACTGTCAGCACTACTGACGTACTCTGGGTGCATACTATGCCATGCCCATATAAGCCCATCGAGTTTTTATAGGTTCTTGACTAACCTCAGCAATGCAGGAGTTATCCTTCACTCTAACATGCATGACCCTTTCCAGGGTTGGGTCACCAAAGGTACTAGGTCATACAACCTCACATGGCTCATAACGTCATGGGCTTCCAAAAGCATGTCCACACACCTGGTCTATCATGACACCTAACTCATCATGTCATCTCTCTCTCTAACCACCACTTAGGTTAGGGTTAGCATCATCCTCAGAGGATGTGCTAGGTCTCTACTTATAATGGAGGTCTCTACCTCAAAGACAATCTTTCTCCACTCATCATCCTGGCAAGGAGGTCTAGCCTCAGGTCTCTCCTGAGGGCATGACAAAATCTGTCATCTGACCTAAGCATGCATCTATTCTTTAGTTTACGCTTAAATTATTAAGCTTATGTCCATGACATCTTATTTACATGTTTTTCATTATTTTGGTGGAGGATTCCTTAAACCCTATCAACTTTACCCATACGTCAAGAGGGTCAGGAACAGAGAGAAAAACCCTAATCCTTAAAATCCTTAATAGCATTTGAGTTGAGAAGGGATGAACAAGATGAGAGAGTCTTGAAGGTATCTTATTTCGAGTCAAATCATGGGACATTGGCCAGGCAGTCACACCAATCTGGGAGTCCTCGTATTCCGACTAGCGGTGCGGAGGAAAATCTTGCTAGACCCCAGACGTGATCCTTTTCTAGACACCTCTATCTTTTGGAAAATCCTCTAATAACTCCCTTGGGTTCTACAGAGTTTGTAGATTTCAATAATTATTAAAGATTAAATGAGGAACATATGCTCTGATACCAAATGTAATCAACATGCCTCCCAGTAACCCCCAATTAAGGGAGACTCGAAGGTCAGAGCCATTATCCCAATTAATAGGATCAAAGTTTCGACAAATAATCAGTAATAATTATAAAATTCTACCAAACTATACTGAAAGCTTGAATAAAAGAAGACTTTGCATACCTTTTTCAAAAACTTGGATATCTAACTTCTATCCACATCTAGACTCTATTCTAACTAATCCTCCTTGCACTTTATTTCTTAATTTCACAATATGCCACTTTACTGTTTGTCCTTTTCAATGTGTACCTAAAATGCCGACAAACAAAATGTCAGTCAACATATAGGAATATGTCGGTATGTGGGGACAACCAAAATTTCACAGTTATGACTAACAATCTAAATATCCCAATCAAGTTAATTAAAAAGCCGAATTACGCTTTCAGTATGACATTCTCCACCGCTTTTGCCCTAACCATGGCATACCCACCTTAGGGTTTCTCTTTTGCCAATGATTGAAGGCCACCTTCTCAATCCTGAGCTTGGTGCCTGGGGTCACCTCTCATAGTGCCCATTAGTCATTCTATAAAGACCACCTTCTCAATCCCAAGCTTGGTATCTGGGGTCACCACTCATGGTGCCCATTGGTCTTCCCTCCTAGGCTTGACCTTTTGGCATCATCCATCAGGGTGGCATGTAGGTGTGAGAATACACACTTCTATTATTATTGTGATAATCATAGTGACTTTATGATTCGTAAGTATGAACATCCAAACTGATAGGTTGCATTCAATGTGATGAATCATATGGAAAATCTTCGAGAAAGTAATGTGATTAACCATAATTAACCACATACCTATTGGGCTAATTTGAGATAGAATTAATCCAATCAATGTGAGAAATCCAATAGTCAAGCAAGCACACAAAGAGATCCTAAAATATGCATACAATTTCCTATTATTGATCATGCCATCAAGATCTATTAAACCTAGCTCGCTTTCTAGGGTTTGTAGTCCACTTTTAGGGTTTCCATTGCAATTAGGGTTTCACTTCATTCTTTACTATTTTAAACCCTAATTTTATACAATTACTCATAAGCCCTAATTATCTCATCTATTCTTCAAGAAATATATGAAGGTTACCTTTTAACAACATATAAACTTAATTTTGGATTAAAGGCATAATTAAACATCAATTAAGTCTCTTATGCCTCTTTTACCTTAAAACTACCATTTTTATCCTTTTAACTCATGACAAGATCATTAGGCCTAATTATCATCTTGGGTTCCTTCTGGATTAACAACTCATAGTTCATTATGACCTAATTCGCACATGAACTCTATTTATCATTAATTCCACCTTTATCCATTAGAAAACCCTAATTTCTATATTAAGGGTATTTATCCACAATTAGGAAATTTTATACTCAAAATAGCTTAGAACCATCATATCTCAGGTTTATCCATGAATTTGAATAATTAAAGACATTAAGAGTCATAATTACTAATATTAGGGTTTCAAGGCCCATTAAAGCTCGTTCATGTATAGGGAACTCTAAATTAGTCCAATTACGTATAAAATTCATCCTTTTTGTTCTTATTGTACCTTTTTACAATAACATACTAATATCAACTTTAATCATCCACAAACCCCTTCTAAAAACATTAATCATCCTAAATTAGGGTTTCTTAATCATTAAAGCATTAAAGTTGATAACTTCCACTACTTCTCTAATTCCAAGAGGAATAATTTTTTGAAACTATTTTTAATGGATTCCTCTCATTTTTGTGAGAAACTTTCATATTTTATATGCATTCATCTGAGCTACCAATAAAGAGATACGATTTTTGCAAAATAAACTTACTTGGACCAATGGTAGGCTACCACATCAACCTTTCCATGCAACATGGCCCATTTTGGAAATATAACGAATTGAAGGTTATGCCCTCATTTAAGTTGGTTGTTTCTTCAACCCGCGGAGGAGCAAATCGGTCCAAAGCACCCCAATCGTCTTCCTCCTTGCATACCCTAATGCTATCACTGCAACAAGGATCAAGTGCGGCCCTGCCGCCACCTTCCCGAACCACGACAGCCATCTGGGGTGGTGCCATTGCCTTCATCGAGCTCATGTGCCCAAGGGGCGCCCTTTCTTCGTGGCCAAGATGGACCATTCAATCTGGCGGAGCCCTGGACGTGCGGCCGGTCTTTTTGACCTTCTACAGACATTGTGCAAGGGTCAGAGCGAGTAGATGGTAGTCAAACTCCCTTCCAGTCGGCGTGGGTGTGTCGTGCATCCTTCATACTCTCGTCCCTGGCTCCTCCTCGCTCCAAAGGTCACATTGCTCCTCTATCCTAGGGTTTTGAGAGAATAAAAGATGGAGAAGAGAGGGGGATGCCCGTAATTTATTTGGGCTCGAGTCCAAGGATCCAACCCTTATATAGGGGAGGATAGCAATGTCCCATCATGCTTAACCCTGAGGAAAACAAGTCCTCTTTATCCTACTTTCCTTGTTTAGGTGTAACTTCTCTCCTTTAATATATTCTGTGTTTATTAGTATTCCTTGGTTATTAAGGAATCTATTTTCCTAAAGGGAAATCCAAAAATTACCTCTTTTAATCTCCTTGTGCATGGCTTTTAACCCATTGGCACAAAATTATACTTTTTTTAGTAGAAAATACCTTTGTTTAACAATACCACAAAATCCATTAATTATGTATCACATTATCCTCTTATTTTGTATTATTGGTATTTTCTCTTTATTTTTCTCCATTAGGACTCCTTGGACTCCAAGAAACTCTAATATTTTGAAATCCTTTTTAGTGGATACTCATTATCCTTCTAGATGCATCTATATCTATTATTTCTCATTATCATTTTTATTTCTTGATTAAAATATCTCTTTTTGAGGATTTATCTTTATCTCTCTTTGTTTTCCTTATTAGAATTCCTTTTAACATTAGAAACCTTATGGATATGAAAATCCATCAAGTATGACTCAATCATACCTCTTTCCACTTATTTCCCATATTTTATCATTGTTTTCAATTTCTTTCTTAATAAAGAAATATTTAATTTCTCTTTTCTTTCCTTGTTGAATTATCTTTGAAACTTTGGACTCCTTAGAACCCAAGGAACCCAAGAGGCACGAAATCCACTTTTGGATTATATTGTTTTGCCCTCTAGAGGTTTCTACTTCTTTCTTTTCTCCATCTCTTATTAATAATGGAGTTTCTTTTGTCTTTTCCTTATTATTGGGCCCAATAGCCAATAAAGCCCACAAAACAACTAATAAGGCTATTGTAGACGAAATATTTTATTCAAAACAAATTATATCATTATTTGTTCAAATATCTTTAATAGGAGAAATTACATTTCTCAAACAAAGAACCCAAAATTTGGGGTTGTAACAAAGATAGAACATAAAACGTGCCATATCTGAAATAAAACTATTTGCTCAATGTAAAAGTAAACAAACATTCCCAAAATGGGATACATAGCCAAGAAGGAGCTCAACTAGCTATAGACAAGCATAGTTGGCACCGAACAAAGATGGAAGAACATCATTTGTATAGATACAAAGGAGAATAGTAGAAGAAAGAAGAAGAAAAAGAGATTTAGCCCATAGAGGAGAGGTGGCTCTCTCTCCCTAGCCTTCGTATAGGCCGAATCTCATCCTTGGGTTGTCCTCCTTGATCTTCTAGACTCCTCGGCCTCCTTTCTATCTAGATCCTTCCCCTGAACATCAGCTTGTGAGTGAATGATGGTGGAATATGGTGGAGGATGGAGACACACTGAAGAGGCGGGTGTAGAATAAGAACTTCGGCCTTCTCGAACCTCCGGACTCTCCTACGGGGCTTCTTTGAACCACACCAGGTCGGAACCAACAGTTGGAACCTCCCAAAACGTGAAACCCCCCTCTAGGTGGCGAAGGGAGGGTATTTATAGGTGGAACTGTCGCAGTTCTAGTCTGGATCGTGACTCCAATTGCCACGGTCGTGGTGAGGATAGCAGTCGCGGTCTATGGTCAAGGTTCCTCCCACGGTCACGATTAGTCAGAATTTGTGGCGATGGCTTGGATCGCGGTCGCGGTCTCTCCCTAGACCACGGTCTCAGTGGAGATAGACACCGTGATCGTGATTGAGGTGAGTACGGGTACCACGATCGTGATCAAGGTGTAAATGGGTATCGCAATCGCAGTCGAGGTGTACATGGGTACCGCGATCGCAGTGTAGGCTTAGCAGCTGCAAAAACACATGTGTCAGGGAGAATCCAATTGAGAATAGATGTCTTTTCAGGTTTGATGCCTGCAAGTCCCAAAATAGGCTAGTTGAGCAACTTTATCTAAGGAAAGACATAAATTACTAAAAGATAATAATCATGTGTTAATTTGGGCATATTAAGGCCTTCGTAACACAAAACCATAGATAAATTCTTATCATAAATGCATAACTAGTGGTGTTATCAACTACCCCAAGCTTAAACCCTTGCTTTCCCTCAAGCAAGATTGTTCTCAAAGAACAAAAAGATAACATCCAAACTAAGCTTGGCGATAAATGCTAAGGCTAAGAAAAATATTTTAAAACATCAATTCTCTCGATCCATTTCATTTCAGAACAAACCCCCACCAATCGAGCACAATCCTACCAAAGTAAGATAAAAGAGCAACCATGCAAGATTAAGTTGGTCCATTGTAACATGTCGATACTCCCGAGGGGTTGAATCATAATTATACAGCATAAAAGCATTGTCACATAGATGATCACGCAGGTGATGAGCAATGAGAAATCATCATGTATCCATGTAGACCAATCTGGGACAATGCACCTCTCACTTATTTCGGTCCTAAGAAACAAAGCGAAAAGACTCTAATGACTTCTGAGGATCCCGATCTGCATCAAGTTGGTCCATGTAACAAGCAACAGTCCCTGCAGTCTGAGCCAGTTGGCCCAGAGCAGTGAGACGAACTCCTCGTATTGTGCTCAAACCAACCCTACTACAGGGATGATCTCGTGGGTCTCCTATGGGTTCCTAGTTACTCTCTAATGAGCTTGCGGGGTGGCACTACTAGGTACGACATATCCGCATTCATGAGCACAATCATACACCGGCTGGGAACCATCCTCAACTTTCCTAAAAGAGAAAACAAGCGCTCATTTATTTGCACTCAAGCTCTTATTCTCTGCATTCTATTTTTGTAGGCTTGGGTAAGAACTATATTGATATTTTTGGGATTTTGTGGGCGGCCAAGCCCCTTTTGCAAATTTTTAATTTTTCATCTTTTTGACTCAATATAAGGTGAGAAGGCGTGTAGTCCATGAAGGAAAACATTTCAACTTGATTATGGATCAAAACTCATCATGATCCGTTTGACACATGTGAAGCATCAATTATGATTCAAGGATCTTTAGAATAGAGGCAAGCTTGTGAAACCACAGCTAGGAGTCTTTGATCGTGCTTTAGCTCATTCTAATGGTCCCGTATCTTGGATTTGTCATTCACAACATAGATCAAGGGAATAATGTTTTAAGCTATGAAAAAGACACATAACCTTAGATTTATTACCAAACTTAAGGAAAGAGTCGATGGGCAAGTCAAGAAAAAGATCAATGTTGTTTAAGATGAAAAAAAAGTGCATTCATGCATAACAATAAGCATTTAGTTCTAAGATTTGTATTGCATAACCTTAATTGCGGAGCTACAAATTATGAAATAGAATCTTACACTAAAATTATGCTAAATGCCAGGAAAAAGAGGAATGTATGCATGCTATGGAAGAAATAAAAGTGACAAGCAACAAAAATAAAGGGGTATACACCCTGACCACCACCCCAAGCTTAAAATCCTTGCTCATCCTCAAGCAATTCTTCTGGCTTCAGAAGGAGAGGAAAGCAGTTCCTTATTGGTAGTCATTATTTAGATATTGGTGTAGGTTTTCTAGATTGCTTGGTGCACTATCAAAGTTCTGGTTAAAGTCTTGTTGAAACTAAACTGCCTAGTCGAAGCTTTGGGTCGGCTGATAGAAGGGCTCAGGGGGTTGCTAGAATGGTTGCTGATGAAACATCTCTGGAGGAAAGACCATGTCAAACCTCTTTATGAGGTAATGTACGTTTGCTCCAAAGTGTTGAACCGTCTTCCAGAGTCAGCTCTGAAACATGTCATGAATTCATAGAAGGTTTCATGATTATCATTTGGCTCGTATGGCTGCTATGGAGGGGGTTGTTAATAATCTACAGTTAGTATCTCTGGAGCCTCAGGTATGTTGTAGGGCCCTCCCTAATAAGGTATGTTGTGGAAGGTTGCCCCCATCTGTTGCCCACCCTCTTGAGCCTCAGGCACTATTGGTGTAGAAGAAGAAGATCCTACAACTCTGCATGTATGATGAATGTTACCCAGAGCATCCAAGAGAGAGACGTCCATGAATGACATTCAACATGCGAAATGTGCATTTGTTGGCAATAACATTATGTGCTTGTAGTGACCAAAGATGTACAGATAGCTAGTGTTGCATTGTTTGATCACTCCTGAATGGATCAAGTGGTCTAAGTCTAACTTGGACCACTCAGTAGTTTCTTGCATGAATGCTAACTGTTCATCCCCAATTCCCAAATGGCATGCCATAAAAGCTATAACTCCCGCCATAGGCATGAAATGAACTTGTTTCTGGAAAGAGTTGTGAATGTGGCGAATTATAAAATTCCTCACATTCACATTTTTTCCTACCATTGCACAACACAAAAAGTAGAGGTCAGCTGCACTGAGCGCTCATTGACTGTCTTGTTTTTCCAAGATGCAATTTGCTATCACCCAGTGTAGATAACAAATTGCCGGGTTGTGGATGTGTGAGGCTTTAGAGATTTTTGTGACATACTTGTCTTCCCCCGTAATCATCTTCCATGCTTGGACAATGTTAAATTCATGGTCCCATATCTCCAGCCTTCCCCTAGACATCTCAACACAGTCTTCAACAGACCTTGACAACCAACTATTGAGTTTTTCCACTGTAACCTCGCGGGGTTGGTTAAGGAGATGAAAACAGAGCACATTGTATTGGTGGTCATTTCATGTCTCTAGCATGGAATAAAACTCACAAGTGAGCCTATGGTAAGCATTGCACTATGTGTACGTGAGCACCTCAAGGCCAACAGCTGAAAGAAACTTGTTGACTTGTTCTTGGATCCTGAATCTAAGTAGTATTCCTAGATCGGCATACCTTGGTCCCACAAGTCTGCATTTGTTTCTAATAAGAGCATCAAAATTTTGCTTTTGCTTTATGATATGAAATAAGGGAGATGGGAGTGATCTTTGATCGACACCTCTATGAGTTATTTGGCATTTGTTCCCAGGGAAAGAATCCCATGAGGAAGTTGACCGTCGTAAGTATGTTGAACGTTCTACCGACCGTTGATGTTGGTCTCCTGTAGATGAAGATCTATGAAGAACTGATAGGCCTTCTTGATGCCCGGTCACAGTCTACATTTCAACGTCATGACATTCTATCCACGTCCTTTCGCTTGATGCTTCTTGCACTGAATCACCACTATGGGTATCCATAGGTGTTCCAACAAGGCTGCGGTAGCCAGAGGCGAACTCTTGTGACACGAACCCTAATGCATAGAGCATAACTTCATCTTCATATGTTGGGTTCATAGTTCAGGAGGCATGTTGTGGGTCGGGGCTCCCGTGATTCGATAGTGATGTAGAAATCACTTCCCCTTTCTTCCTGGTCATGGACTTTTTGAGCTTTTTGAATCCACTCTTCATGGAAACCATGGTGTCAATTCTTTTGATGTAGACTTTGTATCTTTTACTGTGGAAGAGGTTGATGTAGACGTTCAAGAATACACCAAATCATCTTGCGGTTTGAACCTCGACCAAGTTGAAGACTGTGATTGTGGTATCGAAGACTGCAACCTCTGTGAGTTATCTCGGTACCGCGACCTATGCGACCGCGATCAAGGAGACTGCGACCTCAATGTAGGTTGGGATACCACGACCTTGATTTCTTGATCACCATGACCACAATTAAGAAGGTGACTATGGTCTGAGGAACTGTGACTGTTCTCGCCAAGGTGCTCTGATCACCGACCCGCTCATTACGAAGGGGACCGCAGTCAGGACCTCAGAACTTGGCGTTGTCTGAGGCGTGTGTCTGGCGAGCTACTGGGCCACTACTAAATGACAACAGTCATGGTCCATCTATGGTTGTAGTTGCTGGTGTAAATGCGCACTCTCCTTTCCTGTCATCCTACAATGAGGACAAGGAGAAGAGGGAAAAATAGGAAGAGAGTAGCATGAAGATGGAGGGAACTTTGTGGTTAGGCAAGGAGGCGACACTTCAACCCGGGGGAATTTATAGACCAGGCGTCCAACCCAGCCCTCGCATGAAATGTGTGAGGTGCAGACAAAACGCCGATAAAACCAAAAAATATGTCAAAGACTCGGTCAAAAAAGGGCAAAAAAGCTCGGCCAAAAGAGCAATAGTCGGTCAAAAAGAGAAAAAATGTGGAGAAAACCCGACATGTTGGTCAGTCCAGGCCGAAAAAGCTTTCTCGGGTCTTGCAAAACCGCAGTCACGGTCTCAATTATACATGACCATGGTCGCGGTCTTGCTAATAAGTCGCGGTCGCGGTCCTAGCTATACCACACGGGGAAGATGCGAGTGTGGAGCCTATAGAGGACAAAACCCAGATCGAACACCAAGGAGGGGCAATTAAAGGAAAGATGATTAAGATACATACCAAAAGCAACTGCTAGGCTGCAAAGATGTGAGTGCATGAAAAATTAGAAGAAAACTAGGCTATGGAAAATAAATTATATTTATGGCAGTTAGGGGAAAGATAAAAATTAAATTGTCTTTATTTGTATGTGAAAAGTAAAGTAAAGATTAAAGAAAATTTGTGTAGGAAATAAGGGGTGGCTGCCCTACAACTCCTACACTAGGATCCCAAATCCTTAGTTTTTGGGTTCTACTTACCTATATCTCGACGCTTGTGCCCATGGTGCAGTGGTAGTGCATGAGGAAAAATGACTTCCTCTGACTCTGGAAGAGAGGGATAAAATCTACCCATACAGAGAAGTCATCCCCTATGCCTAGATTCACTTGAACTGCACTGGGATGAATTCTTCAAAAGCTCATCTTTAAGGCAGCCTTCAAAATATGGATCTGAACAGGAAGGCCCCAGGATGTCGACATAGGGGAGAGGTTGAATGCCTTTAGGAGGGCTCTTCTTTTCTCCTCCCATCTCTAAACTAGAGGTTGGATGCTCAGGTTAGTTTTTATTTACTGCCTGAGTCATCCAATCATCTTCTGAATAAGAGGTTCCCCTAGAGAAACATGTTTGTCATTCTTCTGCCCCAATATTGTCACCTTCTATGGGGTATAGGGTATCTTCATGCTCACCAGCCATGTTGTGATGGATTGTCCATCTTACTCCTTTGATGTCCACCAAGCCTTGTAAAGGGATGATGGAGAATGACGACTCATGCTGCTTCAACTCGTCTTCGTCAGTATACTCACTAGTCCAATTTGAACAGTTTCCATCCTCCTCCTACTCGAACAAGCTATTCCAGACCATAGTAGGTGTGTGGGTGGTGGCTAAGTGACAAGTCTCAATGTGAGAGTCATCACCTTGGTCTAGATCAATTTCTGATTTAGGTTCTTTAAAATGACCCCCCTATTGTGAGGTTGTCTGACGTTCCTGGTGAGGATAGGAGTCATCATCATCATCCTCATCTAACCATTCATGTGTGATACTAGTATCTTTCATTTGTTGATCAGATGAATCATCTGGATAAAATTAAGAGTTCCCCCAGGTTGGCGGTTCTTCACAGAAAAATCCCAGTGAACCCAGTTGATGGTCTGAATAGGATGATAGGACAAGATCCACTTCAAGCCCAATGGAATGGGTTTGATGATTGTAATCTTCATGATCTTGTGATGGCATTTGTAACTGAATTGTAACAAAATCAATGAGCTCTTGGAGCCTCCTGCCTTGTTCAAAATCTTTATCATGAAGTCGTTGTACTTTAGAAGCAATGCTTTCGAGACCCATCAATTCTGCCATACATAGCTGATGGGAATTTGTTGTATCAAACTGATGTTTTCAGATGAATCCTTATTCAACAGTTTGAAGTATACTTCTACTGCAGTCAGCAATCTCCATTGCTATTTGGAGTTGATGCTCCTTCTTTTCTAGTAGTTGCTGGAGTGGATCGACATTTTCTTGGAGATGAGGAGTTAAGGAGGAGAGTGCATTGACACTTTCTCCAGCTAACTCCACTACCTTAATTAGTTCTTGATCCCTTGATAGCACATAAGTTGAGGGCTGACTGGTAGTCTCCATTATAGGAGCGTCTACATATGAAAATGTTGGAGGTGAATATAGCTCAACGAGTTGTAAGGCACGACATTCAATTATTTGCCAACAGTCGGAACTGTAGAAAAATTCAGGAGGACAACTGGACAAGATGACATGTCTTGTAGAAGCAAGATCCATGGCTGAAAAAGTATGAGAAAAAGAAAAGAAAGGTTATTCAATATATATGAACAAGTATGTGTAAAACAAAAGAAGAACTATGCATATATATACTGACTTATAGATGACAAAACAAAAATCTTTTAGGCGTGCAAACGTGGAAAACCACATCCCCGACAACGGCGCCAAAAAGTTGATCGGCCCAAATCACACATCCGGAAGGGAGGTAGATTCAGATGGAATCAAACTTTTAAATTTATAACCTGAAACCTTCAAGGACCCCCGCAACATTATTACGAGGTCGAAGTAGATATACGGGGTCGAACATAGGGATGTGGTGACATTTAAGACGCTTGAGATTTTGTTCTTAAGTCAGATAAGACAAGAGGATAGTTGAGGAAGGATAAGGGCTAGAACTAGTCTAGCGGGTTGTCACAAATTAAGACAAAACAAAGAAAAGAAAATAAAATAGAGTCCATAGGATTCTACTAAACTAGAGAGAAAGAAGTTCCTGGCTATGTAACCACAAGTTGGGAAGTCTATGCACCCGTTCTCAGCCATAGACAACCCTCAAACACCTCAGCAAGCAATCTATATTCAAACATAGCATGCACTGTGGTATCTATTTTTGTGGGGTCATCCCACTCGCTCTTGCGTAGTGTGACTAAAACCCATCAATGATGTGAAACCACTCTTGAGGATGGCAAACCACAAGCCTAGAATATTCTAGGTACCCTCTCAGGTCTAGAATATTATGGGATGTTAGGAACAGACACCCTTGAACCATCCTCCTTTCAGGCTCCGATCCAAACTATCTTCTCTTATCTATTTTTATAACGAATCTCTCAATATAGGTGAAAATAATAGTTCATGCAAGAAAGAGATCAACCAAGCTAGCAATCATAACCACAAAGAGGAGATAGAACATAAAACGTGCCAGATCTGAAATAAAACTACTTGCTCAAGGTAAAAGTACATAAACATGCCCAAAACGGGCTACATAACCAAGAAGGAGTTCAACTAGCCATGGACAATCCTAGTTGGCACTGAACAAAGATGGAAGAACATCATTTGTACAGAAACAAAGGAGAACAATAGAAGGAAGGAGAAGAAGAAGATATTTAGCCAATAGAGGAGAGGTGGCTCTCGCTCCCTAGCCTCTATATAGGTTGGATCTCATCCTTAGGTTGTCCTCCTTGATCTTCAGGACTCCTCGACCTCCTTTCTCTCTAGATCCCACCCCTCAACAGCAGCTTGGTGAGTGAATGATAGTGGAATATGGTGGAGGATGGAGACACGCTGAAGAGGCGGGCGTAGAACAACCACTTTGGCCTTCTTGGACCTCTAGACTCTCCTACGGGGCTTCTTGGAACCACACCGGGTCGGAACTAATAGTAAGAACCTCCCAAAATGCAGAAGCCCCCTCCAGGTGGCAAAGGGAGGGTATTTATAGGTGGAACCATCACAGTTCTAGTCTGGATCGTGGCTCCAATTGCCACGGTCGTGGTGAGGCATGCGGTCGCGGTCCCCCTGGTTGCAGTCTGTGTTCGAGGTTCCTCCTACGATCACATTTAGTTATAAGTTGTGATGATGGCTTGGATCACAGTCGCAGTCTCTCTGTAGACCGTAGTCTTAGTGGAGATAGACACCACAGTCACAGTTGAGGTGAACACGGGTACCGCGATCGCGGTCGAGGTGTACACAGGTACCGCAGTTGTGGTGTAGTCTTAGCTATTGCAAAAACACATGTGTCGGGGAGAATCCAATTGAGAATAGATGTCTTTTCGGGTTCGATGCCTGCAAGTCCCAAAATTGGCTAGTTAAGCAACTTTATCTAAGAAAAGACATAAATTGCTAAAAGATAATAATCATGAGTTAATTTGGGCATATTAAGGCCATAGTGACACAAAACCATAGATAAATTCTTAGCATAAACGCATAAATTTGGGTGTTATCAACCTCCCTTACAATATTTGATACCGAATAATACAACAATATATCTAGATGTAGTTGAAGTCTAGTGAATTCTTCTTCCATCATTGACAAGGAGGGTGAAGTTGGAACTAAGTCCAGAGCCATCCATGAAACAATCTAATAAGTTGTGCAAGTATGCATATGTAGGGAATTATGGTAACAGAGATGGCAATAGAAAAAAAATCTTGTCGTATTCCTCTTGACTAGTGAGTTATGTCAAAAACTATGGATTGGCTAGGAAGGTTTCAAGGTATATACCTGGTCCTGGAGCAAGTCCAACGACTATCCTTGAAGTGGTATGCTTCTTTTACAAATAGAATCTCGACGATTGTCACTGTTGGCCTGGTGTAGCACCACAAACGTCTGTTGATATGTCCTCCTAGTAGGTGGCAACAACCTCCATGCCTCTATATATTCCACACGAGCCACTGAGAACTCATATCATTCTTTTGAAACTAAGAGAAAGGAGTTGTCCCTTCAATGTCAATGTGCTAGCATTGACTGCTCTCCCTCGCTGTCTCTCCCTTGTTGTCTATCACTTTTATGGGTAAGACTTTCTCTAGTTCGCATGTTACATCAACTGTGACAGGTCAACAATTGTCAAATCTTATAGTTGTCTCTCTTGAAAGCCTTCATTGCCCCTTTATTTATAGGAGGATCAGATTCATGGTTTCTAGATCAATTGGGAGTCAAAGAGACATATTTTCATGAATTTCTGGCTGCTATGAATCATGAATCGGTCGGTTCACTTATGAACTAGTTGGTTAACATGTCAAATGGTCGATCAAAACTTGAATCATCCAGTTCACTTTCTTTCCTATTCTCTAACATATTGGGTTTAATGTGATGATTAGTGCACAACATGATGTCAGCATCAATCCTGGATCCAATCTTATTGATCATTGAAATGGGTGATTTATAATATGAACCAGTCAATTCAAAATTTGAATCAGTCGGTTCATATTTTGAACCATTCGATTCATTTCCCAGTTTATCCAATGTTCAACCAATGTTGTTTAAATTGACTGAACACTTGAGTCAATCAAACCACATTCCTGATTAGTCAATTCTCAACCAATGTTGTTTAAATTGAATACATAAACAATTTAGTAATCAAGTTAAACCTTATTCATGAGTAAAACCAGTTCCAGGAGTATCCTACATGTGTGACCCTATAGGTCGCAAGTTACATTGGCAGTGAATGTCCAAAACTAATTTGTGACATCACAAGCAATGAGCAATATCTAGAAACACATCATTTCTATCCAAGTAATAGGAAAGTTGGAGAACCACTTCAACATATAATCTCTGGTTAGTGTTACAATGATGGCATAGTTCCTTTGTCTCGAATATCCAATTTGAACTTGAGTCATGCGTAATCATCCTCTCAACATTCAATCCATGTTCCGTGAACTAGAGTAGATTGTCTAAGATGCATGTGAGATCACATATCATATACTGATTCATATGAGTATGAGCATACGGTTCTCAGTCTCTCTTATCAAGTGGCCAATATATCAACTCTAGTAGGAGGGACAAATCCCATATACATTACTCACAGTCATTCCCCATGTGTCAAAACATTTATGAGCATCACCTTTATGGCAACCCTTATTCAATATCATGTTGGATGGTGTCAAAATATATCAAACAACATGTGATGAGTGTAGTCACTTCAGGTGTAAGAGCTACAATCACCATTATCACTATGAGAGTTGATTCTAAATACCATTCCATGGTATCAATGTATTACTCTCAAGGTGGGTTTGTCTGGTATACTATTCTCTAACAAGTACCTATGCGTTTGGTTTGATATCACATATCATGACTAATAAGATTCTATCATCAATCAACATACACTCTAGTCTTATGTGTTATTGTTGTCTATTAGCTTCCACAGTAACGTCTGACTAGGGACAAAACAAGATTGTATCTACTCTTATCATACATATGATATTATTGTTCAGGTCCACAACCAGAAGATATGTGTAATCAACTAACATCATTCTTTAGACATCTATCACGTTATACCATTATCACATAATTGAATAAACATATAGACGAAGATTGCCTTTATTATTAATTAAATCATTTACATGATATACCATTACAATCATAATCTGATTGGCTCTCTAGGCACACATACCAATAGAATTAGAGCTAATCACTGATTAACTTAATCCCAAGTGATCTAACATGACCATTATGCTTCTTCTGTGAAAATGTTTTTGTCAAGGGGTCAACAACATTGCATTTAGTTAGTACTATGCAAATCTTCACATCTCCTATTGTGTGATCTCTCTTATAAGATGGAACTGTCATTGTATGTGCTTGGAACACTGATGTGATCTGGATTCCTTAGCTTGTGAAATATCTCCATTGTTGTCACAATACAACTCTACTCCATCACTAATTCTTGGAACCACACCAAGTTCAATGATGAACTTCTTGATCCAAACAGCTTCCTCTACCGCATTGGAGAAATATACTTTCGCTGTATTTTAGAATCAATAATTGTTTCTTGCTTGGAACTCTTCCAGCTTATAGCTTTGATTTTAAGGCAAAACACAAATCCATTTTGTGATCCATAGTCATATTTTTTAGTTTGGAAGCTTACATCGGTGCAATCTGTTATCACCAACTCTTCATCACCACTGTAGATAATTAGTTCTTCTAAAGTACTTAATGATGTTCTTTATGGTAGTCCAGTGACTTTCATTGGGATTTGACTGATACTTGCTTGTCATACTCAATGAATATGATAAATCATGACAAGTACTTAACATTATGTACATGATAGATCTGATTGCATATGCATATGGAATCTTATTCTTGTGCTCCTATTCTTCACAAGAATTAGGACATTGATCTCTAGAGATACTAAAACCATGAGAAATGGGTGTGTTTCCTCTCTTTGAGTTATCTATGCTAAACCTATTCAACACATTATCAATGTATGTGTTCTGGATTAGGCCAAGAAGCCTTTTATATCTATCCCTATAGATATTGATTCCTAAGACATAAGATATTCACCTAAGTCCTTCATTGAGAATGTATTTCCTAGCTAGATTTTTACCATTTGTAAGGTAGGGATGTCATTCCCCATAAATAGTATGTCATATAGATAGAATATGAGGAATACAATCATGCTCCCACTAACCTTCTTGTAAACACATGGTTTATCTTCATTATGACTAAAGACAAATAATTTGACTGTTTCAACAAATTGAAGATTCCAGCTCTAAAATGCTTGCTTCAATACATAGATTGACCTTTGTAGCTTACATACTTTATTTGCATCATTTGGATTTATTAAACTCTCAGATTGTGTCATGTACACATCCTCAAGCAGATTCCCATTAAGGAATGCAATTTTAACATCCATCTCCCAAATCTCATAGTCATAATAAGTTGCAATGGCAAACATGATCCTGATGGACTTAACCATGGCAATTGGAGAAAAGGTTTTGTCATAGTCAACGGCTTGAACTTTTCTAAAACCCTTTGCAACCAATCATCCTTTCTAAGTTTGTACATTACCATCCATGTCGGTCTTCTTCTAGAAGACCCACTTGCACCCAATGGGTTTTACCCCTTCAGGTGGATCCACCATGGTCCATACCTTGTCGGTGTACATGGATTCCATCTCATATCTCATGGCTTCAAGCCACTTCTCTGACTTTAGTCCCTGAACAACTTATGTGTTGGTTGTTTTCTTATAATCAATGACCAACACATCACCTTCTTGAGTCACAAGATAACCAAATCTTTCAGTATCAAGGTGTGTCCTACTAGATCTTTAAGGTTCCTATGTTATATGAGAATTTAAGATTCTAAAACTTTTTGTGACTCTCCATGTTCCTCTTGTACCTCTATAGGTTCAATGTTTTCTGGATGATCTCAAACCTCTTTGACTTCTACTTTCCTCCCACTAACTCATTTGAAAATAAATTCCTTTTTTTTAAGAATATAACATCCATGTCAACAAACACTTTGTTGTCAGAAGGAGTATAAAAGTAGTATACTTTGGTTTTCCTAGGATATCAAACAAAATAACATTTATCCAATTTGGGTCCAAGATTTTTGGGAAAGTGCTTTCTCACATAAGCTTCACAATCCCAAATTTTCATAAAAGACACCTTGGGACGCTTCCCATACAATATCGAATATGGGATCTTTTGAAACAATGTAGATGGTATACAGTTTAGTAAACATTGCCATTTCTAGAGCATGTCCGCATAAGGAAGTCTGAAGATTAGCAAAACTCATCATTGACCGCACCATATCTAGTACTGTACAGTTCCTTCTTTTTGATACACCATTATGTTGTGGTGTTCCAGGTAGAGTCCGTTGTGATACAATACTATGGTCTCGATAAAGGTCCTCAAACTCTTCACTTAAGTTCTCTCCACATCAATCAAAATGAAGTGCTTTAATACTTTTACCAAGTTGGTTTTGTACTTCATTCATGAAACCCTTGAACATTTCAAGGGTTTCTGACTTATGTTTCATCAAGTAAACATAGTCATACCTACTGAAGTCACCAATAAAGGTAATGAAGTACTGGTAACTACCTCTAGCATTTGTTCTAAAATGTCCACATACATCAGTATGTACAAGTCCCAATAGATCAATCGCTCTCTCACTTTTTCAAGTGAAAGGAGCCTTTGTCATTTTTCCCAACAAATAAGATTTGAATGTATCTATTGATTCAAAATCAAAGTGTAGAAATCTATCTTTATGGAGTCTACAAATGCATTTCTCATTGATGTGCCCTAGACGACAATGTCAAAGGTATGTTTTGTTTGTGTTATATCATTTTACCATTTTTTGTATTTATGTTATAAACATTTGTCTCTAGATTTAATAAGTAAAGACCATAGGACATTGGGATACTACCATAAAGGATCTCATATTTTGACCATTCTTTATATTAAATTCAATTCCATTCTTGTCCATACAAGATACAAATTTAATGTTTCTATTAATGGAAGGAACAAAATAGCAGTTCTCTAACTCTACTACATCCCCATGAGTAGAGATAGATTATATGTTCCAACTACTATGTCAGCAACACTTGCTCCATTCACAACGTATAGTTTGACATCTCCCTTTCTTAAAGGCTTACTTGTTTTCAAATCTTGCATATTTGAACATATGTGAAATCCACATATGGTATCTGTTGGGTTTTAGAGAAGACAGAGAAGGCAGCGGAAACAAAAAAATTCTTCTCCCAAACCCAGAATAAAGGAATTGTGTCAATGTCTATACAGTAGGAATGATGGTTTGTAGAGACATACCTTGTCTCGAAGCTTGCTCGGCGACGTTACCTTGCGTCTTGTGTGGTCTTCACCTTCGGTCTTGGACTGTGTCTGTGCAGCTCCTAGTCTCACCAGGACTGTCGGGATTGACAGCTGTCCTCTGAGTGACAGAAGTCTCCTGCCTCTATAGTAGTCAACACAGATCACCTGGAACTCTGATCGCCTTGTCGCACAAGGCACCGGAAGGAGTCGTACCCTCCTGTCGACGTACTAGTCACTGACACACTGTCCTACCACCATTCGCCTTGCTGCAGTTGTCTTTCCCTTGATGTGCCTCCCTTATCGAGTAGCACTTGCTCGGGCTCTCCTGGTTACCACAGACAGAGAGAACGACAACTTAGCAGAGCAACTGGTGTTCTGAGTTGTACTTAAGAAGCCCCCAATACCCCTATATATATAGGAGGGTCATGGGACATGGTTCTCTACCCCGAGCAATGCGGGATTCAAGTATCAGTACAAGGATTCGAGATTTTCCACAAAACAACCAACTGTGCCAGCTAAACTGATCGTTTCAAACATGAACCAATTGGTTGGGGACCGGAGCGATCGGTTCACATCTAAACCGGTCGTTTGGGACACCTGAGACAATCGGTTCAAGCATGAGCCGATCAATTCGTGATCCTGGTCCAAATCGAATTGACTTTTCCTCTTTTATTTTGAATTGATCCAAATACCAACCCTTGTTCCAATCAAATTGGACAAGTGAAAAGAAAAGAAATTTCTTTCCAACTTCACTTTCACAACTAGCTCGGTTGGACCAGTTGAGCCGATCGGTTCAGCCTGTCCTGAGCCAATCAGTTCATCACATGAGCCAATCAGTTCACAAACCTGATTCGATCGGTTCATCACATGAGTCGATCGGTTGGGAGTGCAGACTATGCAGAATCAGTCAAATGTAGTTCCAACCAATCTGATACTCTTAATCATCTGGTCCAACACCTTGAACACTATGATTTTGACCTATCAATTAATTGAGTGTTTAATTGAACTACTAAACTCCTTTAGTAATCAATATAAACATCATTTGTGGATAAACTCCTCTTCCAAGTTAAATCCTATGTGTGTGACCCTGCAGGCCCATTTCACATTGGTAGTGAAGTACATAACACTTATGACTTCACAAGAAAAGAGCGGTGCCTAGTCGCACATCAGTGCTACCCAAGTGAAAAGGAAAGTTGGAGAACAACTTTCAATCCTACCATCTGTGAATGGTGTTACAGTGAATGTATAATTCCTTTGTCACTGATATCCCAAATGAACTCAAGGCATGGAATAGTCATCATGTCAATGTTCATTCACTTTCTTGATCTCAGAGTAGATTGGAGGAGATATGTATGACATCAATATCACATACTATTTCACACATGTGTGCGCATGCCTATCTCAATTCTACTCATCAAGTGTCCATGGATATCAAACTCCCTTAGGAGGGACAAATCCCATATCTATCACTCACCCCTCAAAAGCCCCATGTGTCAAAGCCACCCAATCATCACCTTTATAACAAACCATGTTTCAGGACTACGTTTGATGATGTCAAAGTGTACCGAATGACATGTGTTGAGTGTAGTGATTTTAGGTCAAAGAATCACACTCACCACCATCACTGTGAGAACTGACTGTGACTACCATGTCATGGTTCCATGTGTCAAACTCATGGTGGGACTGTCTGGTACACTTGTTCTCTAACAAGTACCTATGTGTTTGGTTTGATATCACCATATCATGACTAACGAAATTCTATCATCAACCAACACCACAATCTAGTCTTGTGTATCATTGTTGTCAATCTACCTTCCACAATAACATCCGACGAGGGACACAATAAAAATGTACAAACTCTTAGCATCTGTATGATCTCATCGTTCAGGTCCTTAACATGAAAGCATACTTCATTGAGTATTGTCATTCTCTAGACATTCAATCTATTCTATCATTATCTCATATGAATGAACCAGAAAGAATTGGAAGCTTGCCTTTGATGTTTATCAAATCAATTTTAATGTATCCCACCAATCATCCGATGATTGGCTCTCAGGGCATACATACCAACAGACTCCCACTTGCACTGTGACCCAATCACCCTTGAATCATATTCTTAGTGATCTTCAAACATGTCCCACATGTTACTGTGCTAACAATGTGAGTTATGACAACACCTTGCCAAAGTTGCTATTAATTGCATGTCTCTCATCTCTTCTCTGTATGTCACATGTATGAGATGGAGTTGTCGTAATATGCGATTTAGTATTCCTTTGCTAACCTTTAGCCACATTGCATGACCAAGTACTCCTTATTTGTCATCAATGACCGGAATATCTATAAGTTCATCTTATGAACTTCTAGATCCATATAGTGTCCATTAATGTTCTCTAACACACGGATACATGGCTTTTCCTTTTAAACAACTTTATTGGAACGTTTCCAATTATCAACAAACATTCACTTTTATATATCCCATATATATAGCGATTAATTCTTTGCCCTTTTCGAAAGTTCGCATTAGTGTAACTCTTTACAGTGAACCCTTCCTTATTTCCATAGTACTAGTACTTCTCAAGTACTTATCAAGTTCTCATGGTAATCCAGTAACCCTTACTAGAACTAGACAGACATCCACTCGTCATGTCCCACATACGCATTATCAGGATGAGCATATCATATTGTCATGTCCTACATACAAGATGATAAATGTGTTTTGTTCTTGCCATGTCCATACATGCAAGATGATGGGATTTTTACAGACATGGTAGATCCTTATCTATTCTTAGTGTTCCATTCTTCATAAGAATTGGACACTTGTCTTTGGGATACTAACTCCATGTAACAATGATAAGTTTTCTCCCACTGAATCTGTGCATACTAAACCCTTCAGTATAGATTGCCAATGCATGCTCTCTCTTTTCAAGTCAAGAGGTTTTTGAGAACTATCTCTATAGATCTATATTCCTATCACATAGGAAATGTCTCTATCTTCCCTAATTTCCACTTTGGATTTCCATTCTAGAACATTTCTATTTCACATCTGCATGTGGAATGTGAATATGCTCCCACTAAATGACAAATCTCTCTTTATCTTTGACATATCAGTCAAACCTTTTGACTATATTATCAAAATAAAGATCACAGTTCTGAGTTGCTTGTACTCAATCAATCACATTGATTAGTCCATTGTGACTTATAGACTTCATTTGCATTAATGGATTCATAAACCTTGTAGATTGTGTCACATACACATCCTCATTTTATTCCTTATAGGAATGTAGTTTTAGTATCTATATGCCAAATCTCTTAGTCATTAAGTTGCAATCAACAAGCATCATCCTTCTCAAAACGTCATCCATGTGTCTTAACACTTAAGACTCATTCACACTTATGGATTTCATCCCAATGGGTGCTACCATCAAAGTCATACCTTATGGTTCACATGGAAGTCATTTAGGATGTAATGGCCATAAACCATAACTCAGAATCCAGTTTCTCATATTCATCCAGATAGTTGATTCATCACATGACCAACTCATTACATAGATAATTGAGGTGTATCTGTCAAGGATATAAGAACTCACAACCTTTTGTGATTCTTAATGTCCTTTATTAGTGTAGGGTATTCTTTATTTAAGAAGAAATTAGTTATTTGATAATCATCTTCTAACTCCTTAGAGTATGACTCCTTTTGATTAAGACATCACCATGCCTTAATCATGAGTTCACTATGATACACTATCATAATCACTCATACGGTTCTCAAACATTTGATTCAAGTATTGCATTCATTGATCTCATCAAGAATTAACACTTTACCAAATTCATACTTCATCTATGATATTCTTGAACACTTCAAGATATTCATATTGGCATTTCTCTAAACACCGCTTGAAGTATTAGCATTAACTCTAATAGGTATGTAAATACATCACATGTATTATACCTAATAGGATAATTAATATCCCACTATGATTAGTGAAGATTGATCATGTCCAAGAGATTCATGTCTCTTACTGGTTCTTTAACCAAAAGAGTCTAGACTTATCCATCATATGGAAACTAAAATGAATTTATCATGATTTATGTTAATTTGTTGTTTGAGTTATCAATAACTTTTAGGTATTACTTTATCTTATGCATACCAAGTGCCACAAGTTAAATAAGGCATTGCCATAAAGATTGAAACATCAACTTTATTAATTTCCATCATTATGATACAATATGCAAAAATTAAGGTGTTTCTATCCATTGGTAAGTATGAAATAGAAGTTCATAACTCTATTACATGCCTTCAAGGCTGAAAATAAACTAAAGTACTCCTATGTATGGCGGAAACACTTGCCCCATTTATTGTGTGCTTTACACTTTATATCTTGGTATCATATACCTCAAAAATGTTATTAGTTTATTTCATAACACCTTCAGGTGGAGACATTTGCCGCCTCCTTCTTCTTTAGTTCTTATAGATAGAGTGGACAATTCCTTTTCCAATGTCCTGGCTTTTGATAATGGTGGCAATTTCCTCTCTTGGTCATGCCTCCCTTGGCCTTGAGAGTTGAAGATGACTTGGGTTGTTGGCTAGCATCAGAACCTTTCTTAGCCTTTCCCTTGCCCTTGCGCTTGGACTTGCCTTTTTTGTTGTTGATCATCATCACAGACTTAGGCTTGTCCTTCTTCATCTGTGCCTCGACTGTCCTCAACATGCCCAACAACTCTGTCAATGGCTTGTCAAAGTTGTTCATGTTGTAGTTCATCACAAACTGACTGTATGATTCTGGCAACGATTGTAGTATGACATCAGTAGCCAACTCTTGGCTTAGGGGAAATCCTAGTCTTGTTAGGTTGTCCACATACCCAATCATTTTGAGCATGTGAGGACCAACTGGATCTCCTTCTGTCATGACACACTTGAACAGCACCCTGGAGACATCATATCTCTCTTGTCGTGCTTGATCTTCATACATGTTCTTGAAATGCTGAATCATCTCAATGACACCCATGTTCTCATGTTGTCTTTGCAACTCGTGGTTCATGGAGCACAACATCAAGCACTTTGCATCAATGGCATCTTCAGAATGCTTCTTATAAGAATCCCTTTCTTCCTTTGGTGCGGTAGGAGCAGGTTCCTCTAGAGCTGGAGTATCTAGGACATAGAGCTTTTTCTCTTGAGTGAGAACAATTCTCAATGTCCTAAACCAGTTGTGGAAGTTAGTCCCATTCATCTTGTCCTTTTCAAGGACCGATCGCAATGAAAAGTGATTGTTGTTTGTTTTCATTTGTACTACAAAAAGGAAATATATGCAATTTAGTCCAAAACTCAATTTTGATTATTTGATTGATTTGAAAGGTTGACGATATAATTAGGACTTTAATGAAATATCGCTCCCATTGTTTTTGTTCAAATTTATAGCCCTCACCATCAATTCGGAAGATTGCAGCGTACAACCTTCTAGTGGGTCAAGATCCCGAAATCCTCTAAGTCATGGACCAGCTAGGGTTATCACCCATAACTTAGATCTTCCAGGTAGGCAACTCTTGCTAATTGCATCATATGCAACTCTTGAAAGATGTCATGTGTAACTCCTTTCCATGATCACCTCCATGCCTCAAGGTGCTAAATCCTATCTAGGTCACCTTGTTAAGTCTGACCCAAAGCCAACACGATGAATATGCACCCTGCTAGGGTAGACCCACATATCCATCCTTCACGCTTCCACGAGATAGACGGTGTACCATGCAAGGGCGTGTCGAAACTTGGACGATCAAACTTTTCACGTATGTCGCATTTTGGAAGGCATCTAAAACTGTAATATTTAATGAGGGATTTGGTTTAATAGGTACATATACATATCCAATCACCACAATACATATTACGTATTATATACATGCTATATCCCACAGAAAACATGTGAAACGATAAAAGCAATGAGTATGGCCATCCTAATGTGATTCCTCGAGCCAAGAGGAATCATAGTCATCTAGGTCTACATCACATGCAACTTGTCCATGATGAAGTGCTATAGCTGTCTGAGTTGATCAACTCATCACACGAATGACCTACTCGCCCTGGCCGGTCATCTGGGTGCCACCATCTGATCGGTTGGCTCCTCCAACCGATCAGTTCTCTTGGTCATCGTGCATCTCCTCATGTCACCACCCGCTCGACTCTCTCCTTGAGCCAATCGTCTGGATCGCCAACTGATCGGTTCACACCTTAAACTGATCATCTCAGTCGTCGTCAAATTTCCCTCCATTCTTTGACATAAAAGGAAAAAAAAAGATCATCCTATTTACATTTAAACTGGGATACCCCGAGTTACATTCGGGGGGAGCAAAGGTAGGAAAGAAATCTTGAGTTATCTCGAGTTACATTAGGTATAAGGAGGTAGGGAATCGGTGCGCAGACCGAGATGCAAGCAATCACATTCAACCAAGCACACATATATAGGGTTTATTGGCCATAACCATGCTATACATCCACCACAAAACTCATTTAAGGGTGACACGTATCGAGTGCATTCATATTGCATATCATATATGTATATTAGGATTTGTGGATTTAGGATTGGACATGCATAAAGCCAATTTTATTCGCATCATATGCAATAAATAAAGATGACAACCCAAAATCGATCATATCGATAATCCTAAAGTATAGAGCAGTTGACGTGGCTCTGATATCATTGTTGGGTTTTACAGGAGATAAAGAAGGCAGTAGAAACAAAAATTTTCTTCTCCCAAACCCAGAATAAAGGAATCGCGTCAACGTCTATACAGTAGGAAGGATGGTTTGTAGACACATACCTTGTCCCGAGCCTTTCTCAGTTATGTTACCTCACAGCTTGTGCGATCTTCACCTTCGGTCTTGGACGGTGTCTGTGTAGCTCCTGGTCTCACTGGGACTGTCGGGATTGACAGATGTCCTCCAAGCGGTAGAAGTCTCCCGCCTCTGTAGTAGTCCACACGGACCACCTGGAACTCCGATCGCCTTTTCACACAAGGCACCGGAAGGAGACATACCCTCCTTTTGGCGTACTAGTCACCGAGACACTCTCCTACCACCAGTCGCCTTTCTACAGTTGTCTTTCCCTTTCTGTGCCTCCCTTATCGGGTAGCACTTGCTCAAGATCTCTTGGTTACCACAACTAGAGAGAATGACAACTTTGTAGAGAAACTGGTGCTCTAAGTTGTACTTGAGAAGCCTCCAATACCCCTATATATAGGAGGGTCATGGGACATGGTTCTCTACCCCGGGAAATGCGGGATTAAAGTAGGAGTAGAAGGATTCAAGATTTTGCACAAAATAACCAACTGCGCTAGCTGAACCGATCGTTTCAAACATGAACCGATCGGTTGGGGACTTGGGTCGATCGGTTCACATCTGAACTTGTCGGTTGGGACACCTAAGCCGATTGGTTCAAGCATGAGCCGATCGGTTCATGGTCCTGGTCCAACTCGAATTGACTTTTCCACTTTTGTTTCGAATTGATCCAAACACCAATCCTTGTTCCTATCAAATTGGACAAGTGAAACGAAAAGAAATTTCTTTCCAACTTGACTTTCCCAACTCGCTCGGTTGGACCAGTTGAGCCAATCGGTTCAACCCTTGAACTAGTCAGTTCAGCCTGTCTTGAGCCGATCGGTTCATCACTTGAGCCAATCGGTTCACAAACCTGAGCCGATCAGTTCATCACATGAGCCGATCGGTTGGGAGTGCAGACTGTGCAGAATCAGTCAAATGGAGTTCCAATCAATCTGATACTCTTAATCATCTGGTCCAACACCTTGAACACTATGATTTTGAGCTATCAATTAATTTTATGTTTAATTGAACTATTAAACTCCTTTAGTAATCAATCTAAACATCTTTTGAGGATAAACTCCTCTTCCATGTTAAATCCTATGTGTGTGACCCTGCAAGGCCCATTTCACATTGGCAGTGAAAGTCCATAACACTTATGACTTCACAAGCAAAGAGCGGTGCCTAGTCACACATCAGTGCTACCCAAGTGAAAAGGAAAGTTGGAGAACAACTTTCAATCCTACAATCCATGAATGGTGTTATAGTGAATGTATAATTCCTTTGTCACTGATATCCTGAATGAACGCAAGGCATGGAACAATCATGCTCTCAACGTTCATTCACTTTCTTGATCTCAGAGTAGATTGGAGGAGATATGTATGACATCAATAACACATACTGATCCACACATGCGTGAGCACACCTATGTCAATCCTACTCATCAAGTGGCCATGGATATCAAACTCCCTTAGGAGGGACAAATCCCATATCTATCACTCACCCCTCAAAAGCCCCATGTGTCAAAGCCACCCAATCATCACCTTTATAACAACCCATGTTTCAGGACTGCGTTTGATGATGTCAAAGTGTACCCAATGACATGTGTTGAGTGTAGTGATTTCAGGTCAAAGAATCACACTCACCACCATCACTGTGAGAACTGACTGTGACTACCATGTCATGGTTCCATGTGTCAAACTCACAGTGGGTCTGTCTGGTACACTTGTTCTCTAACAAGTACCTATGTGTTTGGTTTGATATCTCCATATCATGACTAATGAGATTCTATCATCAACAAACACCACAATCTAGTCTTGTGTGTCATTGTTGTCTATCTTCCTTCCACAATGACATCCGACTAGGGACATAATAAGAATGTACACACTCTTAGCATCCATATGATCTCATCGTTCAGGTCCTTAACCTGAAAGCATACGTCATTGAGTACTATCATTCTCTAGACATTCAATCTGTTATATCATTATCTCATATGACTGAACCAGAAAGAATTGGAAGCTTTCCTTTGATGTTTATCAAATCAATTTTAATGTATCCCACCAATCATCCCATGATTGGCTCTCAGGGCATACATACCAATAGTATCTAGTACCCATGATGAAGAATTGGACATATTTATCTTAATAATGTATATACCTAAAATGCAGATCTCTATCCCCTCCTTCTTCCTCAGTTACTCTAGATAGAAAGGGAAACTTCTTTTCTAGTTTCCAAGCTGGTGATAGTGGTGACAATTGCCTCCCATATTCACCCTACTTGGATTTTAGTGCAAAAGACTTGGGTTTCTAATTAGCTTTAGAACTCTTCTTAGTTTTGCCTTTACCTTTAGACTTCCCCTTGCATCTGTTAATCATTATCATAGATTTGTGTTCATCTTTCTTTATATGTGCTTCTGTTGTCCTCAACATGCCAAGTAATTCTAACAACAACTAGTCAAAATTGTTCATGTTGTAGTTCATGACAAACTGGTTGTATGATTCTAGCACTGATTGTAGAATCACATTTTTGGCCAACTCTTGGCCCAAGGGAAATCCAAGTCTGGCAAGGCTCTCCACATACTCAATAAACTTGAGCACATGGGGACCTACCATATCACTTTCTACCATCTCAATAGCATACATGTTCTCATGTTGTCTCTGCAACTCATAGTTCATTGAGATTAGCATCAGGAATTTAACATCCATCACATCTTCAGAGTGCTTCTTGTAAGCATCTCTGTCAGACTTAGGCACAGTGGGAGTGGGCTCATCCAGCTCGGGTGTCTTCAGGACATAGAGGTTGTGCTCTTATATGAGAATGATTCTCAACTTCCTGAACCAATCATGGAAATTATTCCCATTAAGTTGTCCTTCTCAAGTACCGATTGTAAGGAAAATGTATTGTTGTTTGCGATAATTTTCTACAAAATAAATTTACATTTTGTCAAAACACTTTCAAATTGATTTGGTTAAAAGAAAATTTGACAATATTATTTAGGGATTTAATTAATTATCACTCATACTATTATGTTCAAATTGATATCCCTCATATATCAATTCAGAATATTGTAGTGTACAACCTTCTAGTGAGTCAAGACCAAAAACAATTACTTTATTACCCGACACCATCGCTAGCTTTGATAATTAATTAATAAGTAGGCAACATTTTCTAATTCCATCTCATGCAATTCTTAGATAGATGGTATGTTCAACTCATTTCCATAGTCCATCTATATGCTTCTAGGTACTTAATCTCATTAAGGTCACCTAGTTAAGACTGACCCAAAAGTCAACACGATAGTAATACATCATGCTTGGAAGATCCACATAAATATCACCACACATCCATGATATATATGACACACCATGCTTGGTGTGCCTACACTTAGTTGTTCCAGCTTTTCATGTGTGCTGCTTATGAAAAGCTTCTAGGACTTAATATTGGATTGAAGGCTTTATATTTATATAAATACATTTACATATCCAGTTAGCAGATACTAATAATATGTATCACGTACTTACTATATGCACAAATGAATCATTAAATTATAAAATATGAGCAATAGCTATGGCCACACTATTGCAATTCTTTAAAGGCACAAATAATTGCTACCTCCTAAGGTCTAGATCATATGTACCAACTTGTGCTATAGAAAATTTGTGATGGAACGGACCCAGTCTTTCGACTCAAGCCTTAAGTTGGTCGGTTGGAATCCTAGTCGTTCGACTGGTCTCTTGTATCACTGACTTCAGGCTCAAGCGGTGTATGGACTCCTCTAATTGATCAATTGCACCACCAGTAAATCAATTTGCACCTCCTGTCATCTAGCCTCCTCCGCCCTCTAGTTAGCTAGTTTGACTATTGAGTTGGTCGACTCATCTGGTGCACAACGCCTCCTTTTGCCAAAATGGGAAAAACTATCATATTCCTATTTAACTTATTACATTATAAAAGTGAAACCTTGAGTTACATTTGAGGGGAGTATAGGAACAAAAGCATCAACTTACATGTGGAAAAAGAGAGAGACGCTTGGTGTGCAAATCGAAACAGGAATAAAACCATTCAACTATCCACACATATGCAGGGGTTATTTATCATAACCATGCTTATATGCACCATCAAAATAACTTTTAGTGCGCTCAATATAAATTTCATATATATATATATATATATATATATATATATATATATATATATATATATATATATATATATATATATATATATATATATAGGTACTGAATATTGTATTAATCGGATATGACCATTAAACATTTTATATATTTGCATCGTATGAAATAAAATAAATGATAAAATAAAAATCGATCAAATCAATTAAATCCCAAAACATAATAAATAGATGTGGCTCTAATACCACTATAGGGAAATATGATGATAGATATGGCAGTGGAAATAAAAACTTCTTTCCATATTTCCCTTGACCAGTTGATAATGTCAACAACTATGGATTGGAAAGGAAGGTTTACAAGGTGTATACCTGGTCCTGGAGCAAGTCGAATGACTATCCTTGTAGCTAGGTGCATCTTTGACAAGAAGTGTCTGGATGGTTTTCGACAATTTTCTCTTGGTGTAGCACCACAGACGGCGGTTAATGACGTCTTCCCAGAAGGCAGAAACAGCCTCCCCATCTCTACGTAGTTCACGCAGACCATTAAAAACTCTTATCATTCTTTTAGAACTAACATGATGGAATTGTCCCTTCGATGTCATCATACGATAGTTGACTACTCTCTTTTGTTGTCTCTCTCTCTCTATGGATGTCTCTCCCATTTATGTGTAAGACTTTCCCAGGATCTCACGTTACTACAAATGTAAGAGGACAAAAATTGCCAAATGATATAGTTGTATCTCTTGAAAGCCTTGATTATACTTCTACTTATAGGAGGATCAAGGTCAGGGTTTCCAAATAAACTGAGAGCTGAAGAGATAGATTTTCACAAATTTTTGGTTGTTGTCAAAGATGAACCGGTCAGTTCACTTATGAATTGGTATGTTCACATGTGAAATGGTCGATTCAACACTTGAATCAATTAGTTCACTTTATTTCCTATTCACAAACATATTGGCTTTAATGTGACAATTAATGCACTAGATTCAATTTTATTGATCATTGAATAGGGTGATTCATAATCTAAACCATTCGATTCACAATCTGAATTGATCGATTCATATTCTGAACTGGGTGATTGATTTCCCAATTCAATAATGTTGTTTAAATTGACCCTACACTTGAGTGGTTGACTCAAATCGGTCCACTCACGATCTTGATCAGTCAATTTTCAGCCAATTTTGTTTAAATTGAATATCTAAACACTTTAATATTCAAGTTGAATCTTATTCATGAGTAAACCCCTATTCCGGGTCTATCCTATGTGTGCGACCTTATATGTCCCAAGTTATGTTGGTAACAAATGTCCATAACTAATTTCTAACATCACATGCAATCAACAATATCTAGCAACACATTATTTCTACCCAAGTAATTGGAAAGTTGGAGAACTACTTCAACATACAATTCGTGATCAGTATTATAGTGATCGTTTAGTTCTTTTGTCTCTAATATACATAATGAACTTGAGGCATGGATACATCATACTCTCAACATCCAATACATGTTCCTTGAACTAGAGCAGACTATCGGATATGTATACGAGCTGACATATCATATATTGATTCACATGAGTATGGTTGTACATTTCTCAATCTTACATATCAAGTATCCAGGATATCAACTCCATTAGGAGGGACAAATACCATATACATCACTCACAATCATTCCAAATTTGTCACAACATATCTGAGCATCACCTTTATGACAACCCTTATTCAAGGTCACGTTGAATGGGTGTCAAAATACATTGAACGACATGTGATAAGTGTAGTGACTTCATGTCAAACAACCAAAATCACCACTATCACTGTGAGAGATGATTCAGACTATTGTTTCATGGTCTCCATGTATCACTCTCAATGTGGGTCTATTCATTGCAGTGTTATCAAACAAGTACTTATGTGTTTGGTTTGATATCACATATCATGTCGAATACGTTTTGTCATCAACCAACACACACTCTAGTCTTATGTGTTATTGATATCTATTAACTTCTACAATAACATCTGACTAGGGACATTACAAGAATGTATGTACTCTTATCATACATATAATATCATTATTTAGGTCCTCAACCCAAAGACATGCTTCATCAAGTAACATCATTCTTTAGACATCTATCATGTCAAACCATTACCTCATAATTTAACAAACATATAGACAAAGATTGTCTTTATTGTCAATAAAATCTTTTACAAGATATGCCATTACAATCATCATATGATTGTCTCTCTGGGCATACATACCAACAATTTATTCTTAAGAAAGTTCTTGGTCACATGGATAATTGTGTTTTAAAGTAATTGTTGTCAAACAAAATTGATCATATAAGATGGACACTTAAGAATTGACTCTGGACAAGACATTTTACCGGTATATCTAAATGCGGGAAACAAGACTCGCGATTACTAGAACATATCCCCATATTAGTAAATAGGGGACTTTGAAGATCCTTTCTTGAGTTTGATAATCCAACCACAAAAGTAGGTGCTCAATTGAAAAAGCCAATGTTTATCATGAGGAAATGAGAGAAGAAAAAGAAGAAGAGGGGACTGATGATTTTTACCATGTATTTTGTTTGGAAATGGTGGCATGTGTAATTTTAGAGGTCCTTAGATCTCTAGAGTAAAAAATCAAATATGCTAGGCAAATTTAGTGATGCTCAACGGAAATTAAGGGTGTGGGTGTTGAAAGGACGATCAAGGGAACTTCTTGGGTAGTCATAATGCTAGGAGAATTAAGTTTAGGGGGATCAAGGTGTCTGTGTGGGGTGGTGAAGAGGGGTACTATCAAAAAATTTGGATGTTTCCTTTTCTATCCATGAGAACCTTAATATTAGGTATCAAAAGTTGTATAAGAATGAGAGGAGGATAATGGTAAAAATAATAGAACAAAACATGTAATGGAGAAGCACGAGGAGGAGATGAAAGAATGCTTCCCATGAAATAGAAATGAACGAATAGGGGTGGGAGTGGAAGACAATCATAGGTATGATCATATTAGATAGGAAATAAAGATCTAGTCATCTATTTGATAGATCCTTGCATGAGGAGAGGAGAACTTTGGGGGATGGAAAATTAAAATATAATTATAGGAGTATCCAATGTGACAAATTTATTATTCCAATTAAACCTAGGTTCATTTCATGTTTTTCTTTACCGATTCAATTGAGTGCATAAATTCCACCCATGCTATATGAAATTTTCTACGCAAACCAATTAGGATGCAAGAGAACCAAATTTAATAGCAATTTCACATTCTGAAAATGTTTGGCATTTCACTAATTACATGTAGTTTATGGTCTCAATTATCACATCTCATTTCTTTCTTAACAAAGTTGATATAGTATTTGTATTTATCTATTTTCTTTCATCTTGTAACCTTAGGAAGATTATATATTTTTAAATTAATATTGAAACCTATTGGGTGGTGAACTTGTATAGTTATCCCCTAAAATATTTTATTACTAAATTTATTAAAAAAATCATAACATGGACATTATCTAACACATTATAATGTGTGACTTAAAATGATTCTTGTTTGATCTAAATTAGAAAGAGAAAGAAATTGGTACTAATATGCTCAAGAAAGGGTCAAGGGAAATGGATGGTTAAGCTATATACCTAGATTTAGGTGTGTTACACCCACACCCAGGGTCCCACTATTAATGTTGTAGCCTCACTAGTGACCCGGTGAGATCTTCTTGGTCCATTTGGATACTTGGTGCTCTTCACCCCTCTTATTACATATGATGGGTTAGACTGGTCCTTATGAGACCTATGTTTGATGTGTATAGACCTAACTACTACATCAAGTTTTTCACGAGTCTCTAACTCATCCTTCTCTTTCTACTTATTGTATGATTTCACGTCTATCTCCTTCTTGTGTGAATTCAAACCCACAATGGAAAGTTATTTCATTGAGATCTAGTTACACTCACACCTAGGGCCCCACTAGTAGTGATGCAACCTCACTAGTGACCCAGTTAGCTCTGCTTGGTCCATTTAGGTACTTGGTGCTCTTCACCCCTCTTATTACATATGATGGGTTAGACTAGTCCTTAGGAGACCTATGATTGATGTGTCTAGACCTATCTAGTACATCAAGTTTGTCACAAGTCTCTAACTCTCCCTTCTCTTTCTACTTACTATATGATCCCACGTCCATCTCCTTCTTGTGTGAATTCAAACCCACAATGGAAAGTAAGCCCATTGAACTCTACTGACATGTCCCAAGTCCCATATTACCATTGGTTATTGCAAGACCATTTTGAGTGCTCAATGAAGCACCTTGGTGAGATCTCACTGTTATATGTATTGTAGATTGGTGAGGTACCCCAATCGGTATATGTAAGAAAAATGTTATGCATCGAAGAGGAAAACATTACTAGACCAACATAGCTCTTACAAAATCCTAAAGATGTTTTAAACTTCCATCTAAAACCCAAAAGGTGGATTGAAAATGACCTTGTGTCACATCCCAACCTATTGCTAACTCCCAAGACTGAAATAAGGGAAAGTTGGGCTTGACTCCACCATGGGATCATAGAAAGTAAGGGAATTGGGTTCTCAACACATATAATTCCCAACCTTACTCCGCCATCCTATCTCTCTTGAATACATAGAGGAGTGAATTAACATAATTGGATTCTCCTCCTAGTAGGCACTCTTGTGATTCATATATTACCATTTTTCTCTCTTGTCTCCATTTTGGATAAATAGGATGCCACATGTAGGCAAAAGAAAATTGGAAATACCCATAACTACCCCCTTTGTTTTGCTTTCTTTTCATTTACCATCATTTCAAATAATACATTCTCTTCACATGAGAACTTGGGAATTTATTGACTATAAACTATGATATTACCTGTAGTTACTTTTTGTGTTTGGGCATAACATAGGGATTTGTTTGCCATAATTTTTTATATTATAAAAGTTGGAGGGACTTGACCATGGATTTTATGATCATACATCCTTTTTGTGTTATTTGTTTATCTTTTGTATTATAAAATGTATTATCATAACCTTTGATAGTACACATAGTTACAACTAACTCCAAACACCTTATTATAGTTCTTAACAAGCTCCCATTATGTGCATAAACATTTAAAATCGATATGTTACTTGTATGTAACTTGCATGATCATCTACAAAATATTTGTGGATTATTTTCTATTTACTTTCTCTTTTCAATAATTATAAATTCTTACAGTTCTTAAATCAAATTGATTGTATGTCTTCTAGTATGTACTATTTATTTATCAAATATATTTGCACTATTCACAAATACATTATTTTACCATAATGTAACTATGTAAATTAGTTTAGTATAGATAATTTCAACCAGATCTATAGGCTCAAATGGAGATCTAAAATAACTTTTTTTTGGAATTCCAAGAACTCTTATTACACATTCATAAACTTCATGAAAATCCTTGCAATATTTTAGTATATATTTCCTTATCCTTCATTCTTATCATAATAATTAGTAATATAAAAATACTTTCTTAGAAGCATGGGAAAATTTTGGCATGATAGTCTTTTTTGGATGGTGAAACCTATAGATCTAAAAATAAATTATAAGATGTAGAATATGGTAGCATAAGGATCCTATTGGTGACATATTGAATGTACTACATGAGAGAGGTGGCATCATCAACAAATACACCAAATGATGGTGATTTGTCATATAAGATGCACCGTGCTTTTGTAACATTTGTGTAGTGGCAAGACCACATGCCTGGCCTACTTTAAAGTTACTTGAAAGAAAACCTAATAGAGGAGAGACTCTAGTGAGGTCAACACATATTTTTTTCCATCTATCCAATTAAATAACAAGACGTCAGTAGGACGTTGGTAGTGCATAGTATCAGGTTGTGTGCCAATATAGGCCACATGAGCCTCTTTTAGGACTTTTGATCTAGTTTGAGAGGAAAGGTCAAAAATAGTATCACAAACTAAGTCATGTCAAAAGTTATATCGAGGTCTTGTGTAGAAATGAACAACATGATCAATGAAGGCATCAAGGACTGTAGTTTTGCAAAGCTGGCAACATTCATCACCTAGGTACAAGATAATCATGAGTCAGTAACGAAGGATAGCTCGATACTCAATAAGAGACATGGACAAACCAAGCCCATCAATGAGAACAGAAAGTAGGAAGTCTTGTGCATGGTTAGCATGGAGAGAAGAGAAGATAGATAGTTTTCACTGAGGATGGCCACTTGTAGTGAAATGTTGGGCAACATCTTTGTAGTAAGCATCTTCCAAAATAGATAGGATTTTTGGAGTGGCAAAATGCATAAGTGATAATTGGAACCGGAAAAAGGACGGTAAGATTTTATGGATGGTGTCATGTGTGTAATGAAATAGGCTTGTGTAGGCTGAGATCCAACCTTGAAGAGGAAACACACACAAATGTACTGACATATTGGGAATATTTGATGTCCAACCCTTTGACGTGCATAGGAAGTGTGTCCAAGCACTACTTTAGATCACCAAAGCATGGGCCATCACTAACTACAATATGTGCTAGACATTGACAAAGCCCATGATCAAAATCATGCAATGCAAAATCAGTAGATGTTGGTGGTGTTGGTCGAAAACAAGTAACAACTTGGGCATTTGATCACATGAGCAGAGAAGAAGAAACTCACATTGTGGGTCTTGAAGCAAACCCAAGAAATTCATAATGGAAATATTTTAGCCACGTCTTCCTTGAGAAGATCCAAGGAAAGCCTAGGATCCATGGAAGCACGACCTCCTAAAATCTCCACTTCATGCTTAAGATGAGATATGATACTAAGGAACATATCAAATTATGGAGCTTGTCTTGGATCATGTAAAGGACAAAATGTTTTTGTCTTGTTTATATTGATATCAAGATCACAGTCTATGCCTAGCTCGTTCTTGGATAATAGATAGCATTGTCAAGACTTTGGAAGTGTCATCAATGAGGATTCCATCATCAAGATAGAAAGCAAGAAGGTCGATGTGGCATTCATCCTTCAGTTCCAAAATAAGAGGATGGAGAGTCAAAGTAAAAAAAGTGCCCCAAGAGATCACCTTGATGGACCCAACCATGGAGAGAAGAGGGTCACTCTTATCTATGTAAAGAGGAGATGGGGAGTTATAATAAAATTTAACCCAATGTGCAAAACCTGGCCAATGAAGATAGATCTACTGAAATATGGTGGATGCATCAATCATTTTAAAAGCATTAGTGAAGTAAACAAGGTTTTTCATAAGAGTGGTAGAATGTTGCTGGTCATGAACAAGGCAGTGATAGTGTAGAAAGGCTTCAACAACCCCAGGAATACCAACACCAAATTGATGATTCTCTTATTAAGATAATTGGCTGCGTAAGGAAAGACATCATTCATTGTAACCTTGGAAACAAAGTGATGCCAAATTGATCCAACCATGATAAGACAAATGACATTGTCCAATTTGTGAATAGGAGTTAAAGTGGCATTGGCTATATAGGATGCTACGGAGGTAGGAAAAAGATCAAAAAGCTAAAGGCTATCCACATTTTACATTGCATTTAAAAAGTCATCTTTAACGGTCGTTGATGCACCACACATAGCGTCAAAAAGTTGTTGTTTACAAAGATAGTCACATGAACATGATGTCCCTTTCTAGAACAATAAAATTGTCTCTTCAACCGTAGCACGAGAAGCAACAAAGGAAAAATAAGAAATATCTCACATAGATTATACCATTAGTAATCACCATACTGTAGGTGTCTGTTGTAGCTTAGAAAAAAATTAATTGGGAAATACAACATGTAGTTTCACTACCTGTAAGTTTTAGTTACTATTTTTGAAATTTAAATAGATCATGCTCATTCAAAGAATTATGTAAGAGTTTATTCGGGACAATTGTTTAGACTTTTATCCGTGGACCATTTATTTAAAATGAAACTGTGTAAATCATGCAATTACATAATCCAAAATGAGGCATTAGAAAAAGTCGTCAATTTTTTTTGCTTCTTGTAAAAATGCTTGTTAATTTACCTAAATGGAGCGAGTGGGTTGCATGTTGTGATTACACCTTTCCATGAAAAACTTCATATCTATTGTTGTACCACTTAGTGAAAACATCAAAAAGATAATCGAATTGTAACGATGAGATACATATAAGATAAGATAAGTTGTTTTCATGTTTTATAGAGTGATGGAAACGAATAGGTTATACCCATCTTATATACATCATTCATAGTGTTCTTGTCTATATTTACAACCATAAGGTTCGTGTTTTAGTATCATGTACTAAACCACAAAATGACCTATTAAACACCATAGTATCTTTGAACAAGCATTTACAAACAAGCCCATAGAGAACATCTCCTCCCCTAAGCCGTAAAATCTCCACTTCATGCTTAAGACGAGATATGTTACTAAGGAACATATCAAACTATGGAGCTCGTATTGAATCATGTCAAGGACAAAATATTTTTGTCTTGTTGATATTGATATCAAGATTATTGTCTATGACTATCTCATTCTCAGATAATAGATAGTGTTGTCGAGACTTTGGAAGTGTCATCATCAAGGATTTTGTCACCAAGATAGAAAGCAAGAAGGTTGATGTGGCATTCATCCTTCAGTTGCAAAATAAGAGGATGGAGAGTCAAAGAAAAAAATGTACCCCAACGGATCACCTTGATGGACCCAACCATAGAGAGAAGAGGGTCACTCTAATCTATGTAAAGTGGAGATGGGGAGCTATAATAAAATTCAACCCAATGTGAAAAACCTAGCCAATGAAGATGGATCTGCTGAAATATGGTGGACCTATCAATCATTTTAAAAGCATTAGTGAATTAAACAAGGTTCATCATAAGAGTGGTAGAATGTTGCTGGTCATGAACAAGGCAGTGACAGTGTAGAAAGGCTTCAACAACCCCAGGAATACCAACACCAAATTGATGATTCTCTTCTTAAGATAATTGACTGTGTAAGGAAAGACATCATTCATTGTAATCTTAGAAACAAAGTGATGCCAAATCGTTCCAACCATTATAGGCCAAATGGCATTGTCTGATTTGAGAATAGGAGTAAAAGTGGCATTGGCTACATAGGATGCTACGGAGGTAAGACAAAGATCGAAAAGCTAAAGGTTGTCGACATTTTACACTGCATTCAAAAAGTCATCTTTAACAACCATTGATGTACCAAAAAGTTGTTGTGTACAGAGATAGACACGTGCACAATATGTCCCTTTCTAGAACAATAAAATTGTCTCTTCAACAGTAGCACGATAAGCAACAAAGAAAAAACAAGAAATATCCCACACAGACTATACCATTAGTAATCACCATACTGTAGGTGTCTATTGTTGTTTAGAAAACAATTAATTGGGAAATACAACACGTAGTTTCACTACCCGTAAGTTTCAATTACTATTTTTCAAATTTAAATAGATCATGCTCCTTCAACGAATTATGTAAGAGTTTATCCGGGACAATTGTTTAGACTTTTATCTGTGGCCCATTTATTTAAAATTAAAGTATGTAAATCATGCAATTACATAATCCAAAATAAAGCATTAGAAAAATTCGTCAATTTTGTCACTTCTTGTAAAAATGCTTGTTAATTTACCTAAATGGTGCGAGTGGGTTGCAAGTTGTCATTACACCTTTCCAAGAAAAACTCTGTATCTATTGTTGTAACACTTACTGAAGACATCAAAAAAGATAATTGAAATGTAACAATGAGATACATATAAGATAAGATAAGTTGTTTTCGTATTTTATAGAGTGATGGAAACAAATAGGTTATACCCATCTTATATACATCGTTTATTATGTGCTTGTCTATATCTACAACCATAAGGTTCGTGTTCAAGTATCATGTACTAAACCACAAAATGACCTATCGAATGCCATAGTATATGCTTGAACATGAACTTCATATAGAAAGCCACGTTTGATGTTATAATGTAATATTGATCTCAAGACAGATCTAACATTCCATTGATAACATCGGTACACTTTACTTTTAGAAATAAACCCTTATCTTATGGTATGGCGCCCCCTCAATAGCGAAGTTTTGACGACACAGAGAATTCTTATACAAACGCACCGATGAATTAACACCGTTCATTTATTTATATACTCAACATGGACATGAAAAATAAACTATTCTATAAGAGAACATATGCAACCACCTTAATGGACCAGCTCATGAGGAGGAACAAGACATAATGACAACAGAATGAAAGAAGGAAGGACCACTGAAGCAAACAAGGAGAAGCAGCACATGCGAGAGGTCATGTGCAAGCAAACAGCAGTCCTCGCATGGCAGCGCGCCTTTGGTAACCGTAGCCAGCTCCTTATATCTAAGCTAGCTTTTGCGAATGTGGTTCTCCTGCAGACCACCATTTCTTGCTATAAATATAGCCTGCTCGTGGAGCTTGCTAGCATGAAGCAGTAGCAACTGCGACGACATTCCAGCTTCGTCGACAGCTTCTCCTCACCCTCCTCTTCCCTAGCTAGCTTTGCTTGCCAGCCACAAGCAGTAGCAGATACAACATCATACCTTGCATTTTGTTTTCAATATCTCTTACAAGTTCGGTTCCAAGTTGCATTCCACTTTTCTCTTGAATCTCTGTAATTCTGTACTTAGCAACATGGCAACTGGGAAGAAGCCCATGCACACATTTGTCCATTTGGTGTTTGTCTTGCTCATCCTCTCCGACTCCATGGTTTGGCTCGAAGCACGGCATCTATCAGAAAAGATGAAGACAGCATCAGCCCTTCAAGGAAGTGCGGGCGCCGCCAAGACCGCCCTTCTCCGCGATGACAAGGACAAGATCCATGTCATGGACGTGGCTGTCGACGGCTTCCACCCCACCATGCCCGGCCACAGCCCAGGGGTTGGCCACTGACAACTGCATTGGCACGAGTACGTACGACTGGCACGTACGTTCATCCTGCTCAGGGGCATGCATGGCTGTGGACTGCCTAATGATTTTTTCGTTCTGTTCTTTGTATTGTTTCTTTGTTTCATTGTGTTCAGAATTTTTATTTGATAGCTTTCTTATAGGTTCAACTTTTGTAAATATGTATGATATGCAGTTAATTTTAATTGTTTAATTTATAAAAGTTGATATCCAAAGAGCCTTTCTTGTCGTTTCATTGAGGCGTGCCATGCCATTTAACTGTTTCGAGCCTTTGATAATCCGCTATTAAGTACTTGTGCACACCAACATAAAGAATGAGCTACCAGTAGGTCAATGTAACATCAATAAAGCTAAAAAGCTGATGCTAATCGTACATGATTCTGGGTTACGTTATTGTTTTAATGTCGGTATCCAATGTCGATTTGATGATGATTGGTCGATGATTAACAGACGTTTACATTTGACATAGATGTCACTTCTCCTTCAATATTACAGGGAACAAACCCGTGAAATTCCTCCCTGAAAAGAGCAAGCAGATCGTAACAGCACAGTAAGAACACCTGTCTGAATGTTTAATTGAACAATGCTTGCCAATCCGGACACGACAGTTTCCCTCGTACGCTCGAGTATAATACATGCTAAACAACTATCGGAAAACTCGATCAAATAAGCCGGTCAAGATTCGAGCATATGCTATATTACTAAACAACTGTGCTCTGGAAAAATCAACCTGACCGGTAAGATTCCCCGAATCTCAGCCTTTTCAGAATCCACTCTAGCAAAATTCATGTGTTCGTGGGGTCAATGGGACACTAGCACCTTGCCACGCGCTTCTTGGCAATGCCCGACAACTTCAGCAGAGCGGCTGAGTGGGCGCACTAGCCGCCGAAGCAATCTATGTAAATCGATCACAATCAATGAAAACAGCTTGATATGTGAACATGTACATCGATCACATACATAGAAGAATATAGAGGCAGCATAGTTGCAATATAAGTATATTGCTCACTAGGATTATCATTCTCCTCGAAAATAGTTAACGCATAAGCATCAATGTAATCTAAATTTGTTTTTGTAGCTTGATCTTTCTTCTTTCTCTACCATGAGAAACATATAGGGTTGTGAATCAGGTACCTCAACCATAACATATCAAAGGCATCTTGATGATTGGCAACAAGATGTGTCAAATTTCCATGTGATGGTGTTGACACATCATCGATCTCTACCTCCACCTACTTGGTGATGCTAGGATGAATGAATTCTAAACCATGTTTGTCCTTAATATTCTTAAATCTTTCTAATTTACTTTTCAATCAAGGTCTTCCACATCTTAAATAGATTAAGAGCTTATGTTTTATACATTATGAAGAAGACCCAGACTTTTTCAGAAAAGTAATAAATAAAAAATTTCATGTATCTAACGCTGCCTTTGGATAGAACTTGAGAGGGACCCCAAGTATCAACATGAATCTATTCATTTGTACCCATTGCCATATAAATTAGTGTAGATAAGATAACTTTCTTTGTATTTCCAATACACATTTTTTCATCGAAACCTTACTTCCTTGTAGTGATGGCATTTAATAGTCCTCTCCTTTTAAGGATAGTAAGCCATTTCTAGCTCATGTGTTCAAGTCTCATATGCAACTGTTTGGTGGTATCAAGATCAAAAGTGGATGCAGATCTAGAAACAACAGTTGTCCTAGTTACAATCACCAATAAGAGTGTATAGATTTCTAGGATGCCTTTGACCCTTAATGAAAACTGCTTAATATGTGAACATGTATAATGTCCCATCTCTTAAAACATGCGAGAAACCTTTTTCTTCAAGTGTGAAAAGAGATATTGGATCTTAGCAAGACCTTAAACATGATGGAAATTGGATATTTCTCTAATAACACCAACAAACATCTTGACGTCGATAAATATAATTCCAATAGTGATGCAAGTGGATCATTATTCATAATGACAACTCCACCTTCAACTACACTATAACTGGAGAACCAATCCCTTCTAAGACACATGTGATAGAAAGCATTATAGTAGGGAATTTAGGAATTCTAATATCTTGAAGCATAGGACATCCGTTGGCCAAAGAACCCCTCAGGGGGCGAACGACATTTTGTTGTACTATGGAAACGGGATGTGAGAGAACCCTCTTTCAGCCCTCCCACTCCCAATAGGATCAAGAGCTCGAGCTCTCCCCTCACTTTTGTTGACGAAAGGCGAACAGCCAACATTGCAAGCAAATAGAGAGCCCCCTCCCATTGAGTCCCCGCGAGCCAGAAAGAAAGCATAGAAAAATATCACCATCTTCTTGTGAGACATTGGCACCTGTCATGCTCAAGGAATATGAGACATCTGGACGGGTACACAATATTGCATACATGATTGATCCAATTGCTTAGGCATATGGAATCAAACTCATGTGTTCCCTTTCTTCACAAGAATTGGGACACTATCTCTTGGAGATGGTCACTCCATGAAATGCTAGAAGGTTTCCTCTCTTTGAGTTCTCCATGCTGAATCGCTTCAATACTTTGTCAATGTATATGCTCTGACTTAGACCAAAAAGCCTTCTAGATCTATATCTATAGATCTATATCCCCAAGATGTAGGATGTTTCTCCCAAGTCTTTCATAGAGAATATAATTTCAAGCCATGCCATTCATTTTGTAAAGTAGGAATGTCATTCCCCATCGATAGATGCCATCTACATACAATATGAGAAATGTCACTATGATACCACTAACCTTCTTGTACACACAAGGTTCATCTTCATTTTGAATAAATCCAAACCCTTTGATTGTCTTACAAAATGAAGATTCCAGCTCTGAGATGCTTGCTTAAATCCATAAATTGACCTTTGTAGCTTACTTACTTTATTTGCATCTTTTGGATTTATAAAACCCTTAGGTTGTGTCATGTACACATCCTTGAGAAGATTCCCATTAAGGAATGTGGTTTTAACATCTATCTGCCAAATCTCATAGTCATGATAAGATGCAATATCAAGCACGATACCGATGGCCTTAACCATGGCCACTAGTTAAAAGGTTTTGTCATAGCCAACACCTTGAGCTTGTCTGAAACTCTTTTCAACCAATATGCCCTTACAGGTTCAAACTTTTCCATCCATGTTGGTCGTCTTCTTGAAGATCCACATTCACCCTATGGGTTTTACCCCTTCATGTGGATCCACCAAGGTCCATAGCTTGTTGGTATACAAGGATTCCATATCAGATCTCATAACCTCAAGCCATTTCATAGACTTTGGTCCCTCAATATTATATTTATACAATATTGTCTTATCATCTATGATCAATTCACTACCTTCCAGAGTTATGAGATATCCAAATATTTTTGGCTCAAGGTGTGTCCTATTAGATCGACAAGGTTCATGTGTTACTTGAGGAATTTGAGATTCCACAACACTTTGTGATTCTCTTGGTTCCTCTTGTACATATAATGGTTTAATGTTTTCTTGTTGGTCTTAAACCTCTTCGAGTTCCATTTTCCTCCCATTGATTCCTTTGGAAATAAATTCCTTTTCTAGGAATGTAATATCTCTGGCAACAAACACTTTGTTTTTGGATGAATTATACAAGTAGTATCCTATAGTTTGTTTGGGATATCCAACAAAATAACATTTATCAGATCTTGGGCCAAGATTTTCAGGAAATATTTTCTTGACATAAGCTTCAGACCCCCTAATCCACATAAAAGACATTCTAGGACACTTCCTAGACCATATCTCATATGGTGTCTTTTCAACCAACTGAGATGATGCTCGATTTAGTGTAAACATGAAGGTTTCTAGAGCATACCCCCATAAGGTAGTCAAAAGCTCAGCTAAACTCATCATTCATCACACAATATCCAGTAATGTGTGATTCATTCTTTTTGACACGCGATTATGTTAAGGTGTTCCAGACGCAGTCTAATGGGATACAATCCCATGGGCTCTAAGAAGGTTCTCAAACTCTTGGTTTAAGTATTCTCCTCCTCAATTACAAATAAGTGTCTTAATACTTTTACCAAGTTGTTTCTGTACTTCATTCATAAACTCCTTGAACTTTTCAAGAGTTCCTGACTTATTTTTCATTAAATAAACATGGCCATACCTACTGAAGTCATCAACGAAGGTAATGAAATATTGATACCCACATACACATCAGTATGTATGATTCCTAATAGATCGCTAGCCACTCATTGAAAAGCAGTGAAAGGGGCCTTAGCCATCTTTCCCAACAAACAAAATTCACACGTCTCTATTGATTTGAAATCAAAAGAGTCTAGATAAACATCTTTATGTAGTCTAGATATGTGATTCTTATTTATGTTCCCTAGACGACAATGCCAAAGGTATGCCTTGTTTGAGTTGTTGAGTTTTAGTCAGTGGGTAATTAGATTATAAACATCTATCTTTATATCTAACAAATAAAGACCATAAGACATTGAGAACTTGCCGTAAAAGATCCCATCTTTTGAAATAGAACATCGATTGTCCATACAAGATACAAAAATGATGTTTTTCTTTATAGTAGGTACGTAATATAATTTCTTTAACTCTATTACAAGCCATGTGGGCAGAGACAAACTATAGGTTCCAACTATGTTGGCTACAACTCTTGCACCATAAGAAAATCACAGTTCCAGCTTGCCTTTTGCCAAAGGCCTACTTCCTTTCAGATCCTTCATATGAGAAAATATGTGAGATCCACATCCCGTATCTAGTACCCATGATGATGAAGTAGATAAATTTATCTCAATAACGTATCTACCTGAAGTAAAGATCACTACCCCCATCTTCTTCTTCCTGAATGCCTTCAAGCAGAAAGGATGAGATCCTCTTGCACTTTTCTTTCTCTTTATCTTGAGTGTTGAAGATTTGGATTTGGGCTCTTACTCAGAACTCTTCTTTGTCTTTCTTTGATCCTTAGACTCAACTCTGCTGATCACCATCATGGGCTCATCCTTCTTCAATTTTTCTTTAGCATGAATCAACATGGCAAGAAAGTCTGGCATATGTCCAACCATATTATTCACATGATAGCATGCAATAAAATGGCTATACGATTCTGGCATAGTCTTTAGAATTATATCAGTAGCCAACTCTTGGCTCAAGGTGAATCCGAACTCTTTAGGATGATACACATGTTGAATCATATTGAGCACATGTTCTTCTACTGAGGTTCCCTCTATCATCTTAGACTCAATCACCACCTTCAGGATAGAATCGCTTTCTTTCTATGTAAGACCAAGTGTCACTTTCTTAAGATGTGTTACCATCTCAAGAACACTCATCTATTCACATTGCTCATGCAACTCATAGTTCATGCCTCCCAACCCTCATCGTGTAGGGCTTGATTTGACCAGGGACTTCCAAGAAAATATCGGCTTCCTTTGCCACATACATATGGTTCATTCCCATAAATTAGGCCCTGATTCATATTCCAGACCTATCACTCCAATTCCATTTTATAGCACTCCAATAGAATGGGCTTCTCTTTTTTCTCCCACTAGATATCTAGTAGACATAATGGTTGGATAAAAGAAAGGCTTAGGATAGCTAATGATAGGGAGAGGATGAATGAAAGGAAAACAACTCAAATTTCTGGCTCACAAGAAAGGCGAAGAGAAAATGCAGTGGACAACAAACTAGACTGACAATTCAACTCCACAACCCGCTTGGCGACTAAGTATGCTCTTACACAGCTTGGTGAGACCATCAAACACTACTAATGTGATCCTTTTAAACAATTTTGTGATTCTATTTTTCCTTAACCTTATACCATTTGATGTTCATTAGAAAAATAGTGAAGATACACTGAAGCTCACCTTAATGGCAGTTCACTGGTTGTGTTAAGCATAAGATTCTTTATCTCTACAACATCATTGACATGCTTCCAGTAAGCATCCACTTGTTCCCTAGGTGCATCACGAGTAGGTATTTCTGGCACTGGTTTGTCAAGGATGTAGAGCTTGCACTCTTCATTGAGAACCCTTCTCAAAGTCCAAAACCAGTAGTGGAAATTTCTTCTGTCAAGTTTGTCCTTCTTCAGGACCAATCACAATTTGGATTTACTCATCATTTAATTCTAAAGAGAAAATTTGCATTTGTCAAAATTTTTTTTGATTTGATTTGATTTGAAAATTTTGACGATATTAATTAGGTCTTTAATTATTATCACTCCAACTATTTTATTCAAATTGATATCCCTCAATATCAGTTTAAAATATTTCATCATACAATATTCTAGTGGGCCAAGATCCATATTTCATCAAGTCATGAGTCAGATTTTGCCGATCAGCCACAACCTAACTATTTAGGTAGGCCATCATGCCCACTGCATCATATAAAACTCTTGGATAGATGATATGTGCAACTCTTTTCCATAATCATCTTCTTGCCTTTGGGTTGGGGATCTCCAAGTCACCCGTTAAGCCTGACCCAATAGACAACAGGATAAACATGCACCATGCTTTGTGCAAATCTACATATCTACCACCATACTTCCATGAGATAGACGATGCACCATGCTTTGTGAAAATATATGATTGCTCGATCAAGCTTTTCATGTGTGTTACTAATGGAAGGCATCTAAGACTTAATATTTTAATTGAGAGAGTTTTTATAAATACATATAATTTACCCAATCACCACAGATATAGTATGTATCATGTACATGTTATATCCTAAAATGAAAACATACAATAAATGAAAGCGACGGTTATGACCAGCCTAATTTAATTCCTTAGAGTGACAAGAAATTCCCAATATAGGTCTACATCACATGTCGAAACCTATTGTGATGAAGATCCATTCTTTCTAATCTGGGTTGATCAATTCAACCCTTGAACCAATCGGCTTGCCTCCTGGATGGTTGTTAGGTCAACTCACTGGTCGTATGGTTCTGTTGGTTCACCATCTGCTAGCTCCTCCAGCTAATCAATTGGGTCCAACAAGCAATTAGTTCTGCTCGTCCTCCATGGTCCTTCAGTCGGTTTGCTCGCCTTTGGGACATCTTCTTCTTTGTCATAACAAGAAAGTAAACTATCCTACTTTTAGATTATTATAGAGAAACCTTGAGTTACATTCAAAGGGAGCAAAGGTAAGAAAGAATTAACTTTACATTGGGAAGATAAGATAGAGGCTTGGAACACAGACTGAGATAAAAGGATCAACCAACCACACAACCATGCACAGATAATAGGAGTTATTTCCCATAACGATGCTACACATCCACCATCAAAATTTCTTTTTGGGTGACAAGTATAAATTGCACACACACACACACACACACTATATATATATATATATATATATATATATATATATATATATATATATATATATATATATAGAGAGAGAGAGAGAGAGAGTCACACTAGAATACACTTGAGTGTGCAGATCGTACGGATACACTCAAGTGTGTTTTCATATCAAGAGTATTTTTTCGAAAAATGTAAACCATTGATCTTCATTGTCATACTATAATTAGACTACATACAAATTTTGAGCCCATTTGGATGAGTGTAAGTCATTTATCCGAGGGAAACAAAATCGACGAACGAAACCAATTCGAAATGCATAATTTTTGCGATCTTTATAACATGACCTATAAATGTCAAAATGTGCTCAAATTTTTTATATGGGTTATTCACAAGATGATTAAGAAGATTAATATATTAGATTTTTCAAAAAAATATTACAGCATGAAAAACTACCTGAGTGTATTATGCTCTGAATACACTCGACTGTATTCTAGACTGACTCTCTCTCTCTCTCTCTTGATATATATATATATATATATATATATATATATATATATATATATATATATATATATATATATATATATATATATATATATATATATATATGTTAGGTTTGGTATTATTGTGGTATTGGATTTTAAAAGATATTATTCACATCAAATGTAATAATAGAATAACAAAACCAAAATCTAATCGTATCGATTATCCCATAATATAGTAAATTGATGTTGGCTCTAATACCACTGTAAGGAAATATGGCTACAGAGTGAGAAGTGGAAACAAAATTTTTATCTACCATATTTTCCATAACCAGTGGATCACATCAATAAATATAAGATGGAAAGGATGGTCTCAAGGACATACCTAGTCCTTGTTCGGCTAGAGTAGCCTGACTGGTTACGGCTCGTTAAGTCCAGATTAAGGACCTAGGTTCGAACCACACCGAATGCTCTCTGCGAAGAGTAACACAAATTTTATTGGGTGCGGGAGGGGTGTGACCGGACCACACCCTCACATGCCCTGAGAGTTTACGTTGTCTGGGGGGTCACAATTGTAGCTCTTCTACGGGGGCGGTTCTCTCGTAAATAAAAAAAAGGATATACCTGGTCATGGAGCATGTCCAGCGACAATCCACTTCTTTGTTGTTGTGCAACTCTGACTCCTAGTTGCACTGGAACTCGTTTGACTAGTCCTCCACAGACAACAAACTTTAACATTATCTTCTACAACAACTCCTTTCATCACGAATTGCTAGTTGACGATGTCCTCCTTATTAGCAGACAACAACCTCCCTCCTCTAGAGAATTCCACACGAACCACCTAAAACTCATGTCGTCCTTCTAGAATGGACATGTAAGAGTTGTCCGTTCTGTTGGAGTACTAGTCACCAACTTTTTCTTCCACAACAATGATCTCAGTTATTTTCTCCCTTGCTACCCCTCCTAGTCAAGTAGGACTTGCTTGGGCTCTCATGGTTATCACAACTAGAGAGGACAATGTTTCTCAGAGCAATTGATTCTCAATTGTTTGTGTTGTGCTCTAGGAAGCCCCCAATACCCCTCTATTTATAGGATGTGTTTGAGTCTAGGTTCCCAGTTGATGCGAGTGTGGAGGGACCAGAAGATCTCAAATTTTCACAACAATTTTGGAAATTTTTCAACTTGCAGTCCCGACGGTCATCTGGTGCTTTTCTAGTTGTACATGAAATTTTCAATTTGTTTCTAAATAATATTATATATTAATTCCTTACACAACAAGTAATGTGCAATTGAAACAAACGTGGAAATATGTAGAGCCTTCCCTCGGTCGAACTGGGTCATCTCGTCCATGTGACATAGTCATCTCACTCACCTAGACACTTGTATGGTGATTGGAGTTGAGCCGGTCGGTTAAATCCAAAACCAGCTTCAAGTCAAACTAGTTTGACACCCCAAACGCCCATCTTAACCTTGAGATGGTTGTTTGGCACTCTAGACGACATCTCATGCCATGAGACAGGCATTCGACAATGCAATCAGAGTGCTTATTGTGTGAATCAATTACCTAATTGTTTTAGCAATTAATTCATCTATCATTCAAGACTAAATTCCTCTTCTAGGTGGAGACCACCCTATAGGTCCAATATTACATTGGTAGTGAATGTACATAGCAACTTATGGCATCACAAGCAATGAGTGGTGCCTAGTCACACAACAATGCTACCCAAGTGAATCAAAAGTTGGAGAATAGCTTCAACCTACAATCTGTGTATGGTGTTGCAGTGTTTGTATAGTTCCTTTGTCATTGATGTCCATATTAAACTCGAGGCATGGAGCAGTCATCCTATTTATCATTCAATCTTGTTTCTTGAACCAGAGTAGACTGTCTTAGATATATGTGAGCTCAACATCACATATAGACTCACATGTGCATGGCCATGCATTTCTCTGTCTCTCTAATCAAGAGGCCTAGAACATCAAACTCATGTAGGAGGGACAAATCATATTTCTATTATTCACAGTCTATCCCCATGTTTGAAAGTTACCCAACCATCACTTTATAACAACCCATGTTTTAGGACAGCGTTTGATGATGTCAAAGTGTACCCAATGACATGAGATGAGTGTAATGATTTTAGGTTTAAGAACCACAATCACCATCATCATTGCAAGAGCTAACTATGGCTTCCATATATAAGTCTCATAGTGGGTTATTCTAATATATTATTCCCTAACATGTATATGTGTGATTGGTTTGATATTACCATATAATGACTAATGAGATTCTGCCATCAACCAACTCACACTTTGATCTTATGTATTATTGTTGGCTATCAACCTTCCATAATAACAACTAATCAGGGACATAATGAGAATATATATATGTACTCCTAACATCCATATGATCTCATGTCTTTCAAGTCACGTACTTGAAGACATATGTCATCGAGTAACATTATTCTCTAGACATTTATAATGTTACATCATTATCTCATAACTAAATTAGTCAGAATAAATTGGAAGGTTGCCTTTTATCTATAATAATTTTTTTTACAAATTATGCCATTACAATCATCACATGATTGGCTCTGTGGGCATACATACCAACAATGTCTACCCAATCTCTCTCACTCATAATGAGATGAAATAAACATTTGACTGCAAATCTAAAACAAAGTTCATCCCATTCAAAGAGTAATGATGGTGTATCCACACATCATCTCAAAATTTCAAATTTTAGTTTGAATCATTGTCAACATGACTCTAAACCATTTTTTTTAATGCCACATCTTTGTTATATAAGGTGGCCAATCTCTTGAGTCATGTGCCTCAAACAAACATAGTTGTTACCTCTTGACCCTAAGGTCTTACGCATTCAAGGAACAATCATACCCTAATCTCATTAGTCTTATGTAACTTTAATACTCCCCATTTGACCTTAGGATTGACTTAGTGCTCTATCATTCCCAAGGGTTTCTTTGATATGTCACATTTTTTACAAATTTTGAGCACATTATAATCTCATGTAATTCTTTAAACTGGATTTCCTCCTTCTCTTATGGTACTTACTATTTAGTGTATGTCCCCTCATTGGTCTCATGGCGACCCTCCCTTCCTCGATTGGTCTCATATTGCCAACCACTTCCATAGTGACTTTTCCTCATGCTTCTCAAAGATAGAACACTTGGGTTCAAAGACTTATACTCAATATATGTTCTCTCATATTTTGTATACTTAATTCTTTACACTTTAGGTGACATTTAAGGTTACCTGAATCTTTAAATTGATTTATCATCTCACCCTTCTGGAGAAGGTCCTAACCTAGGGTTCCTTCTTGGCTCACAGGTTGAGGTTAGGCTCTCTAGATAAAACTTAAACACAAGTTCGAAGGTTTTTGTCTCCCTTATAGGTCCTTTTCCCACTCTTGGGTTGTCCCACCATAGGTCGTGACACTAACCCTAAAGGTTTTCATATTTTTAAGGTACATTTTTTATTATAACTTTTTGAACCTTATCATTTTTCTCTCATAGCGAGCACTCTCTTTAGTGGAGCCTCTTTTATGGAGAATCCTCTCTAAGGGTTTTAGTCCTTGCAGTGGATGTTCATAACCCTTCCTCACCAGGGCTTTGATTTGATCATAGGTCTTCCTTTTAGGGCTTGGTATGAGGTGATCTTCCTTTCTGAGCTTAATCAACTGTCATTCCCTTCATGACTTTCTTTCACCCCATGCTTTTTAAGTTGCTAGAAGTATTTCATTTAATGTTCAAGCAATTCATATCCATTAAATGTGTTTCTCGTAAGTTGCTTATCTTTCTTATTTTTCTCATTAATGCCTTTCTCTACATGTACGCATGCATTGGAGAATGAGACAACTAACTCATTCTTATCTTTCTTATTCCTTTTCACCCTAATTAGCATTCATATGGGTGGGGTTTCTCTATTACCCACACTACTGCCATTTCTAAGTATTTGGGTTCTATGTTAGGGTTAGAGACTACACCCTGCATCTTAGAGTTTATATGTCCCTTGTCCAACTAGGGCTTTCCTAAACCAACCCTAGTTCCATCTAAGGTTACCCTCACGAGGAAAAACCCATAAAACATGCTTTTCTTTTCTTCATCATTATTTCCATATTACATTTACATTATTATTTCCACATTCAAGTACATTTAATCGGAAGAGGATGCCTTAACCCTACTTCTTCTTGAAATTCCTAACTTGAGATGAGGAGGGAAGTTCCTTTTAATGTTTATTAAGCAAGAGAAGTAGATGAGTCAAGATGAGAATAAACCCTAAAGGTACCTTGGCCAAGTAGGATGCACGGGCCTTGGAGTCCTCATAAGCCAACTAGAACTGTGGAGGAAAGTTTTTCCAGTCCCCGGGTCATGGTCCAGTCCAGACACCATCATCTTTATAAAATGCCCGAATAATTCCCTCATATTTCTAAAGATTACTTGAAATTATAAACAATTAAATATTAATTGAAACTTTAGAGCTCTGATACCAAATGTATTGACCTCACTTCTTATCATCGCCCTATTAAGGAAAGACCCAAAAGTTGAGAGCCATTACCTAAAATTCCCAATGATCCAGATTTAACCAAATAGAAAATAATAGTAAATAATTTCTATTAATTCAAATATGGTTTACTAGATGCTCCTAATAGGAGTTACATGAATTTATATCATCAGAAGTGTACATATGAGAGATATATGAGAACAAGTACCTATCTAATCCTCCTTAAAAGTTAACTATAATGTCTTCAAGTAATTTCATTTGTCCATCATATCTTGATATCTTGATATTTAGCATGTACCTAATACACAGAGAAACCAAAAGCACAAACATGTATTTTATTATATTATGTATGTGGGGTGCAAGGAATGGTGTGCAAGTACACAAAAACATATATTCCATCAATTACTTGCAAATAAGAAATGACATTTTTTCACATATTCTTCCTTCATATGTTACTCATAGTGGCATTATAATTGAACAAAATGTAAATAAACATCCAACAGTTTAGTTGTTTAATCCTTAAGAAATTTTCAAAAACACCATAAAACTAATACTAGTAGTCATAAGCATAACTACATACCTCAATGGTGAGCCATGCAAATTAAAAAAATATACTTCAAGTAAATTCAATTAACTGATCCAAGAAAATCAAGCAATCAACTTTAAATTGCATGTATGTAAATCCTAAAGTGTCTTCATCACATGAATTAAATTTAAACCTACTCAAGTCCTAATCAAGGGCTTTAGGGTTGTCTTAGGTTTAGGATATGGAGTAAGGGCACAAACACTAGTTCCATTACACATTTCACATTAAATGAAACCTAAATTTCTATATCTAAAACATCCTTTCATTATGATCACCTAGATTCAATTATGATCATTATCAAGTTAGCAAGTTATGTTCTTTAAACCAAATTCTTCATATGCCTCAAATGATTAGTGGGTGTTGGCATTTCAATAAAGAATTAGGTTTAAAGAGATCCCAGTTGATCAAAGTTGTACCTTTAGTCAGATTCAATGAGTGAGGTATGTCATGCAAACCCTAGATCCCAGTTAATCCAGTTAGGAAAAAAGTATTAATTTGGTCTAGGGTTTACATGACATACCTCACTCATTGAATCTGACTGAAGGTCTAGCTTCTATCAAGACAAAAAACTAAAGATCATGCTTGTCCTAGTTCGTCACAAACACCCCTCAATCTACGTTTTGATGTAACAACCCTTGTGCTTATCACTGTTGTTTGTCGATCAAAAGTTCATGGCATGGTCATGCGTAACCAACATTGAGGAGGTCTCCACCTTGCCTCCCTGAAGGCGTCTCCATAGTGAATTTGGCTGAGGTTGCCCCGATCTCTAGTGATGATGTTGATTACCCCAGGACCTACCATAGGTATGAGGGAGAGTTGGCGGCTCTATTAATTGCAATTGATGGTATCTAGATGTCACCCACTCCTACGATCCCTCTCAGTGCCTAATATAGGCATGGGAAACAAGTATAAGGGTTTTTTATCTTCCCCTAGAATCCAGGATAAAGAGAAATTTGGGTACTTTCCCATTAAGGAGAGTTGGTGGCTGTATTATGTCTTTCCATGATCGTCTATCTATCCCAATTTCATAGGGCAAAGAAGAAGGCAAGAAGGATGAGAGGGGATAGACATTAAGGCACGAGAAGATCACATTCCCTGTTGCTCCATTTTCCATTTTTGGACCTAAGGTAGGAGATGAAAAACCACCATTAGATCATTAATGCAACAGTTGCCCAGGCGTGTGACACATATAGAGGAAAATGGCTAATCACTACTATAGTCAAGCCATTAAATCAAATTCCAAAACAATTTCCTTAATTGCAAATTAAATCCTCTTTCCACTTGAATTTCCGTAGGCTATTAGGAACACCCTTTTTGTCCCAAATTTGGAGCATAACTTAAAAATAACTTTCCCAACATATCTCTAATTTATGGTATCTATTTGAAAGACTTCTATGCATGCAACTTGCTCCTTTTTTATAACATTGTATTAATTACCCAAACCATATGGAAACTCCTTTTTGCTCAAATTCTATAATTCTCTTGTTTTCCTTATCATTTTCAAATATACCAAATGGTAGATCGATATAACATTGTTTGATGCCTTAAACATTGTGTTTCCAATAATGGCTAGATAATTACTCTTTTAATTATCTAAAATACCATATACTTTGTTTATCTTATATTTCAGTTGTCCACTATTCAACAAAGTCACCATTCTTTATTTTTTCACAAAATCTCTTATTCTCGTAACTTGTGCCACAAGAACCTATTTTCATAGTACATAGTCTTGTGGGCCTTGATATGGTCCATGGGTTTCACTCATGTCGGAAAGGTGACTTTATTATTCCATCAATAACTCCATTTGAGAACTTACTTATTAATTCATGGCTTTATATATATAATTCAATTTTACCAAAATTTACCAAAATTGAGGATATAATAGAGGTCAACGCAATCACTCACACAATAGGAATTTGGGGTTGTGAGCAGCAGGAGGTGTTAAGGATGAGGAAATCCTTAACCCATCCTATGAGAGTTCAAGGACTGACCCAATATGATATAAATCATACCTTGTCATCAAGAAATTTTTGGGATATGATGAAATCTTACATTTTTATAATTTTGGTTGTGTATATAGGTTGTAGGTATAGTGTATTGACAAAGTTAGTGGTTGATTATTTTGGAGTGTTTTAGAAGGATTTCATTTGTAATTTCATTTTCCTTCACCTATGGTGGGAGGGATGGATGATTAAAAGCCTCCTAGTTAACTATAGAAAAATAGTTTTGATTTGTTTTAGACTACTACAGACAATATTGAGATTAGGACTTCAATTTGAAGTTGATTACTTATCATAGGTTTAAAATTTAGTATTAAAATTTGGATTTAAAACATGGATTAAAATTTCAAACTAGAATTATGTCTATTTCTCACTAACAATCATGGAATTGAAATTAGGGTTTTAGTCTATTTAAATACATAGATTTTGAAAAAAGATAAGAGTTTTCATTTGGTTATTTTATATATAATTGAAACCTAATTCAATTTTGATGAACGCCTATTAGAGTTTTTATTTAGTTTGGATTCATTGTTATGATAACACATGGGTCATGCTTTGTCATTATTGGTTGTATACTTGTATAGAAATTAATTTCTATTACTAAGTGTTCTTAAATCAGTATATGATTTTGTAATTGTTGTTTTTTGAAACATTAAGGTTGGTTTCCATCTCATGCTACCAAAATTAAGTGTAGCAAACCACACTCAATATAATGAGGTGTGATTTGTGGATGACATCCATTCTTTTAGATTTCATATGTAGTTTATAAAAAAAATAGTTTATTATATCATTTGTTACACAGTGTTTGTTATTTTTGTTTAGGTTCCATCTTATTGTATTCAAACACTCACTACTAGTAACATTATCAATTCAATTATTGCGTGAAGCAAGCTTATGTTTTGATTTGCAATACTGGGGAGATAATTATTCAAACTAATGTATTGAAAATAAAGATACATGGAAATGTAGATATCAAGTATACGTTCATACTTATGATACTGAGTAGCATTCAACTTTTTTGGTTTCTTATTTTAGGATATGATGCTATCCATATATAATAAAAACATGTTTTAGCATTAAATTATTTGGCATTACCATCATTTTTCAATTGATATTAGGTATCTGGTTGAATCATTATCACATTTCTGTAAGTTTCACTTTAAGTTATTTTCTTTTTCATCCATGGTATTGGATCCATGTACATTAGGCTATATTTCTCTGTATTTCATGGTAATTGAACTATGTAGTGTAGTGAACCCTCAATCTATTGAAAAGTGAGTGAGTGTTATGTATGCTTTTGGTTTTACCTTGTATATTGGGATTTTTATTTATATAATTCAGACATGATTTATATGGTTTTGTATTTTCTAAAGTTAGACCATATCTAGTTATCTATGTTTGATGTGCATTTGAAATGTGTAGTAGATCACCTTCATATAATGAGTCATCAAGTATGTTTATGTTTCATTTTTAGTTTATCTTGAAAATTGTCTTTTTATGTTATGATTCGCAAATAGGGCTCCATGAAAATGATGATATGATTTAATGCATTGTTTTGAAATGCCTAACGACTTTCAAATTATTGTTATCAATTTTTTGTCAAGATGCATTTTTTTATCATGATTAAATTTGGTCATTACCCATGAACGTGTCATTTGAACTCAAATATAAAAATCACATCATTTAGAAGTTGTACAATTTCATATTTGATTTTCCTTTTTTGTCTTCATACCATGGTTTCCAAACATTGTATACTAAACCACTATGGATGTAATGAATCATGAATCACTTCGGTGTTTGGTTTTAATATCTCCTCAACTATTGTTTTTTATATTTAATCATCTTGTAAATCACATTTTATTCACCTTACTAATTAGTAGATTAGGTCATTTTTGGTTGCTTTTTTTAGTTCCATCAATAGTACCCTCAAATTATCTAGAATATAACTCTCAATTAAATTGGGTGTCATGAATGTCTTCTTTCTCTTTGTTTACCTTTAATGTTGGTTTTATTGTCATTTAGACCTTCACTTTTATAATTTTTGATGCCTTTTGAGATCTACTTGGACTCAATTTTTTTGATTTGATGTTGTCCATTTAGGACAGGGGATGTCTTTTTTTCATTGTTGGATTTTGTCATTACCATCGTTTTGTCATTTATAGTCATTGATTAGGTTTGCATTATTATAACATCTTTGATGTTTGATAGTTAGTTTTTTTCTTCTTGGAAATAGGTAAATATATTGCCAAAAGAGAAAGGGTAGCTAAGCTATGCTATACAACAAACAAAATGTGAGTGTATACGGGGTGTATGTAACTACAAAAAACCCCAGTATAACCTTGTTGTGGGATTTAATCCCCTACTCAGGTATGGTTGGCCATTACAGCGTTAGTGATATCTAATTTTACAAAATGGAAGATGTCCTTTGAAGACACACAACTGTGAACCACAATATTGCGAGCTTTCCAAATATTGAAGCAGATGTCCGTGCAGCACAGCCCCACAAACCTCTCCTCCTCTTTGTTCTTAGCATTCCTCCTAGACAACTCGAGCGTATCCACCAGGTTGTCAGATATCCACTGCCCCCATCCATTCTTTAACCAAACCAACGCCCAGACATAACGAGCCTTAGGGCACGTATGAAATAGATGATGGTTGGACTCCTCCTCGGCACAAAATAGACATTTTGGGTTAACCTGCAAGCCCCATTTCGCGAGTCTGTCCCTCGTGTTGTGCTTCCCGAGAATTGCCTTATAACAGGCTACACTCCATTTGGGAATATGGCCATTCCCCCACAACATATTGACCCAGGGGGCCTGTACACTCGCCTCAGTTTGGATCCACGGTTTCTGTTGGCTCAGCAGCGCATAGAACCCATCGCCATCCTCCTCGTAATGATTCCCTACTGCATTCTACACCTTTACCATGGCACCCCATACCCGTGAGGAATGATGTTGGACTGCAGGCGTACTACCGTATCACATTTATCATCCAACTCGCCCAAATGCCATCTTTGTCAGTTAGGAATATGTGCAGCCTGTGCAGGTTCCCTTCCACAACAATGTCTTCAATCTTCTTCAAGTTCAGACCTCCATCTTTGAAATATTTAGTCATAGTGTCCCAGGCTATGCCCCTTGCCTTGCCACTCCACACAAAATTGGTAATAACCATAGTGATACTCTCACATGTTGGATTAGGGAGAACACACATATCACTCCATAATCTAACCATGGCCTGTATAACAGACCTTGTCATCATCATTCTCCCCGCCATAGACATACGAATGCTCATCCAGCTAGCAACCTTATGCCTAACTCTGTCAAGGTAGTAGGAAAAGTCGCCAACATGGCCTCTACTCCCTACAATTGGTACACCCAGATATCTTGTAGGCAACAACCCCATCTCCAAACCCACTGCAGATTTTAACCTACCCCTTCGGGAGTCAGGGATTTAGAAAGGTAGATCTGGGACTTGATATCGCTAATATACAACCCCGTGGATCGCCCAAACTTCAGAAGGATTTTCTTGTATTCTTTCAATCTCTTAGCATGCCCTGTAGAGAACACCATAACATCATCGATGATTATGAGATGTGATCTCACCTTCGTACCTCTAATCTTGAAGGCCTGAATAAGTTTCTCACCTTCAGCTTTCTTGATCATCATAGTAAGCCCCTCCATGATGAGGGTGAAGATGAGAGGGGATAGGGGATCCCCCTTTCTTAGCCCATTAGAGGCTCTAAACATTCCCAACGAACCCCCATTAAGGAGGATAGAAAAGGATGTAGTGGTGACACACTGTTTGATCAAGTCCACCCATCTCCTATTAAATCCCATCGCTTCCATGATCTTCCACAAATTATCCCATCTAACATGGTCATAAGCTTTAGTTAGATCAATTTTTATGCACGCTTTCACATTCGATCTCTTGTTGTTGAAGCTCGTAATGTACTCAGCCTCTAGCAGTGCACAATCTGCTATCTTGCGGCCTTTGATGAACACGCATTGTTCTTTAGAAATCATCTTAGGCAACCACGTCTTCAATCTACCAGCCAGTACCATCGCCCAAATTTTGTAGATAGTGGTAAGACAGGAAATAGGCTGATAGTCATTGATCGATGTTGGACACTCTACCTTTGGTATCAATTTAATGAAGGTGTGATTAGCTGCACTGACCATGTCGCCACCCTGCTGCAACCATTTCATGGCTTCCACAATGTCTCATTTAATGTACTCCCACATAGCTTGGTAGAACTTGTTGTTCATACCATCTGGTCCAGGCGCTTTTGCGGGATTAATGGAGAAAACCATGCACTTGACCTCCTCCTCAGTCACCTCCTTGCACAGATCATCATTCATTTTTGCTGTCACCCTAGCACTCGGAAAGATGGCCTCTTCAATGCTTCCTCGATGCCCTTTTTGATTGTACAAATTCTCAAATAAAGAGATGGTATGTCGGGCCATCTCATCCCTACTGTCTACAACCTCTCCATCCTCATGAGTTGGTGCACTGTTTCTCACATTTCCTTCTTTTGAACTGCTGAGTGGTACATTTTGGTATTCAAATCCCCATGTTTAATCCATTGCAGCCTACTCCTCTGCCACAACAGGACCTCCTCATCCTTGAGAAGTCTGTTCAGTTTGGTTTCTTCCAGCAGCCATTGCTTGGCCTTGGCCTCGTCATCCAGATCTCCTTTGGCCTCCATAGCAGCTTCTTCATACACCCTTCTTGCAGCTATGGTCATGTTCTTTAGGTTTACGACTTCTTTGGACCAGACATTCAGACCTCTCTTGGCGTTCTGTGTCTTATTAACCAACACAAACAACAGATTTCCTTCAACTTGTATATCCCAAGCTTCTCTAGCCACCTTCTCAAACCTGTCCCACTCACACCACCAGTTGCAGAACTGGAACGGCTTGATGATGGGTGGAGCATTAACCAAATCCATACACATCCAGCTATGGTCGCTGAGGGGATCGTCTCCATACCTGATAAATGACTTTGGCCACACCTTCATCCATGCTTCATTGACGAGCCCACTGTCCAAGATGCTAGCTATCCACCTATAGCCCTCCTGCTTATTTGACCAGGAGGTACCCCCTCTCACAAATGGGAGATCAACCAGGCCAGCATCATCCATAGCACGGTTAAATGCCTCCAACACTCGATCATGAACCGGTAGGTCGCCATGTTTCTCATGCGATCTTCGGATGTTGTTGAAGTCCCCCCACACGAGCCAGGGGACCTCGTCTTGAGTTGTAGCCCTGACATTCTCCCACAACCTCTTTCTTTTGCTCTTCAGGTTATCGTCGTAGATTCCCGTCGCAATGAACGTCATGCCTCCATGATTGCAGCAGCTGATCGTGATCGCTTGGTTAGTCACACAGATCGGCTCCACATCCCACACATTTGGATTCCACCCCACTGCAATACGGGCACCATCCCTAAGCTCCAGATTAGAAAGGGACTCCCATCCATCCGGGACCAAGGTGCTAATACGTTCAGAGATTGCTCGCCTTATTCTCATCTCAAAACAGAACAGCAGGGCAACCTGTTGGTTGGTCACCACCTTTCGTATCCTCCTTTGTTTTTCCACTAAGGAGGCCCATCGCACATTCCATGTGAGGACAGACATGATTAGTCTTGTTTGGAGCTACTCCCCTCACCGGAGTCGCTCCTGGTTTTCTTTTTCTTATTTATGCTGCGGGTTTCCCTTGGGCTCCTGCTCCTCACTGTGGTGTCGACCACCTCGTCTTCCACTGCTTGGTTCTCAAGGGTAGAAAACTTATTAGCCGAGCTTACTCCCCCTAAGCCTCTAGGCCCTCCTGCTTCAACTATTGGGTTGGGCGTATGGGTGCCCTTGGCCAACATTGTTGTTGAGTCAACATCCCTGTCCTCCACCGCCATAGGAGCTGGTTCAGGCCTTGAGTCGAGCACAGCCACCGCATCTGCCAGCTGGGGCACAGCTCCGCATACATACACTCCATGAGCAGCCACAGGCTGTGTAGCCACCCCTCTATCAGTCACTTCTTGAGCTGCCGCCAGCGGTGTAGTCGTCTGTTCACCGCCTGCAGTTGGTGTCCTTCCTTGAGCCGCAGGTGCCTTTGACTTTCTTCTTCTTGGTCTACCTCTGGGAGCCTCAAGAATAATAAGTGGTGAAGGTTTTGTGGCTTGACGCTCACCCGGGCATTACCCTATTTCGTGCCCGAAGACACAACAGGTAGAGCAGCGATCAGGGAGGGCTTCATATCTCACCTTCACCTCCCATTCCTCACTGTTAGGCAGCTCCACCATCACCTCCTTTGGTGGTTCCAGGACAGCAGAGATGTCCACACAGAATCTAGCACAGCCCATTGTAGTGCCATTAGCTTTGTGCCCAATCGCCCTCGGCTCCCCGATAGCGTTCACAACAACTACAATAGCCCGGGGTGTCCAATGCAAGCCGACTTCAGGCAGAGATACCCAGACCGGGGCCGAGGTGAACGACGCCTACCTAGTATCCGCCTCCCTAGTCCACTTCCACGCCAGCACCAGCACCAGCTGGTCATCAAAGAACTAGGGCCCCCTGAGCATAGCCTTGTTAAGATCGGCTGTGTTGGAGAAGCGAGCTAGATAAAGCCCTCTGTCCAAGGTGAAAAGCTCTAACTCCTCCTTCGGTCGCCACGACCTGATCATACAACCCCGGAGCTGAGATGGGTTACTCTTCTTCCCAAGGATCTACACTATGGTAGAGTGTCGGTGGTAGTCCTCCATTTCCTCCAAGATCGCGTCTGTCATCTTTGTCCAGGTTCGCGAGTCTCCCTCACGCCTAAAGGGGGTCTTCGGATCCACCAGCGATGAGCTCTTGATCACCGAAAGGGGACCAGCCACCGCACGAACCCAAGCACCTGGCACTGTGACATCCATCTCTGGAGTGAACCAGTTACCTTCCGCCTGGGGGGGGGGGGGGCGCTCACCCCCAATCTCCATCGCCATCGTCGTCGCCGAGTTAGTTTTATTTTTTGATCTACATGCAATGTAATAAAACCATATATGTCATACAACATCAATCTAATGTGTCACAGGTATGTGTTTGGTTTTAGTTCTACATTTGATTATAGTTTCAAATTTTTAAGTGTTGTTCACATAAATTGTATATGTCTTTGTATTTCCTAAATTATATGATATAAAAAAATGATTTTATTTTGTGGTATCTAAACACTATCCGACAAAGTCCATAAATTTAATGAGGCATCAAGTAGGTCAATATGGATTCGAATTTATTTTTTGTATCTTTGTTATACAAATTCCAAACTACATTGTCATTTATCAAAGATTTGGTGAACTCCATCAATTCTAGAAGGGCCCTCAAGTAGGTAGTAGCTCATTAAAAAGGGGCTTATAGCAGTAGGGTTCATTTCAAAGCTTTTGTTCATGGACTCAACATTTGTATTTTCACTATTATATTGAATGTGCCACTTATTCAGAGAAGATAAATCATACTTCATGTATTTCATTGTATAAATCTTTTCTCATAGACTCAAATTCATACATACTTCAAAGTGCCAACAATTTTTGTTTCTTGTATTACTAACTCAAGAGAGAAATAGAAATAGTTCGATAAATTGTAGTTTTAGTTGTTCATGGTAAGCTATCATTATTAAAGAATCTCAACTTCCTTATTATCTCACCTATGAAGGTATGAAGGAAAATATGTCTTTGTAAATTTCTCCCTAAAGTCATCCCATGTTTGATCACTAAACAACCAATGATTAGTGTTTCCTTAAAAATTAAATATAGGATTTTTCAACTTCTAATCATTGAGTGTTGCTATTAAGAGAAAGGCCTTCTTCAGTTCGAAAAGTCAAATATCAACCTTCATTTCATTTGTGGTTCTAGAAAAAGTTATCTTCTTTATGTTTATTTTAACTAACTAAAAAAAATAAGATCAATAGTTTTATAAGTTAATTTTCTTATAATGAACTCACTTTTCAACATCCCCAAATTAAGGAAAGACCCAAAAAGTTGAGAGTCATTCCTAAAATTCTAAAGGACCATATTCAACAAAATAACAAATAAGAGGAAATGATTTCCTTTAATTCAAATGTTGTTTACAAGATACTCCTCCAAGGACTTACATGAATTTCTATCATCAAAATGTACAAATGAGAAGAAGTATTTATCTAATCATCCTTTACTTATCTTTAATGCCTTCAACTAATTTCATCTGGTTTATCATTTATTATCATCTTCATGTATTGCATGTACCTAAAATCGTATGAAAAAAATCATGGATCATAATATCCAAATATACTATATATGTGAGATACATGCAAAAGTGCACAAGTAATATAATAACATATAATCAATCAATTACTTGCAAATAAGAACTGGCCATTTCTTTGCATATTCTAACCCATGCTAGATATTCTCTCTTGGGTGTGATCACTATCCCTCCAGGGCTCGTGTGGATCACCCCTCTATGCATATCATCCTAGGGTTCATAACATGATATCTTTCTTTATGTTATACTCATAGTGGCAGTATAATTGACTAGAATGTAAATAAACACTGAACAATTTATTTGAACAATTTTCAAGAAACACTCGGCAAATACCGAAAAACTATTACGGGTAGTCATAAGTGTATTAACGTACCTTTTGTATAATCATGTAGATGTTGCAGTAATACTTAAAGCATATTATCCAATTAGGAAAGCAAATCTAATTGACATTTAATCTTCATGTATGTAAAACCCTAAATTATCACCATCACATTATTCACATAAAACCCTACTCAGGTCCTAGTCTAGGGTTTAAGGTTGTCTTGGGTTTGGTTAAGGAATATGGGTACCAAACCCTAATTCCACTGTACTTTGAATAAGGTGAAACTCTAAATACTATATCCAACATATCTTTTGATTAGGATAAGTTAGATCAAATTAAGTTCATTAACAACATGGAAGGTTTGGATCTTTAACCCTAAGTCTTCATATGCATGATCATTCACTTTAGAAACTCTAGATCATCATTATTAGCATGTTAAATTACAATTATATTCCAAAATATCAGTTTACATCCCAAGGAATCATATTTAACATGATTAACAACCTATTCATCAAAAACTAGAGTTGATATGCATTAATCATCACTTTAACACATATTAGCACCACTTTTGGAATTGATATTAGAATTAGGTATCAACTATATTTTATTTATATTCCCTTCATTTTTTTGATCAATTTGTTATACATATATGCTTTGATCTGATATATCTATAATTAACTATGATTTCTATAAGAAAAATACCTATGAGCCAATAAAGTGTGGCATGTCAGCATTATTTGTATTATCCATTAAGCAAGAAGGCTCAAGCCCCAGGTAATGGACCAAGGCCACATTGATTGTGCACTTCTAGCATGATTGGGTTGTGATAACTGGTAAAAAGACTCGCCTACCCATGTGGAATGAACTAATCTTCAACAACACCATGGGTAGGCTTGTCCATCCAACCCTAGGTTTGCTTCGTCTCCCCGAAGTGGCTCTCACCCACCATGGCAGGCTTTTCCAGAAGCTCCACAAGTCAACTGTGGAGTTGACTTTGGATTGCTACACCGAAAGACATGACTAGGGGCTTTATTACATTTGTTAAGGCTCTATAAATCTAGCAAGGTCCCTCGAACCTTACTAGGGTAGTTAGACACTGGGGGTCTGAGTTTGACTAGAAGATAAATCTTGAGTAAAGAAAGTGGGGTAAGGATATGGAAATACCAGGCCTCATAATGATCTTGAAGGTTTGGGTAGTTCCTGTGATCTCAGAGGTGAATTGCCACCACCTGGGATGACTCATGCTGGTTTGAGCCACCTTCCCACAATGGAGAAGCATGATATTATTGGGTTATAGGGGAGGTAGAGAAGGAAGCAGAAACAAAAATTTTCTCCTCCCCAAACCCAGAACAAGGAAGCGCGTCAACGTCTATACAATAAGAAATGGATGGTTTGTGGAATCATACCTTGTCCCGAGGCTTGCTCGGCGACAATACCTCGCGCCTTGCGTGGTCTTCACCTCCGGTCTTAGACGGTGTCTGTGCAGCTCCTGGTCGCATCGGGACTGTCGACTCCTGGTCTCACCGGGACTGTCGACTCCTGGTCTCACCGGGACTGTCGGGATTGACAGCTGTCCTCCGAGCGGCAAAAATCTCCCGCCTCTGAAGTAGTCCACACGGACCACCTGGAACTCCAATCTCCTTGTCTCATAAGGAATTGGAAGGAGTCGCACCCTCCTGTCAGCGTACTAGTCACTGACACACTCTCCTACCACCAGTCGCTTTTTGTAGTTGTCTTTCCCTTGTTGTGCTTCCCTTATCAGGTAGCACTTGCTCGAGCTCTCTCGGTTACCAAAACCAGAGAGAATGACAACTTTACAGAGCAATTGGTTGCACTGAGTTGTTCTTTGAGAAGCCCCCAATACCCCTATATATATAGGAGGGTGATGGGACAGGGTTCTCTATCCCAGGCAATGCGGGACTAAAGCAGGAGTAGAAGGGTTCGAGATTTTCCACAAAAACAACCAACTGCGTGACCTGAACCAGTCGTTTCATTTCTAAAATGGTCAGTTGGGGACCTGAGTCAGTCAGTTGACACCTCAACCGATCGGTTGGGACCATGAAATAGTCAGTTCACTTCTGAACCAGTCGGTTCGTGGTCCTGATCAGTTGCCAATTGACTTTTCCTCTTTTGTTTCAAATTGGTACCAAATACCAATCCTTGTTGCACTCCAATTGGGCAAGTGAAATGAAAAGAAATTTCTCACCAATCTTACTTTCCCAACTTGTTCGGTTGGACCAGTTGAGTCGATCAATTCAACACTTGAACTGGTCGTTTCACCCTATCCATGAGCCGATCGACTCACCACCTGAGCCGATCAGTTCACCAAGCTCAGCCGATCGGTTGGGAGTGCAGATTGTGCAGAAACAGTAAGTTGCAGTTTCAATCAATCCGATACTCTAATCAATCGGTCCAACACCTTGAACACTATGATACTGAGCTATCAATTGATTCAATGTTTAATTGAACTACTAAACTCCTATAGTAATCAATCTAAACATTGTTTGTGGACAAAACTCCTGTTCCAGGTTAAATCCTATGTGTGTGACCCTACAGGTCCTTTTCACATTGGCAGTGAAAGTCCATAACACTTATGACTTCACAAGCAAAGAGCGGTGCGTAGTCACACATCAGTGCTACCCAAGTGAAATAGAAAGTTGGAGAACAACTTTCAATCCTACAATATGTGAATGGTGTTACAGTGAATTTATAATTCCTTTGTCACTGATATCCCGAATGAACTCGAGGCATGGAATAGTCATCCTGTCAATGTTCATTCACTTTCTTTATCTCAGAGTAGATTGGAAAAGATATGTATGACATCAATATCACATACTGATTCACACATGCGTGCATGCCTTTCTCAATCCTACTCATAAAGCGGCCATGGATATCCAACTCCCTCAGGAGGGACAAATCCCATATCTATCACTCACCCCTCAAAAGCCCCATGTGTCAAAGCCACCCAATCATCACCTTTATAACAACCCATGTTTCAGGACTGCGTTTGATGATGTCAAAGTGTGCCCAATGACATGTGTTGAGTGTAGTGATTTTAGGTCAAAGAATCACACTCACCATTATCACTATGAGTACTGACTGTGACTACCATGTCATAGTTCCATGTATCAAACTCACGGTGGGTCTGTCCGGTACACTTGTTCTCTAACAAGTACCTATGTGTTTGGTTTGATATCTCTATATCATGACTAATGAGATTTTGTCATCAACCAACACCACAATCTAGTCTTGTGTGTCATTGTTGTCTATCTACCTTCCACAATGACATCTGACTAGGGACATAACAAGAATGTAGAAACTCTTAGCATCTGTATGATATCATCGTTCAAGTCCTCAACCTGAAAGCATACGTCATTGAGTATTGTCATTCTCTAGACATTCAATCTGTTCTATCACTATCTCATATGACTGAACCAGAAAGAATTGGAAGCTTGTCGTTGATGTTTATCAAATTAATCTTAATGTATCCCATCAATCATCCCATGATTGGCTCTCTGGGCATAAATACCAATAGACTCCCACTTGCACTGTGAGCCAATCACCCTTGAATCATATTCATGGTGATCTTCAAACATGTCCCACATGTTACTGTGCTCTAGTGCGAACATAGTGAGTTATGGCAACTCCTTGCCAAAGTCAGTTTTTAACTGCATGTCTCTCATCGTTTCGTTGTACATCACACGTATGAGATGGAATTGTCATAATATGTTATCTAGTATTCCTTTGCTAACCTTTAGCCACATTGCATGATCAAGGATTCCATACTTGTCATCAATGAGAGGAATATCTATAAGTTCATCTCATGCACTTCCAGATCCATTTAGTATCCACTGATGTTCTCTAATGCGTAGATACTCGACATTTCCTTTTAAATGGTTTTATTGGAACACTTCCAATTATCAACAAACTTTCACTTTTATATATCATATATATATATACATATATATATATATATATTGCGATTAATTTTCTGTCCTTTCGGAAGTTCGCATCAATGTAACTCTTTACATTGAACTCTTCCTTATCTCCATAGAACTAGTACTTATTAAGTACTTATCAAGTTCTCATGGTTTTCCAGCAACCCTTACTGGAAGTAGACAGACATCCACTCGTCATGTCTTACATACGAGTTATCAGGATGAGCACATCGTATTGCCATGTCCTACATACAAGATGATGAATGTATTTTGTTCTTGCCATGTTGATACATGCAAGATAATGGGATGATTACATACATGATAGATCCATATCTATTCTTAGTGTTCCCATTCTTCATAATAATTGGACACTTGGCCTTGGGATACTAACTCCATGTAACATGGACAAGTTTTCTCCCACTGAATCTAAGCATACTGAACACTTCAGTACAGATTGCCAATGTATGCTTTCTCTTTTTCAGGTCAAGAGATTTTCGAGGACTATCTCTATAGATCTCTATTCCTATCACATAGGAAACATCTCTATCTTCCTTAAAGATAATTTCCACTTTTGGATTTCCATTCTAGAACATTTCCATTTCACATCAACATGTGGAATGTGAACACGCTCCCACTAAATCACATATCTCTTCTTTATCTTTGACATATCATTCAAACCCTTTGACTATATCATCAAAGTAAAGATCCAATTCTGAGTTTCTTATATTCAATCAATCACATTGATTAGTCCATTGTAACTTATAGACTTCATTTGCATTAGTGGATTCATAAACCTTATAGGTTGTGTCATGTATACATCCTTGTTTTATTCCTCATAGGAATGTGGTTTTAGTATCCATATGCCAAATGTCTTAGTCATTAAGTTGCAATCAACAAGAATCATCCTTATCAAAATGTTATCCATGTGTCTTAACACTTAAGATTCATTTGCACTTATGGATTTCGTCCAATGGGCGCTACCATCAAGGCCATACCTTATGGTTCATATGGATGTCATTTAGGATGTAATGGTCATAAACCATAACTCAAAATTCAGTTCCTCATATTCATCTAGATAGTTGACTCATCACATGAACAACTCATCACATAGATAAACAAGGTGTATCTGTCAAGGATATATGAACTTACAACTCCTTGTGATTCTTAATGTCCTTTATTAGTGTGGGGTAATCTTTTATTAAGAAGAATTCAGTTATTTGATAATCATTCTCTAACTCCTTAGAGTATGATTCCCTCTTGATTTAGACATCACCATGCCTTAATCATGAGTTCACTATGATACACTATCATAATCACTCATAAGGATCTCAAACATTTGGTCCAAGTATTTCATTCATTGATCTCATCAAGAATTAACACTTTACCAAATTTGCACTTCATCTATGATAATCTTGAACACTTCAAGATATTCATATTGGTATTTCTCTAAACATCATTTGAAGTATTAGCATTTGTTCCAATAGGTATGTAAATAAATCACATGTATCATACCTAATAGGATAATCATTCTCCCACTACCATTAGTGAAGATTGATTAATCATGTCCAAGTTATTCATGTCTCTTACTGGTTATAAAACCAAAAGAGTCTAGATTTATCCATCACATCGAAACTAGAAATGAATTTCTCATTATTTATGCTAATTTGATTGTTTGAGTTATCTATAACTTTTAAGTATCATTTTATCTTATGCATATCAAATACCGCAAGATAAACAAGGCATTGCCACAAAGATCATATCTTTAGAAATTGAAGCATCTCTTTATTGATTTCCATCATTGTCATACAATATGCGAAAATAAAGTGTTTCTATCTATTGGCAAATATGAAATAGCAGTTCATAACTGTATTACATGCCTTTTAGATTGAAAATAAACTAAAGTACTCCTTACTATGGCGGCAACACTTTCCCCATTTTTTGAGTGTTTTACACTTTACATCCTGGTATCATATACCTCAAAAGTGTTACAAGTTTACTTTCATGACACCTTTAAGTAGAGACATCTTTTGCCTCCTTCTTCTTTTGTTCTTCCAGATATAGAGGGCAATCCCTCATACACCCTTTCCCCATGTGCCTTGAGGCTAAAGACGGCTTGGATTGCTGGCTAGCATCAGAACACTTCTTTGCTTTGCCCTTGTCCTTGCCCTTAAGAATTACCTTTTCTTTGATCATATCAAAGATTATGGTCTGTCTTTCTTCATCTTTGCCTCTACTATCCTCAACATATCCAACAACTCTGTCAATGCTTGTCAAAGTTGTTCATCATGAATTGTATGATTCTCACAACATTTGCAGTATCATACCAATAACCAACTCTTGGCTCAGAGGGAATCCTTCTTAGTCAGGTTTTCCACATACCCAATCACATTGAGTGTGTGAATACCTTACTGGATCTCCTTCTGTCATGACATACTAGGACAGTGTCTTGGAGACATCATATGTCTCATGTTGTCTCTGCAACTCATAGTTCAGAGAACACAACATCAAGCACTCCTCATCAATGTCTTCCTTGGTATGCTTCCATAAGCATACTTTCATCCATTGATATGGTGGGATCGAGTTCATCTGGTTCTGGTATAACTAGGACTTAGAGCTTTCACTCTACCATTGAGAACACTTCTCAATGTCCTAACCAGTCGTGGAAAAATTCCCATTTAATTTGTCCTTTTCAAGGACTGATCGCAAAGAAAAGTGATTGTTGTTTGTTGTCATTTGTACTACAAAAGGAAATATGCAATTTTAGTCCAAAATCTCTTTTTTTTTACTTATTTGATTGATTTGAAAAGTTGACGATATAATTAGGCCTTTAATTAATTATCGCTCCCACTATTTTACTTCAAATTGATAGCCCTCACCATCAATTCAGAAGATTGCAGCGTACAACCTTCTAGTGGGAAAGATCCATATTTCATCAAGTCATGAGTCAGATTTGGCTGATCACCCACAATCTTGACTATTTAGGTAGACCATCATGCCAATTGCATCATATGCAACTCTTGATCAATTAACATGCACAACACCTTGCCGTGAAAATTCCTTGCCTCTGGGCTTAGATGCTCTAAGAATCACCAGTTAAGTCTAACCTAAAAGCCGACACGGTAAACATGCACCCTGCTTTGGCAAAACCTACATGTCTACCCTTCACACTTGCACAAGACAGACGTCGCACCATGCTTTGGCATAACCTACGCTTGGTCGATCGAGTTTTTCATGTGTTCCAGTAATGGAAGGCATATAAGACTTAATATTTTAATGAGGGTTTGGTTTTATATACATATACATATCCAATCACCACAATACATACTATGTATCATATACATGATATATCCCACAGAAAACATGCAAAATGATAAAAGCGATGATTATGGCCATCCTAAAGTGATTCCTCGAGCCAAGAGGAATCACAGTCATCTAGGTCTACATGACATGCAACCTGTACAAGATGAACTCTATGCTTTTCCTTTCTGGGTTTGATCAACTCATCACATGACTGATCGGCTTGCCATCAGGCCAGTCGGCTGGGTGCCACCAGCCGATCAGTTGGCTCCTCCAACCAATAGGTTCTCCTAGTCGTCGTGCATCTCATCACGACCACCACCCGCTCGTCTCGTTCCTGGAACCGATCATCAACCGATCGGCTCACTCCTTGAACCGATCGTCTAGAACGTCAACCAATTGGTTCACTCCTTGAACTGATCATCTCAGCTATCGTCAGGATGTCCGTCGTTCTTTGACATAACAGGAAATAAAATTATATCCTATTTTACATTGTAAAAAGAGAAACCTCAAGTTACATTCGAGGGGAGCAAAGGTAGGAAAGAAATCTTGAATTATTTTGAGTTACATCAGGAATAGGAGAAAGGGAATCAGTGTGCAGACCGAGATGCAAGCAACCACATACAACAATACACAGATAGGGTTTATTGGCCACAACCACGCTATACATCCACCACGAAACTCATTTAAGGGCGACGGGTATCGAGTGCATTCATATTACATATCATATATGCATATTGGGATTTGTGGTTTTAGGATTGGACATGCATAAAGCCAATTTTATTCGCATCGTATGCAATAAATAAAGGCGACAAACCATAATTGATCATATCGATAATCCTAAAGTATAGAGAAGTTTATGTGGCTCTGATACCACTTTTGGGTTATAGGGGAGGCATACAAGGAAACGGAAATAAAAAATTTCTCATCCCCAAACCCAGAACAAGGAAACGTGTCAACGTCTATACAATAAGAAAGGGATAGTTTGTGGAATCATACCTTGTCCCGAGGCGTGCTCAGCGAAATACCTCGTGCCTTGCGCGGTCTTCACCCCCGGTCTTGGACGGTGTCTGTGCAGCTCCTGTTCACACTGGGACTGTCGACTCCTAGTCTCATCGGGACTATCGGGATTGACAACTATCCTCCGAGCGGCAGAAATCTCCCACCTCTGAAGTAGTCCACGCAGACCACCTAGAACTTCAATCTCGTTGTCTCACAAGGAATTGGAAGGAGTCACACCCTCCTGTCAGCGTACTAGTCACTGACACACTCTCCTGCCACCAGTCGCTTTCTGCAGTTGTCTTTCCCTTGTTGTGCCTCCCTTATCGGGTAGCACTTGCTTAGGCTCTCTCGGTTACCAAAACCAGAGAGAACGACAACTTTACAAAGCAACTGGTTGCACTGATTTGTTATTTGAGAAGCCCCCAATACCCCTATATATAGGAGGGTCATGGGACAGGGTTCTCTATCCTGGGCAATGCGGGACTAAAGCAGGAGTAGAAGGGTTCGAGATTTTCCACATAAACAACCAACTGCGTGACCTGAACCAATCGTTTCATTTCTAAAATGGTCGGTTGGGGACCTGAGCTGGTCGATTGACACCTCAACCGATCAGTTGGGACCCATGAAACAGTCGGTTCACTTCAAATGGGGCAAATACCAATCCTTGTGCCAAATACCAATCTTTCCCTCTTTTGTTTCAAATTGGTACCAAATACCAATCCTTGTTCCAATCAAATGGGGCAAGTGAAATGAAAAGAAATTTCTCACCAATCTTACTTTCCCAACTTGCTCGGTTGGACCAGTTGAGCTGATCGCTTCAACACTTGAACTGGTCATTTCACCCTATCCATGAGCCGATCGACTCACCACCTGAGTCGATCGGTTCACCAAGCTCAGCCGATTGATTCATCACATGAGACGATCGGTTGGGAGTGAAGATTGTGCAGAAATAGTCAATTGCAGTTTCAATCAATTCGATACTCTAATCAATCGGTCCAACACCTTGAACACTATGATACTGAGCTATCAATTGATTGAGTGTTTAATTGAACTACTAAACTCCATTAGTAATCAATCTAAACATTGTTTGTGGAAAAAACTCCTCTTCCAGGTTAAATCCTATGTGCGTGACCCTGTAGGTCTTTTTCACGTTGGCAGTGAAAGTCCATAACACTTATAACTTCACAAGCAAAGAGCGGTGCCTAGTCACACATCAGTGCTACCCAAGTGAAATAGAAAGTCGGAGAACAACTTTCAGTCCTACAATCTATGAATGGTGTTACAGTGAATGTATAATTCCTTTGTCACTGATATCCCGAATGAACTCGAAGCATGGAACAGTCATCCTGTCAACGTTCATTCACTTTCATGATCTCAGAGTAGATTGGAAGAGATATGTGTGAGATCAATAGCACATACTGATTCACACATGCGTGCACGCCTTTCTCAATCCTACTCGTCAAGCGGCCATGGATATCAAACTCCCTCAGGAGGGACAAATCCCATATCTATCACTCACCCCTCAAAAGCCCCATGTGTCAAAGCCACCCAATCATCACCTTTATAATAACCCATGTTTTAGGACTGCATTTCATGATGTCAAATTGTGCCCAACGACATGTGTTGAGTGTAGTGATTTCAGGTCAAAGAATCACACTCACCGCCATCACTATGAGTACTGACTGTGACTACCATGTCATGGTTCCATGTGTCAAACTCGCGTTCATTCACTTTCATGATCTCAGAGTAGATTGGAAGAGATATGTATGAGATCAATATCACATACTGATTCACACATGCGTGCACGCCTTTCTCAATCCTACTCATCAAGCGGCCATGGATATCAAACTCCCTCAGGAGGGAAAAATCCCATATCTATCACTCACCCCTCAAAAGCCCCATGTGTCAAAGCCACCCAATCATCACCTTTATAACAACCCATGTTTCAGGACTGCATTTCATGATGTCAAAGTGTGCCCAACGACATGTGTTGAGTGTAGTGATTTCAGGTCAAAGAATCACACTCACCGCCATCACTATGAGTACTGACTGTGACTACCATGTCATGGTTCCATGTGTCAAAGTCACGATGGGTCTGTCCGGTACACTTGTTCTCTAACAATGACCTATGTGTTTGGTTTGATATCTCTATATCATGACTAATGAGATTCTGTCATTAACCAACACCACAATCTAGTCGTTTTTGTCATTGATGTCTATCTACCCTCCAAAATGACATCCGAATAGGGACATAACAAGAATGTACAAACTCTTAGCATCTGTATGATCTCATCATTCAGGTCCTCAACCTGAAAGCATATATCATTGAGTACTCTCATTCTCTAGACATTCAATCTGTTCTATCACTATCTCATATGACTGAACTAGAAAGAATTGTAAGCTTGCCTTTGATGTTTCTCAAATCAATCTTAATGTATCCCACCAATCATCCCATGATTGGCTCTCAGGGCATACATACCAACAGACTCCCACTTGCACTGCGAGCCAATCACCCTTGAATCATATTCATAGTGATATTCAAACATGTCCCACATGTTACTGTGCTTTAGTGCGAACATAGTGAGTTATGGCAACACCTTGCCAAAGTCAGTTTTTAATGCATGTCTCTCATCTCTTCATTGTACGTCACACGTATGAGATGGAGTTGTTGTAATATGTGAACTAGTATTCCTTTGCTAACCTTTAGCCACATTGCATGATCAAGGATTCCATACTTGTCATGAATGAGTGGAATATCTATAAGTTCATCTCATGAACTTCCATATCCATATAGTATCCACTGTTGTTCTGTAACACATAGATACTCGGCATTTCCTTTTAAATGGTTTTATAGGAACACTTCCAATTATCAACAAATTTTCACTTTTATATATCATATATATATATTGCGATTAATTTTCTATCCTTTTGAAAGTTCACATCAATGTAACTCTTTACATTGAACTCTTCCTTATCTCCATAGAACTAGTACTTCTTAAGTACTTATCAAGTTCTCATGGTATTCCAGTAACCCTTACTGGAAGTAGACAGACATCCACTCGTCATGTCTTACATATGAGTTATCAGGATGAGCACATCATATTGCCATGTCCTACATACAAGATGATGAATGCATTTTGTTCTTTCCATGTCGATACATGCAAGATAATGGGATCATTACATACATGATAGATCCATATCTATTCTTAGTGTTCCCATTCTTCATAAGAATTGGACACTTGGCCTTGGGATACTAACTCCATGTAACATGGACAAGTTTTCTCCCACTGAATCTGTGCATACTGAACCCTTCAGTACAGATTGCCAATGTATGCTTTCTCTTTTTTAGATCAATAGGTTTTCGAGAACTATCTATATAGATCTCTATTCCTATCACATGGGAAACATCTCTATCTTCCTTAAAGATAATTTCCACTTTTGGATTCCCATTCTAGAGCATTTCCATTTGACATAAACATGTGGAATGTGAACACGCTCCCACTAAATCACAGATCCCTTCTTTATCTTTGACATAACAGTCAAACCCTTTGACTATATCATCAAAGTAAAAATCCAATTCTGAGTTGCTTGTAATCAATCAATCACATTGATTAGTCCATTGTAACTTATAGACTTCATTTGCAATAGTGGATTCATAAACCTTATAGGTTGTGTCACGTACACATCCTTGTTTTATTCCTCATAGGAATGCAGTTTTAGTATCCATATGCCAAATTTCTTAGTCATTAAGTTGCAATCAACAAGCATCATCCTTTTCAAAATGTTATCCATGTGTCTTAATACTTAAGATTCATTTGCACTTATGGATTTTGTCCAATGGGTGCTACCATCAAGGTCATACCTTATGGTTCATATGGATGTCGTTTAGGATGTAATGGTCATAAACCATAAGTCAGAATGTGATTCCTCATATTCATCTAGATAGTTGACTCATCACATGAACAACTCATCACATAGATAAACGAGGTGTATCCGTCAAGGATATAAGAACTTACAACTCCTTTTGATTCTTAATGTCCTTTATTAGTGTGGGGTATTCTTTTATTAAGAAGAATTCAGTTATTTGATAATCATTCTCTAACTCCTTAGAGTATGATTCCTTCTTGATTTAGACATCACCATGCCTTAATCATGAGTTCACTATGATACACTATCATAATCACTCATAAGGATCTCAAACATTTGGTCCAAGTATTTCATTCATTGATCTGATCAAGAATTAACACTTTACCAAATTTGCACTTCATCTATGATAATCTTGAACACTCCAAGATATTCATATTGGTATTTCTCTAAACACCATTTGAAGTATTAGAATTTGTTCCAATAGGTATGTAAATACATCACATGTATCATACCTAATAGGATAATCATTCTCCCACTACCTTTAGTAAAGATTGATTAATCATGTCCAAGATATTCATGTCTCTTACTGGTTCTCAAACCAAAAGAGTCTAGATTTATCCATCACATGGAAACTAGAAATAAATTTCTCATGATTGATGCTAATTTGATTGTTTGAGTTATATATAACTTTTAGGTATCATTTTATCGTATGCATATCAAATACCATAAGATAAACAAGGCATTGCCACAAAGATCATATCTTTAGAAATTGAAACATCTCTTTATTGATTGCCATCATTGTCATACAATATTAAAAAATAAAGTGTTTCTATCTATTGGCAAATATGAAATAGCAATTCATAACTGTATTACATGCCTTTTAGGCTGAAAATAAACTAAAGTACTCCTTACTATGGCAGCAACACTTGCCCCATTTATTGTGTGCTTTACACTTTACATCTTGGTATCATATACCTCAAAAGTGTTACAAGTTTACTTTCATGACACCTTTATGTAGAGACGTCTGTCGCCTCCTTCTTCTTTTGTTCTTCCACATATAGAGGGCAATCCCTCATACACCCTTTCCCCATGTGCCTTGAGGCTGAAGACGGCTTGGATTGCTGGCTAGCATCATAACACTTATTTACTTTGCCCTTGTCCTTGCCCTTAAGAATTACCTTTTCTTTGATCATATCAAAGATTATGGTTTGTCTTTCTTCATCTTTGCCTCTACTATCCTCAACATGTCCAACAACTCTATCAATGCTTGTCAAAGTTGTTCATCATGAATTGTATGATTCTCGCAACATTTGCAGTATCATACCAATAGCCAACTCTTAGCTCAGAGGGAATCCTTCTTAGTCAGGTTTTCCACATACCCTATCACATTCAGTGTGTGAATACCTTACTGGATCTCCTTCTGTCATGACATACTAGGACAGTGTCTTGGAGACATCATATGTCTCATGTTGTCTCTACAACTCATAGTTCAGAGAACACAACATCAAGCACTCCTCATCAATGTCTTCCTCGGTATTCTTCCATAAGCATACTTTTAGCCATTGATATGGTGGGATCGAGTTCATCTGGTTCTGGTATAACTAGGACTTAGAGCTTTCACTCTACGATTGAGAACACTTCTCAATGTCTTAACCAGTCGTGGAAAAATTCCCATTTAATTTGTCCTTTTCAAGGACTGATCGCAAAGAAAAGTGATTGTTGTTTGTTGTCATTTGTACTACAAAAGGAAATATGCAATTTTAGTCCAAAAACTCATTTTTTTACGTATTTGATTGATTTGAAAAGTTGACGATATAATTAGGCCTTTAATTAATTATCACTCCCACTATTTTACTTCAAATTGATAGCCCTCACCATCAATTCGGAAGATTACAGCGTACAACCTTCTAGTGGGCAAGATCCATATTTCATCAAGTCATGAGTCAGCTTTGACTGATCACCCACAATCTTGACTATTTAGGTAGGCCATCATGCCAATTGCATCATATGCAACTCTTGATGAATGAACATGTGCAACACCTTGGCATGAACATTCCTTGCCTCTGGGCTTAGATATTCTAATAATCACCAGTTAAGTCTAACCCAAAAGCCGACACAGTAAACATACACCCTTCTTTGGCAGAACCTACATGTCTACCCTTCACACTTCCACAAGATAGACTGCGCACCACGCTTTGGCATAAGCTATGCTTGGTCGATCGAGTTTTTCATGTGTGTCGCTAATGGAAGGCATATAAGACTTAATATTTTAATGAGGGATTTGGTTTTATATACATATACATATCCAATCACCACAATACATAGTATGTATCATATAGATGCTATATCCCACAGAAAACATGCAAAATGATAAAAGCGATGATTATGGCCATCCTAATGTGATTCCTCGAGCCAAGAGGAATCACGGTCATCTAGGTCTACATCACATGCAACCTGTACAAGATGAACTTTGTGCTTTGCCTTTCTGGGTTTGATCAACTCATCACATGACTGATCAGCTCGCCATCACATCGGTCGGCTGGGTGCCACCAGTTGATCGGTTGGCTCCATCAACCGATCGGTTCGCCTGTTCGTCGTGCATCTCATCATGGCCACCGCCCGCTCATCTCACTCATGGAACCGGTCATCAACCGATCAGCTCACTCCTTGAACCGATCGTCTGGAACGTCAACCGATCGGTTCACTCCTTGAACCGATCGTCTCAGCTATCGTCAGGATGTCTGTCGTTCTTTGACACAACAGGAAATAAAATTCTATCCTATTTTACATTGTAAAAAGAGAAACCTCGAGTTACATTCGAGGGGAGCAAATGTAGGAAAGAAATATTGAATTATTTTGAGTTACATCAGGAATAGGAGAAAGGGAATTGGTGCGCAGACCGAGATGCAAGAAACCACATATAACAATACACAGATAGGGTTTATTGGCCATAACCACACTTTACATCCACCACAAAACTCATTTAAGGGCGACGCGTATCGAATGCATTCATATTACATATCATATATGTATATTGGGATTTGTGGATTTAGGATTGGACATGCATAAAGGCAATTTTATTCGCATCGTATGCAATAAATAAAGGCGACAAACCAAAATCAATCATATCGATAATCCTAAAGTATAGAGCAATTGACGTGGCTCTGATACCACTGTTAGGTTATAGGGGAGGCAGAGAAGGCAGTGGAAACAAAAATTTTCTCCTCCCAAAACCCAGAACAAGGAAACGCGTCAACGTCTATACAATAAGAAAGGGATGGTTTGTGGAATCATACCTTGTCCTGAGGCTTGCTTGGCGACAATACCTCGTGCCTTACGCGGTCTTCACCTCCGGTCTTGGACAGTGTCTGTGCAGCTCCTGGTCGCACTGGGACTGTCGACTCCTGGTCTCACTGGGAATGTCGGGATTGACAGCTGTCCTTCGAGCGGCATAAATCTCCCGCCTCTGAAGTAGTCCACACAGACCACCTGGAAATCCAATCTCCTTGTCTCACAAGGAATTGGAAGGATTCGCACCCTCCTGTTAGTGTACTAGTCACTGACACACTCTCCTGTCACCAGTCACTTTCTACAATTGTCTTTCCGTTGCAGTGCCTCCCTTATCGGGTAGCACTTGCTCGGGCTCTCTCGGTTACCAAAACCAGAGAGAATGACAACATTACATAGCAAATAATTGCACTGAGTTGTTCTTTGAGAAGCCCCCAATACCCCTATATATAAAGGAGGGTCATGGGACAGGGTTCTCTATCCCGGGCAATGCGAGACTAAAGCAGGAGTAGAAGGGTTTTAGATTTTCCACAAAAACAACCAACTGCGTGACCTGAACCGATCGTTTCATTTCTAAAACAGTCGGTTGGGGACCTGAGTCGGTCGGTTGACACCTCAACCGATCAGTTGGGACCCATGAAACAGTCGGTTCACTTCTGAACCGGTCGGTTCGTGGTCCTGATCAGTTCCCGATTGACATTTCCTCTTTTGTTTCAAATTGGTACCAAATACCAATCCTTGTTCCAATCAAATTGGGCAAGTGAAATGAAAAGAAATTTCTCACCAATCTTACTTTCCCAACTTGCTCGCTTGGACCAGTTGAGCTGATCGGTTCAACACTTGAACTGGTCATTTCACCCTATCCATGAGCCGATCGACTAACCACCTGAGCCGATCAGTTCACCATGCTCAGCCGATCGGTTCACCAAGCTCAGTCGATCAATTCATCACATGAGCCGATCAGTTGGGAGTGCAGATTGTGCAGAAACAGTCAATTGCAGTTTCAATCAATCTGATACTCTAATCAATCGGTCCAACACCTTGAACACCATGATACTGAGCTATAAATTGATTGAGTGTTTAATAGAACTACTAAACTCCTTTAGTAATCAATCTAAACATTGTTTGTGGACAAAACTCCTCTTCCAGGTTAAATCCTATGTGTATGACCCTGTAGGTCCTTTTCACGTTGGCAGTGAAAGTCCATAACACTTATGACTTCACAAGCAAAGAGCGGTGCCTATTCACACATCAGTGCTACCCAAGTGAAATAGAAAGTTGGAGAACAACTTTCAATCCTACAATCTGTGAATGGTGTTACAGTGAATGTATAATTCCTTTGTCACTGATATCCCGAATGAACTCGAGGAATGGAATAGTCATCCTGTCAATGTTCATTCACTTTCTTGATCTCAGAGTAGATTGGAAAAGATATGTATGACATCAATATCACATACTGATTCACACATGCGTGCACACCTTTCTCAATCCTACTCATCAAGCGGCCATGGATATCAAACTCCCTCAGGAGGAACAAATCCCGTATCTTTCACTCACCCCTCAAAAGCCCCATGTGTCAAAGCCACCCAATCATCACCTTTATAACAACCCATGTTTCAGGACTGTGTTTTATGATGTCAAAGTGTGCCCAACGACATGTATTGAGTGTAGTGATTTCAGGTCAAAGAATCACACTCACCACCATCACTGTGAGTACTGACTGTGACTACCATGTCATGGTTCCATGTGTCAAACTCACAGTGGGTCTGTTCGTTACACTTCTTCTCTAACAAGTACCTATGTGTTTGGTTTGATATCTCTATATCATGACTAATGAGATTCAGTCATCAACCAACACCACAATCTAGTCTTATGTGTCATTGCTATCTATCTACCTTCCACAATGACATCCGACTAGGGACATAACAAGAATGTACAAACTCTTAGCATCCGTATGATCTCATTGTTTAGGTCCTCAACCTGAAAGCATACGTCATTGAGTATTGTCATTCTCTGGACATTCAATTTGTTCTATCACTATCTCATATGACTGAACCAGAAAGAATTGGAAGCTTGCCTTTGATGTTTATCAAATCAATCTTAATGTATCCCACCAATCATCCCATGATTGGCTCTCAGGGCATACATACCAACAGACTCCTACTTGCACTGCGAGCCAATCACCCTTGAATCATATTCATAGTGATCTTCAAACATGTCCCACATGTTACTGTGCTCTACTGCGAACATAGTGAGTTATGGCAACACCTTGCCAAAGTCAGTTTTAACTGCATGTCTCTCATCTCTTCGCTGTACGTCACATGTATGAGATGGAGTTGTCGTAATATGCGATCTAGTATTCCTTTGCTAACCTTTAGCCACATTGCATGATCAAGGATTCCATACTTGTCATTGAACTCTTCATTATCTCCATAGAACTAGTACTTCTTAAGTACTTATCAAGTTCTCATGGTATTCCTATTACCCTTACTGGAAGTAGACAGACATCCACTCGTCATGTCTTACATACGAGTTATTAGGCTGAGCACATCATATTTCCATGTCCTACATATAAGATGATGAATGCATTTTATTCTTTCCATGTCGATACATGCAAGATAATGGGATGATTACATACATGATAGATCCATATCTATTCTTAGTGTTCCCATTCTTCGTAAGAATTGGACACTTGGCCTTGGGATACTAACTCCATGTAACATGGACAAGTTTTCTCCCACTGAATCTGTGCATACTCAACCCTTCAGTATAGATTGTCAATGTATGCTTTCTTTTTTTTAGGTCAAGAGGTTTTTGAGAACTATCTCTATAGATCTCTATTCCTATCACATAGCAAACATCTCTAACTTCCTTAAAGATAATTTCCACTTTTGGATTTCCATTCTAGAACATTTCCATTTCACATCAACATGTGGAATGTGAACACGCTCCCACTAAATCACAGATCCCTTCTTTATCTTTAACATATCAGTAAAACCCTTTGACTAGATCATCAAAGTAAAGATCTAATTTTGAGTTGCTTGTACTCAATCAATCACATTCATTAGTCCATTGTAACTTATAGACTTCATTTGCATTAGTGGATTCATAAACCTTATAGGTTGTGTCACGTACACATCCTTGTTTTATTCCTCATAGGAATGCGGTTTTAGTATCCATATGCCAAATGTCTTAGTCATTAAGTTGCAATCAACAAGCATCATCCTTCTCAAAATGTTATCCATGTGTCTTAACACTTAATATTCATTTGCACTTATGGATTTCGTCCAATGGGTTCTACCATCAAGGTCATACCTTATGGTTCATATGGATGTCGTTTAGGATGTAATGGTCCTAAACCATAACTCAAAATTTGGTTCCTCATATTCATCTAGATAGTTGACTCATCACATGAACAACTCATCACATAGATAAACGAGGTGTATCCGTCAAGGATATAATAACTTACAACTCCTTGTGATTCTTAATGTCCTTTATTAGTGTGGGGTATTCTTTTATTAAGAAGAATTCAGTTATTTGATAATCATTCTCTAACTCCTTTGAGTATGATTCCTTCTTGATTTAGACATCGCAATGCCCTAATCATGAGTTCACTGTGATACACTATCGTAATCACTCATAAGGATCTCAAACATTTGGTCCAAGTATTTCATTCATTGATCTCATCAAGAATTAACACTTTACCAAATTTGCACTTCATCTATGATAATCTAGAACACTTCAAGATATTCATATTGGTATTTCTCTAAACACCATTTGAAGTATTAGCATTTGTTCCAATAGGTATGTAAATACATCACATGTATCATACCTAATAGGATAATCATTCTTCGACTACCTTTAGTGAAGATTGATTAATCGTGTCCAAGATATTCATGTCTCTTACTAGTTCTCAAACCAAAAGAGTCTAAATTTATCCATCACATGGAAACTAGAAATGAATTTCTCATGATTGATGCTAATTTGATTGTTTGAGTTATCTATAACTTTTAGGTATCATTTTATCTTATGGATATCAAATACCACAATATAAACATGGCATTGCCACAAAGATCATATCTTTAGAAATTGAAACATCTCTTCATTGATTGCCATCATTGTCATACAATATGCAAAAATAAATTGGTTCTATCTATTGGCAAATATGCAATAGCAGTTCATAACTGTATTACATTCCTTTTAGGCTGAAAATAAAATAAAGTACTCCTTACTATGGCGGCAACAGTTGCCCCATTTATTGAGTGCTTTACACTTTACATCTTGGTATCATATACCTCAAAAGTGTTACAAGTTTACTTTCATGACACCTTTAAGTAGAGACGTTTGTCGCCTCCTTCTTCTTTTGTTCTTCTAGATATAGAGGGAAATCCCTCATACACCCTTTCCCCATGTACCTTGAGGCTGAAGACGGCTTGGATTGCTGGCTAGCATCAGAACACTTCTTTGCTTTGCCCTTGTCCTTGGCCTTAAGAATTACCTTTTATTTGATCATATTAAAGATTATGGTTTGTCTTTTTTCATCTTTGCCTCTACTATCCTCAACATGTCCAACAACTCTATCAACGCTTGTCAAAGTTGTTCATCATGAATTGTATGATTCTCACAACATTTGCAGTATCATACCAATAGCCAACTCTTGGCTCAGAGGGAATCCTTCTTAGTCAGGTTTTCCACATACTCAATCACATTGAGTGTGTGAATACCTTACTGGATCTCCTTCTATCATGACATACTAGGATAGTGTCTTGGAGACATCATATGTCTCATGTTGTCTCTACAACTCATAGTTCAGAGAACAAAACATCAAACACTCCTCATCAATGTCTTCCTCGGTATGCTTCCATAAGCATACTTTCAGCCATTGATATGGTGGGATCGAGTTCATCTGGTTCTGGTATAACTAGGACTTAGAGCTTTCACTCTACGATTGAGAACACTTCTCAACGTCCTAACCAGTCGTGGAAAAATTCCCATTTAATTTGTCCTTTTCAAGGACTGATCGCAAAGAAAAGTGATTTTTGTTTGTTGTCATTTGTACTACAAAAGGAAATATGCAATTTTAGTCCAAAAACACATTTTTTTTAACTAATTTGATTGATTTGAAAAGTTGACAATATAATTAGGCCTTTAATTAATTATCGCTCCCACTATTTTACTTCAAATTGATAACCCTCACCATCAATTCAGAATATTGTAGCGTACAACCTTCTAGTGGGCAAGATCCATATTTCATCAAGTCATGAGTCAGCTTTGGATGATCGCCCACAATCTTGACTATTTAGGTAGGCCATCATGCCAATTGCATCATATGCAACTATTGATTAATGAACATGCACAACACCTTGCCATGAACATTCCTTGCCTCTGGGCTTAAACGCTCTAAGAATCACCAGTTAAGTCTAACCCAAAAGCCGACACGGTAAACATGCACCCTGCTTTCACAGAACCTACATGTCTACCCTTCACACTTCCACAAAATCGATGACACACCACGCTTTTGCGTAACCTACGGTTGGTCGATCGAGTTTTTCATGTGAGCCGCTAATGGAAGGCATATAAGACTTAATATTTTAATGAAGGATTCGGTTTTATATACATATACATATACAATCACGACAATACATAGTATGTATCATATACATGTTATATCCCACAGAAAACATGCAAAACAATAAAAGCGATGATTATGGCCATCCTAATGTGATTCCTCGAGCCAAGAGGAATAACGGTCATCTAGGTCTACATAACATGCAACTTGTACAAGATGAACTATGTGCTTTGCCTTTCTGGGTTTCATCAACTCATCACATGACTGATCGGCTCACCATTAGGTCGGTCGGCTTGGTGCCACCAGCCGATCGGTTGGCTCCTCCAACTGATCGGTTCGCTTGTTCATCGTGCATCTCATCATGGCTGCCACCCACTCGTCTCGCTCCTAGAACTAGTCATCAACCGATCAACTCACTCCTTGAACTGATCGTCTGGAACGTCAACCGATCAGTTCACTCCTTGAACCGATCGTCTCAACTGTCGTCAGGATGTCCGTCATTCTTTGACCTAATAGGAAATAAAATTCTATCCTATTTTACATTGTAAAAAGAAAAACCTCGAGTTATATTCAAGGGGAGTAAAGGTTGGAAAGAAATCTCGAATTATTTTGAGTTACATCAGGAATAGGAGAAAGGGAATCGGTGTGCAGACTAAGATGCAAGCAACCACATACAACCATACACAGATAGGGTTTATTGGCCATAACCACGCTATACATCCACCACAAAACTCATTTAAGGGTGACGCGTATCGATTGCATTCATATTACATATCATATATGTATATTGGGATTTGTGGATTTAGGATTGGACATGCATAAAACCAATTTTATTCGCATCATATGCAATAAATAAAGGCGACAAACCAAAATTGATCATATCGATAATCCTAAAGTATAGATCAGTTGACGCAGCTCTGATACCACTGTTGGGTTATAGGGGAGGCAGAGAAGGCAGCGAAAACAAAAATGTTCTCCTCCCCAAACCCAGAACAAGGAAATGTGTCAACGTCTATACAATAAGAAAGGGATGGTTTGTGGAATCATACCTTGTCCTGAGGCTTGATCGGCGACAATACCTCGCGCCTTGCGCGATCTTCACCTCCGGTCTTGGACGGTGTCTGTGCAGCTCCTGGTCACACTGGGACTGTCGACTCTTGGTCTCACAGGGACTCTTGGGATTGACAGCTGTCCTCCGAGCGGCAAAAATCTCCCGCCTCTGAAGTAGTCCACACGGACCACCTGGAACTCCAATCTCCTTGTCTCACAAGGAATTGGAAGGAGTCACACCCTCCTATCAGCATACTAGTCACTGATACACTCTCCTGCCACCAGTCGCTTTCTGCAGTTGTCATTCCCTTACTGTGCCTCCCTTATCAGGTAGCACTTTCTCGGACTCTCTCGGTTACCAAAACCAGAGAGAACGACAACTTTACAGAGCAACTGGTTGCACTGAGTTGTTCTTTGAGAAGCCCCCAATACCCCTATATATATAGGAGGGTCATGGGACAGGGTTCTCTATCCTGGGCAATGCGGGACTAAAGCAGGAGTAGAAGGGTTCGAGATTTTCAACAAAAACAACCAACTGCGTGACCTGAACCGATCGTTTCATTTCTGAAACGGTTAGTTGGGGACCTGAGTCGGTCGGTTGACACCTCAACCGATCGGTTGGGACCCATGAAATGGTCGGTTCACTTCTGAACCGGTCAGTTTGTGGTCCTGATCAGTTCTTGATTGACTTTTCCTCTTTTGTTTCAAATTGGTACCAAATACCAACCCTTGCTCCAATCAAATTGGGCAAGTGAAAGGAAAAGAAATTTCTCAACAATCTTACTTTCCCAACTTGCTCAGTTGGACCAGTTGATCCGATCGGTTCAACACTTGAACTGGTTATTTCACCCTATCCATGAGCCGATCGACTCACCACCTGAGTCGATCGGTTCACCAAGCTCAGCCGATCGATTCATCACATGAGCCGATCGGTTGGGAGTGCAGATTGTGTAGAAACAGTCAATTGTAGTTTCAATCAATCTGATACTCTAATCAATTGGTCCAACACCTTGAACACTATGATACTGAGCTATCAATTGATTGAGTGTTTAATTGAACTACTAAACTCCTTTAGTAATCAATCTAAACATTGTTTGTGGACAAAACTCCTCTACTGTAGGTAGAAGATGACTAGATCAACCATCAATCTACCATCCTACAGTCACTATAGATGTGACACATTAAGGGGGTTCCACTTGACTAGGGATAAATTTTGGGGTAGTTGAACTAATTTTTAAATATGGAATCAAATGTATGAATTGCATTGAAAATGCTCTTCTTGTCAGATTTCTCTAGCCTACTAGGATTACCCTTTTCCCATTAAACTTGAAGGGAAATTCGTTAACAACTTTTCCAACCGATATTAGTTTTTTAGATAAATTTGAATAAATTAAATAGTCAAATCTGGATCCTTTGGCAAATCCTTAAATTGATTAACCACACCACATGAAATACCCTTTTTCTCTCAAATTCTAGAATTATTTTCATTTCCTTACTATTTTAAAGTATACCAAAATTGAGGATGAGATATTCTTGTTTGATTCTTCAAACATTGTTTTGCCATTCATGACTAGACAATTACTCTATTAATTATATGAAACACTACATATTTTATTTTCTATTGGAAACTGTCAAAAATTCCATAATTTCATTTTTTGAAAATCCATAAAGTCATTATCCTTTAGTTATGCATGAATTCTTTTTATTTATTTAACTTGTCCCTCAAGGACATATTTGCAACACAAATAGTCTCATGGGTTTGACTTGGGCCATGGGTTGCACCCATTCCACAAAGTGGTCACCATTGTAAATCTATAATTCGTGAAAATTTCTTATTCAATCAAGTCTTATATTTATGTATTTCAAATTTACAAAAATTTGAGGATATAATATTCACATCCCTTTAAAAGGAACTTTTTCCCAAAAATTCAGACATAGTAAGGTTAAGGTGAATGATATCTCATCTTAGTTTCAAACCTAAGGGTTAGCGACCCTACTTAAATATTTTTTAACATCTTCTACTGGCATGCAAATTCCTCACATCATTATTAAAATTGGTACTTGAAATCAATTCAAGGTATATACACATCCTTAATATGATATCATCTCATTTTCTATTACATTTTGATTTGTGATTTCAATTTCACTTGGTGATTACTCTTTTCACCCAAGTTCCAATTTATTATTCATTTATTTTCACACAAGGGTGTGGTAACACCTCAGACCCTAGTTTATGTCATAAAGTTCAACTTAAAGTGTTCATTCTCATATGTCAACTTTAATCATAACATGCATCTACCAAACTCTCTCACTCATAATAAGATGAAATAAGCATTTGGTTTCATCCCAAAATCAAAGTTCATCTCATTCTAACAGTGGAGATGGTGTACCCACACATTGTCTCAAAAATTCTAATTTTAGGTTTAATTATCCTCAATTAATAATTCCAAACTATGTACACTTATAATCCCACCATATTGTTATATTTCATGAAGTCAAGTGCCTTTCTAACTCTTGAGTTTGTGCACACTCCTTTTGAGATCTTATTATTACATGAATTCTTGTACCTTTGACATTTACACCTCATGTCTCATTAGGCTTAGTCATTTCCTCAAGGTCTCTATGGGTAAATGTACCATTGGAGTGATATCATACTTATGCATTTAGGGAGTACCTCTCATATTTACCCCTTGGGCCTCATGAGCTCATGAAGGTGGCCAATCTCCAGACCCATGGGCCTTGGGCAAACATGGATAGCTACCTCTAGACCCTATGGTATTATGCATTCAGGTCACAATCACATCCTAATCTCATCGGTCTTATGTACCTTTAATCCTCCCTACTTGACCATAGGATTGACTTAGGGAACTACCCTTCGTAGGGTTTATTGAGATATCATACCTAAAAAAAAATCAAAGCTTTAGGTTACATTCAAAATTACCTCAATTCTCAAATTGAGTGTTTAACTCACCCGTCTAGGGGAGGTCCTAGCCTAGGGTGTCTTCTTGGCCCAGAGGAGGAGGTTAGTCTTTCTAGACACAACCTGACCACATAGGTCTAGGGTTTTTCCTTCCCTATAGGTTTTTTTTCCCTCTGTTGGGTTGACCCACTCCAAGTGGAGACACAAACCCTAAAAAGTTGATTCGAGGGTTTCATAATTTCATTTTTATCCAACCTAATTATGCATTTTCTATTATAAATTCACAACCCTTGTTTGCTCAATGTTTGGGATGCCCCCTGATGGGGTTTTGTCCCTGCATTGGACTTGGGACACCTTCCTCTCCAGGGGCTTGGTGCTTTACAACCTTTCCCAATCTGGGGCTTGACCTTTTGTGACCTTCCCTATCTAGGGCTTGGTCATCTAAACTATGGAATTAGGCCACCTTCCCTATCTATAGCTTGGTGCCATATCAACCTTCCCAATCATGGGCTTTACCTTTCTTGACCTTCCCCAACAGAGGCATGATCTATTATGGCCATCCCCTCTAGGGGCTTTATCTTTTCTGACCTTTCCCTGTAGGGGCTTGATCATAGTCATCTCAATGAATTTCTTTCCATATTCAAACTTCTAGAGATAGTATGGGGGGTCCGTGCATGTTATATTTATATCATGTGTTACTCATAGGTTTCTTATTTTTCTTAAACACTTCACATGAATGTCTTGCTCCATATACCTACATGCATGGGAGACTTGTCTCCTAATATATTTTCTTTATATAGTTTCCTAACTAGGGTTCTTATAGGTTGGTTTCTATCTCACCCACTCCACTCCTATTTCCTAAGATTAGGGTTTAGGGTTCTGATCAATGACTAAAATTTGTCACTTAGGGTTTCCATGTCTCTTGACCCACTAGGGTTTTCCTAAACCACCCTATCTCCATCTAGGGTTTAACCTTCCTAGGGAAAACCCATCAAATATCTTACTTACTTTATCATTATTTCCACATTACATGTTAGTTAATTGCAGAGGATGCCTTAATCCTACTTCTTCTCAAAAACCCTAACTTGATATGAGGAGGGAAGTATCTTTTAGGATTAATTCAGAAAGAGGATGAGAAGTGGATGATATTAGAGATGAGGAGACTTACAGAAAACATTACTTCAGACAAACCCTAGGTTGGCCATGCATGTATCACTGTGGCTAAGGGAGTCCTCGTATACCAACTTAATGGAGCGGAGGAAAATATTTCATGCCCCCAAAGCCATGACCCATTCTAGAAACAATTACCATAAGGTCATGCCTTAATATGTTTCCTAATATTTCTAATAATTACAAAATTATAAACTATTAAATATTATTTGAAAATGTTGGGACTCCAATACCAAATGTAATAACTTTACTTTCTAGCATCCCCCAATTATCGAAAGACCCAAAAAGTTGGGAGTCGTTATCGAAAATTCCCAAGGACCCAGATTTAACCAAATAACAAATAATAGCAAATAGATATTGTTTACAAGATGCTCCTCCAAGGATTTACAAAAATTTCTATCATCAAAACTGTACATATGAGAAGAAGTAGTTCTATCTAATCCTCCTTTACATAGATTTAATGCCTTCAAGTAATTTCATATATCGTATCATATCTTATCATCCTCATTTATTGCATGTACCTAAAATGGCATGAAAAAAAGTTTAGATCAACATATCAAAAAATATTGTGTGCATGGGGTTCATGCAAAAGTGCGTAAGCAATATAACAACATACAATCAATCAATTACTTGCAAATAAGAACTGGCAATTTCTTTGCATATTCTAACTCGTGATAGATATGCTTTCTTGGATGAGATCATTGTCCCTCCATGGCTCATGTGCATCACCCATCTATGCATATCATCCTAGGGTTCAGAACATAATATCTTTCTTTTTGTGGTACTCATAGTGGCATTATAACTGTATAGAATGTAAATAAACACTCAACAGTTTATTTAAACAATTTTGGAGAAACACTTGACTAACAATGAAAAACTATTGCGGGTAGTAATAAGCGTAACCACATACCTTTTGTAGAATCATGTAGATCTTACAGACATAGTTTAAGCATACTATCTGATCAAGAAAGCAAATTAACCAATCGACATTTAATCTGCATGTATGTAAATCCTAAATTTTCACCATCACATTATTCACGTAAAACCCTATTCGGGTCATAGTCTATGGTTTAGGGTTTTCTAGGATTTGGTTAAAGGATATGGGTACTAAATATTAATTCCATCGCATTTTGAACATTAGGTGCAACCCTAATTACTATATCCAACATATCCTTTCATTACGATCACTTAGATCAAATTAAGCTCATTAACAACATGGAGTTGGGACCTTTAACCCTAATTCTTCATATGCATGAACGTTCATGATAGAAACTCTAATTATCATCATTGTGAACATGTTAAATTACCACTATATTCCACATTATCAATTACATCTCAAGGAATCATATTTTACATTATTAACAACATATTCATCAAAAACTAAGCTCTATATGCATTAATAATCAATTTAACACATATTTGCATAACTCTTAGAATTTAAAACTAGAATAAACTCTCAACTATATTTCTTTTGCATTCCTATTACTTTTGTGATCAATTTTCCACATATATATATATATATATATATATATATATATATATATATATATATATATATATATATATATATATATACGGGCTCATTTTTAATACCCACGTGGGTAGCTACTCGCGTACACTTCCTGATATATTTTTTTTGCAATTGTAAAGGAGAATTTTATCTAGCTCCCCAAAAAAATTGATCTAAAAATAATATCATTTGCCCCCCCCCCCAAAATCAAAAAACCCGTCCATATATTTACTGACTGTATATTTTCTACGCAGTTACTATTTTTCTCTTAGAGTTCCTCTATATATCAATACAGTTACTCTTTTGATTCAGAAGAGTTACTCCAGTGTACCATATAGAGGACCATTTTATCTAGCTCCCCAAAAAATTTGATCCAAAAATAATATCATTTTCCCCCCGTAAAATCAAAAAACCCATCCATATATTTACTAACTGTATATTTTCTATGCAGTTACTCTTTTGCTCTTAGAGTTACTCTATATATCAATACAGTTACTCTTTTGATTCAGAAGAGTTACTCCACTGTACCATATAGTTACTCTTTTAACCCCGAGTTACTCCAGCGGGTAGTGAAAATTTGGATACCCGAGCGGGTAACGAATGAACAGTCATATATATATATATATATATATATATATATATATATATATATATATATATATATATATATATATATATATATATATATATATATATATATATAGGGCCCATCTTTATTGCCCGCGCGGGTAGCTACCTGCCCACCCTTCCGATCTCTTTTTTTCAAAAAAAAAATTTCGAAATTGTAGAGGACTATTTTTTCTAGCTCTCCAAAAAATTTGAGCCAAAAATAATATCATTTGTCCCTCCAAAATAAAAAAACCTGTCCTTATATATATCTGTTGTATATTTTATATAGAGTTACTTTTTTTGCCAGCATAGTTACTTTTTTGACACCATAGTTACTTTTTTTACAGCAGAGTTACTTTCTTAGCTAGGAGAGTTACTTTTTTGGCTGCAGGGTAGCGAAAATCCATGCTACCCGCACGGGCAATGAATGAACACCCATTTATATATATATATATATATATATATATATATATATATATATATATATATATAAGTATATATATACATATATATATGTATATATATATATATTGTCGGGTTTTAGAGGAGGCAGAGAAGCAGCGGAAATAAAACAATTTCTCCCCAAAACCCAGAACAAAAGGAATCGCGTCAACGTCTATACAATAGGAAAGATGGTTTGTGAATTCATACCTTGTCCCGAGGCTTGCTCGGAGACAATACCTCGCGCCTTGCGCTGTCTTCACCTCCGGTCTTAGACGGTGTCTGTGCAGCTCCTGGTCGCACTGGGACTGAAGACTCCTGGTCTCACCGGGACTGTCGGGATTGACAGTAGTCCTCCGAGCGAAAGAGGTCTCCCGCCTTTGCAGTCATCCACACGGACTACCTAGAACTCCGATCTCCTTGTCCCATAAGAAATTGGAAGGAGTCACACCCTCCAGTCGGCGTACTAGTCGACAACACACTCTTCTGCCACCATTCGCTTTCTGCAGTTGTCTTTCCCTTGTTGTGCCTCCCTTTTCGGGTAACACTTCCTCAGGCTCTCTCTTGGTTACCAAAACTAGACAGAACGACAACTTCACAGAGCAACTAGTTGCACTGAGTTGTACTTTGAGAAGCCCCCAATACCCCTATACATAGGAGAGTGATGGGACAGGGTTCTCCATCCCGGGAAATGTGGGACTAAAGCAGGAGTAGAAGGGTTCGAGATTTTCCACAAAAACAACCAACTCGCAACCTGAACCGATCGTTTCATTCCTGAAACGGTCGATTGGGGACCTGAGCCGGTCGGTTGACACCTCAACTGATCGGTTGGGACCCATGAATCGGTCGGTTCATTTCAGAACCGGTCGGTTCTTGGTCCTGATCAGTTCCCGATTGACTTTCCTTCTTTTGTTTCCAATTGGTATCGAATACCAATCCTTATTCCAATCAAATTGGGCAAGTGAAACGAAAAGAAATTTCTCACCAATCTTACTTTCCTAACTTGCCCGGTTGCAACAGTTGAACTGATCGTTTCAACACTTGAAGCAATCATTCACCCTGTCCATGAGCCGATCGACTCACCAGTTGAGCCGATTGGTTCCTCAGCCGATCGGTTCATCACATGAGCCGATCGGTTGGGAGTACAGATTGTGCAGAATGAGTCAATTGTGGTTTCAATCAATCTGATACTCTAATCAATCAGTCCAACACCTTGAACACTATGATATTGATCTATCGATTAATTGAGTGTTTAATTGAACTACTAAACTCCTTTAGTAATCAATCTAAACATTGTTTGTGGACAAACTCCTCTTCCAGGTTAAATCCTATGTGTGTGACCCTGCAGGTCCATTTCACGTTGGTAGTGAAAGTCCATAACACTTATGACCTCACAAGCAAAGAGCGGTGCCTAGTCACACATCAGTGCTACCCAAGTGAAATAGAAAGTTGGAGAACAACTTTCAATCCTACAATCCGTGAATGGTGTTACAGTGAATGTATAATTCCTTTGTCACTGATATCCTGAATGATCTCGAGGCATGGAATAGTCATCCTGTCAACGTTCATTCATTTCCTTGATCTCAGAGCAGACTGGGTGAGATGTGTGTGACATCAATATCACATATTGATTCACACGTGCATGTTCATGCCTTTCTCAATCCTACTCATCAAGTGGCCAAGGACATCAAACTCCCTCAGGAGGGACAAATCCCATATCTATCACTCACCCCTCAAAAGCCCCATGTGTCAAAGCCACCCAATCATCACCTTTATAACAACCCATGTTTCAAGACTGTGTTTGATGATGTTAAAGTGTACCCAACGACATGTGTTGAGTGTAGTGATTTCAGGTCTAAGAATCACACTCACCACCATCACTGTGAGAGCTGACTGTGACTACCAAGTCATGGTTCCATGTGTCACTCTCACGGTGGGTCTGTCTGGTACCTTGTTCTCTAACAAGTACCTATGTGCTTGGTTTGATATCACTATATCATGACTAATGAGATTTTGTCATCAACCAACACACAATCTAGTCTTTAGTGTTATTGATGTCTATGGTTATTTCCACAATAACAACCGACTAGGGACCAAACAAGAATGTATACTCTAGACATCCGCATGATCTCATCGTTTAGGTCCTTAATCTAAAAGCATACGTCATTGAGTAAAATCATTCTTTAGACATCTATCATGTTACACCATCATCTCAGAAATAGTTTAAACATATAGATCGGAAACTGCCTTTATTATCATTCAAATCATTTACAAAGTATCTCATTACAATCATCATATGACTTGCTCTATGGGCATACATACCAACATACTCCCACTTGCACTTAGAGCCAGTCACCAAGGAACCTCAGTCCTTGTGACCTAGCATGACAATAATGCTTCTACTGAGAAAGGGCATTAGTCAGTGGATCAACTATGTTGTCTTCAGTTGGTACTTTGCAAATCTTCACATCTCCTCACTGTACGATCTCTTGTATGAGATGGAAGCACCGCAATATGTGCTGGGACCGCTGATGTGATCTGGGTTCCTTAGCTTGTGCAATAGCTCCATTATTGTCACAATAAAGCTCAATTGCATCACATCTACTGGGAACTACACCATGTTCAAAAATGAACTTCCTGATCCACACAGCCTCCTTTGCTGCATGTGAAGCAGCAATATACTCGGCCTCTGTAGTAGAATCGGTAACTGTTTCTTACTTGGAACTCTTCCAGCTCACAGCTCCATTATTAAGGCAAAATACAAATCCTGACTGCGATTTGTAATCATCTTTATCGGTTTGGAGGCTTGCATCGGTGTAACCCTTTACAACCAGCTCTTCCTCGCCACCGTAAACAAGAAACTGATCCTTAGTCCTTTGCAAGTACTTGAGGATGTTCTTTATGGCTGTCCAGTGAGCATCCCCAGGATCTGACTGGTACTTTCTCATCATGCTGAGAGCATACGAGACATCTGGGCGTGTGCACAACATAGTGTACATGATGGATCCGATGGCTGATGCATATGGGATCCCATTCATACGCTCCCTCTCTTCACAAGATTGGGGACATTGAGCTCTAGAGACGGTGACTCCATGTAGCATGGGGATGTTGCCTCTCTTTGAGTTCTCCATGCTGAACCACTTCAGCACTTTTTCGATGTACGTGCTCTGACTTAGACCAAGAAGCCTTCTAGATCTATCTCTATAGATCTTAATTCCTAGAATGTAGGATGCTTCTCCTAAGTCCTTCATTGAGAAAGTATTCCCAAGCCAAGTATTTACCTTCTCTAAGGCTAAGACATCATTCCCCATCAAAAGTATGGCATCCACATACAATATGAGGAATGTGGTTGAGCTCCCACTAACCTTCTTGTACACACAAGGTTCATCTTCATTTTGAGTAAATCCAAACACTTTGACTTCCTCATCAAATCGAAAATTCCAACTCTGAGATGCTTGCTTCAATCCATAGATTGACCTTTGTAGCTTATAGACTTTATTGGCACTCTTTGGATCTACAAAACCTTCAGGTCGTGTCATGTACACATCCTCATTTATATTCCCATTAAGGAATGCAGTTTTAACATCCATCTGCCAAATCTCATAGTCATAATAAGCTGCAATAGCAAGCATGATCATGATGGACTTAATCATGGCAACTGGAGAAAAGGTTTCGTCATAGTCAACACCTTGAACTTGCCAAAATCCCTTCGCAACCAATCTGCCTTTATAAGTTTGCACATTGCCATCCATGTCGGTCATTTTCTTGAAGACACACTTGCACCCTATGGGTTTTACCCCTTCGGGCGGTTCCACCAAAGTCCATACTTTGTTGGAGTACATGGATTCCATCTCGGATCTCATGGCTTCAAGCCATTTCTCAGAATCTGGTCCCTCCATAGCCTCTACGTAGGTAGTTTGATCATCATCTATGATCAAATCACCACCTTCCTGAGTCACAAGGTATCCAAACCTCTCAGGTTCAAGGCGGGTCCTACTAGATCTATGAGGTCCTTGTGTTACCAGATAAGAATGAGATCCCACAACACCTTGTGAATCTCCATTTTCCTCTTGTACATCTACCGGTTCTATGTTTTCTTGTTGGGCTTGAACTTCTTCAAGCTCTATTTTCCTCCCACTGCTTCCTTTGGAAATAAATTCCTTTTCTAGGAACACAGCATCCCTGGCAACAAACACTTTGTTGTCAGTAGGGTGGTATAGATAATATCCCCTTATTTCCTTGGGGTATCCAACAAAATAACATTTATCGGATTTGGGTCCAAGCTTATCAGGAAACATTTTCTTGACGTAAGCCTCACAACCCCAAATCTTCATAAAAGACAAAATGGGACGCTTCCCATACCATATCTCATATGGTGTCTTTTGAACCGATTTAGATGGTACTCGATTAAGTGTAAACGCGGCGGTTTCAAGAGCATGACCCCAGAAGGAAATCGGAAGATCAGCAAAACTCATCATTGGTCACACCATATCCAACAATGTGCGATTCCTTCTTTCAGACACACCATTATGTTGTGGTGTTCCAGGCGGAGTCCATTGTGATACAATACCACGGGCTCACAGAAGGTCCTCAAACTCCTGTCTTAAGTATTCCCCACCTCGAACAGATCGAAGTGCCTTAATACTTTTACCAACTTGGTTCTGTACTTCATTCATGAAATCCTTGAACCTTTCAAGGGTTTCTGACTTATGCTTCGTCAGGTACACATAGCCATACCTACTGAAATCATCAATGAAGGTAATGAAGTACTGATACCCATTTCTGGCATTAATTCTAAAAGGCCCACATACATTAGTATGTATGAGTCCTAATAGATCACTAGCTCTCTCACCTTTACCTGAAAAGGGAGTCTTTGTCATATTGCCCAGCAAACAAGATTCACATGTCTCTATTGATTCATAATCAAAAGAGTCTAGATAACCATCTTTATGGAGTCTAGAAATGCGCTTCTCATTTATGTGCCCTAGACGACAATGCCAAAGATATGTTTTGTTTGATTCGTTGAGTTTTTACTTTTTGGTGTTTACGTTGTATACACTTGTCTCTAAATCTATCAAGTATAGACCATAAGACATTGGGGCACTGCCATAAAAGATCCCATCTTTAGAAATGGAACATTTTCCATTCTTAATAAGAAATTCAAATCCATCTTTGTCCAAACAAGAGATGGAAATGATATTCCTATTTATGGCAGGTACATAATAGCAGTTCTTCAACTCTATTATTAGCCCACTTGGTAGAGTTAACTCATAGGTTCCTACGGCACTAGCGGAAACTCTTGCCCCATTGGCAACACGTAGTTCAACCTCGCCTTTCCCCAAAGGCCTACTTCTCTTAAGATCCTTCACATTTGAACAAATGTGAGCTCCGCATCCGGTATCAAGTACCCATGACGAAGTAGTAAAGTTCATCTCTATCACGTATACACAAGAAGTAGAGATCTCTATCTCTGACTTCTTCTTCCATTGTTCCTTCCATCCTCTCCATGTAGAAGAAATTGGTTTGGCGAGAGAATCCTTCTCTCCCTTACCTTTTGTTCCATTGATCTCTATCAATGAACTTTCTTTCCTCTTCACCAATGCATTAATCATACATAGAGTGGATTCAAAGGCTCCTGGTATATCTAGATTGTGCAGAACACTTCTCACAGTCCTCAACCAGTTATGGAATTTGTTCTCAATTAATTTGTCCATTTTAAAAGATGATTCTTTTGCCATTCTACAAGAGAAAATGCATTTGTCAAAACTCCTTTTGATTTTATTTGAATAAAACTTGATGATAGTTAATTAGGACTTTAATTAATTACCACTCCCACTATTTTCATTCAAATTGACAGCCCTCACCATCAATTCAGAAGATTGCAGCGTACAATCTTCTAGTGGGTCAAGATCCTGAAATCCTCTGAGCCATGGACCAGTAGGGCTGTCACCCACAACTCAGATCTCCCAGGTAGGCAACTCTTGCCAATTGCATCATATGCAACTCTTGAAAGATGTCATATGCAACTCTTTGCCATGATCATCTCCATGCCTCAAGGTACTAGATCCCATCTAGATCACCTTGTTAAGTCCGACCCAAAGCCAACATGATGAATATGCACCCTGCTAGGGCAGACCCACACATTCATCCTTCACGCTTCCACGAGATAGACGGTGCACCACGCTAGGGCGTGCCCACACTTGGTCGATCAAGCTTTTCACGTGTGTCGCATTTGGAAGGCATCTAAAACTTAATATTTAATGAGGGATTTGGTTTTTATATACATATACATATCCAATCACCACAATATATAGTATGTATCATATACATGCTATATCCCACAGAAAACATGCAAAATGATAAAAAGCAATGATTATGGCCATCCTATTGTGATTCCTCGAGCCAAGAGGAATCACGGTCATCTAGGTCTACATCACATGCAACCTGTATAAGATGAAATATGTGCCTGCCTTTCTGGGTTTGATCAGCTCATCTCCATGACTGATCGGCTCACCATCATGTTGGTTGTTCGGGTGCCACCAGCCGATCGACTGGAGCCTCCAACCGATCGGTTCACCGGTCGTCATGCATCTCCTCAGGTCGCCACCCGCTCGTCTCGCTCCTCGAACCGGTCCTCTGGAACACCAACCGATTGGTTCACGCCTTGAACCGATCATCTCAGGTCGTCCGCCAGGTCGTTCTTCGTTCTTTGACATAACAGGAAATAAAAATCTATCATATTTACAATTGAATTGTGAAACCCTGAGTTACATTCGGGGGGAGAAAAGGTAGGAAAAGAAATCTCGAATCATTTCGAGTTACATCAGGAATAGGAGAAAAGGGAATCGGTGCGCAGACCGAGATGCAAGCAACCACACACAGATATAGGGTTTATAGGCCATAACCATGCTACACATCCACCACAAAACTCATTTAAGGGCGACACGTATCGAGTGCATTAATATTACATATCATATATGTATATTTGGGATTTGTGGATTGGACATGCATAAAGCCAATTTTATTCGCATCGTATGCAATAAATAAAGGCGACAAACCAAAATCGATCATATCGATAATCCTAAAATATAGAACAGTTGACGTGGCTCTGATACCATTGTTGGGTTTTAGAGGAGGCAGAGAAGCAGAGGAAACAAAAAAATTTCTCCCCAAAACCCAGAACAAAAGGAATCGCGTCAACGTCTATACAATAGGAAAGATGGTTTGTGAATTCATACCTTGTCCTGAGGCTTGCTCGGCGACAATACCTCGCGCCTTGCGCGGTCTTCACCTCTGGTCTTGGACGATGTTTGTGCAGCTCCTGGTCGCATCGGGACTGTCGGGATTGACAGTTGTCCTCCGAGCGACAGAGGTCTCCCGCCTCTGCAATCGTCCACACGGACTGCCTGGAACTCCGATCTCTTTGTCCCACAAGGAATCAGAAGGAGTTGCACCCTCCTGTCGACGTACTAGTCGCCAACACACTCTCCTGCCACCAATCGCTTTCTGCAGTTGTCTTTCCCTTGTTGTGCCTCCCTTTTCGAATAGCACTTGCTCGGGCTCTCTCTTGGTTACCAAAACCAGAGAGAGCGAAAAGTTCACAGAGCAACTGGTTGCACTGAGTTGTACTTTGAGAAGCCCCCAATACCCCTATATATAGGAGAGTCATGGGACAGGGTTCTCCATCTCGGGCAATACGGGACTAAAGCAGGAGTAGAAGGGTTCGAGATTTTCCACAAAAACAACCAACTCGCAACCTGAACCGATCGTTTCATTCCTGAAACGGTCGGTTGGGGACCTGAGTCGGTCGGTTGACACCTCAACCGATCGGTTGGGACCCATGAACTGGTCGGTTCATTTCTGAACCGGTCGGTTTGTGGTCCTGATCAGTTCCCGATTGACTTTCCTTCTTTTGTTTCCAATTGGTATCGAATACCAATCCTTGTTCCAATCAAATTGGGCAAGTGAAACGAAAAGAAATTTCTCACCAATCTTACTTTCCCAACTTGCCCGGTTGCAACAGTTGAACTGATCGTTTCAATGCTTGAAGCAATCGTTCACCCTGTCCATGAGCCGATCGACTCACCAGTTGAGTCGATCGGTACACCAAGCTCAGCTGATCGGTTCATCACATGAGCCGATCGGTTGGGAGACAGATTGTGTAGAATCAGTCAATTGCGGTTTCAATCAATCTGATACTCTAATCAATCAGTCCAACACCTTGAACACTATGATATTGAGCTATCGATTAATTGAGTGTTTAATTAAACTACTAAACTCCTTTAGTAATCAATCTAAACATTGTTTGTGGACAAACTCCTCTTCCAGGTTAAATCCTATGTGTGTGACCCTGTAGGTCCTTTTCACGTTGGTAGTGAAATTCCATAACACTTATGACCTCACAAAAAAAGAGCGGTGCCTAGTCACACACCAGTGCTACCCAAGTGAAATAGAAAGTTGGAGAACAACTTCCAATCCTACAATCCGTGAATGGTGTTACAGTGAATGTATAATTCCTTTGTCACTGATATCCTGAATGAACTCGAGGCATAGAACAGTCATCCTGTCAACGTTCATTCATTTCCTTGATCTCAGAGCAGACTGGGTGAGATGTGTGTGACATCAATATCACATATTGATTCACACGTGCATGTGCATGCCTTTTTCAATCTTACTCATCAAGTGGCCAAGGACATGAAACTCCCTCAGGAGGGACAAATCTCATATCTATCACTCATCCCTCAAAAGCCCCATGTGTCAAAGCCACCCAATCATCACCTTTATAATAACCCATATTTCAGGATTGTGTTTGATGATGTTAAAGTGTACCCAACGACATGTGTTGAGTGTAGTGATTTCAGGTCTAAGAATCACACTCACCACCATCACTGTGAGAGCTGACTGTGACTACCGAGTCATGGTTCCATGTGTCACTCTCACGGTGGGTCTGTCTGGTACCTTGTTCTCTAACAAGTACCTATGTGTTTGGTTTGATATCACTATATCATGACTAATGAGATTCTGTCATCAACCAACACACAATCTAGTCTTTAGTGTTATTGATGTTTATGGTTATTTCCACAATAACAACCGACTAGGGACCAAAGAAGAATGTATACTCTTGACATCCGCATGATCTCATCGTTTAGGTCCTTAACCTAAAAGCATATGTCATTGAGTAAAATTATTCTTTAGACATCTATCATGTTACACCATCATCTCAGAAACAGTTTAAACATATAGATCGGAAATTACCTTTATTACCATTCAAATCATTTACAAAGTATCCCATTACAATCATCATATGACTTGCTCTATGGGCATACATACCAACATATATATATATATATATATATATATATATATATATATATATATATACTATAAAAAGAGTGAGTTTGTTGCTCAATTTACATCTTTTTCTAAAGAAAAATTACAACCAATTAGAAACAAGGATTCAAAATTCTTGTGTTCTCCTTAACCCTCCGCTCACATTTTCTCTCAACTTTTTTTTCTCTTTATCCTAATTTCTCTCTCCTATCAAAACCGTCTTCGAGTCAAGACACGTCCTCCAAACCATTCACCCAACAACTTCACATTCTCCAATCCCTTCCCTCTTCCTTCCTCAAAGACCCCTCTCTCCCTCCCCACTAAACTCATGATCTCTCCACCTCTCTCCGCACCACAATTTACTCTATTCTTAACTAAATGTCTCTACTATCCGAGTCCGAGTCAACAAAACTCATCACGTCCCTCCCTCTCACACCACGTGTGTGTTAGAATGAGAAACAAATTCCCTTACTTTGCTCCAAAAAGAAACTAACACCCTCGCTACACTTAACCACACGTGGAACGTGGATGAACATCCACAAACTGATTAGGATCCTCAACATATTGAAATGCCTTTTTGACGGCGTGGCTCACAGTACATATATAAGTATCTTCTTTTTTTCTACAGAAGAACTTGCACATCGTTCGCTGGAGCATATATAAAGTAAGGATTAACACTTTTATTATCACGTTCCTACAACTGCAATTACAGAAAACATGTACTTGCATACTGAATTTCATCTATTTGTTAGGCATAAATATTCAGTTTGTGTTAAATCAACAAGTAGAATTCGATAAGGATAATATATGTATATTAGTTTGATCGTTTAAAAATTGTAACCAACTGACATATATTGCAGAACAATCACGTCAACATGCTCCTATATATGAAGCATTAGTTAGGATGAGATAAGAGAAAGTGGCCAAAATTTGCATATAATATACCTCCGTTGAACTAATTTATATTTACTACAACTCCTTACGATGTCAAGAATCATCATGAACTAATTTGTATGCACTGACTCTTTCCCTCCGCAAAACCTCTTCTTCCTCCCACTATGGACCATCACACTTCTACTCTAGCTACTTTTCTCAGGTTTCCAGCTTCAAAGCCTTTCTTTCTCTCATTTCTAGAGGTCTACTGTAGATCACGTTGTGTCCTTTTAGTTGATGTTCCTCGATCAGTTTGCAATGTTCTTAATTCATTATAGTTGTCTTTCCATATATCCTATCCTCCTCGCATTTTCCAGTTCTTATCGTCTCCCGCTCGCCATCCCCAAGTTCTGATGTTCTCAGGTAACTTTAAGTTGATAAATATAACTCAGAATAAGTAGGAAACATAACACGTATTGGAATTATCTGAGTTCCAGCCATCTATCTAAAACTCATGAACATTGCGTTCATGATGGCATCCATTATCATTGGTATAGACATTGGTTTTTAAGTTATTCTCAAACACCATAAGGGATATTTCGGTAGTATGATTGACAATATTGTAGGGATACTACACTTAGTCCTGCCTTCTATCTGTATCTGACATAAACAATCATATCATGTTATACATGTCCATGTACATCCCTACATGTGATAGTGTTAACGGTAGAATAGAAAAGACCACATTTTTATGCAGTTCATGTCTCGAGCACTAGAACGCTTAGAATGTAAAATGGGTCATATGGCAAATTAATTTCTAATTTTAATGTCATATGATATACACAATGGAATACATGTTAACATGAGCACTCATGTCATCATCTAATACGGCTACAGTTCAGAAAATTCTGAGGTTCAACCATACTCTAAAATAGCTATTCACATGTATCATGACTATCCTAGACAAAAAGAGTCATATTTTCCTTCCATGTGCAAATTGTTCTCCTAAAGAAAAAATTGTTCCCCACTATTTTCTCTAACTTTACAATCTCTATTTGTGGTCCCATCCATTAATACCCTTTAATAATTATTTCAACGGTCTGATCATTCTTTTATCAATATGCTTCCCTATAATTATCTCAATTACTTCATTTTTCTCTCTTATCTACAAGCAATGACTTTAACAAACTCCTTCACTCCCTCAATAACTCCTCGCACTCTTTTGGACACTACATACATTTTGTCTCTCTAAAGACTTTATTTCGTAAACTCTTGTTAGTAATAAAAAAATATTTTCCAACAAAAGACAAATACACGACCATCAATTGTACTAGCCGATATATTCCTTTATAAATAGTATTTCCCCAACTATCGCGGTTATCCCTCTTTTCTTTCTCTTATCTGCAAGCAAATGATGTTAACAAACTTCTCCACTTCTTCAACAACTCCTCCCACTTATCCCAATTAGAATACATGTTTTTTCTCTGATAGGACTTTGTTTTCTATTTTTTAAATATTTTATTAATTAATATTTTAATGGGCTTTGTCATAAAAAAAAGAGTTACAACTCAATTTATAGTTTGGGCCTCTACGAATGCATTTATTAATCTAATTTCAATGCATATAAATGTTTTACTAATGCACACAAATATTTTTTAAAATAAATACCTTACAACTTTAATATAAAATTAATGGTTAAAAAAGTTATGCATAAGATTTTCTATTTTTTATTTATTTTTTTATATGCTACTACTAAATAAATATTCGGAATGCTAAAAATAAATTATATATGCATCCTAACATATCAAATATGATTTTCAGACAAGTAAAAATGGTTATCTTTATATTTTTATCATCATTCATCTATGATGTTTTTGTACAAAATCTCCATCTACTACACGGTAATAATGTTTTTACTCATTCCTTCATTCACAATTGCATATATCATATCATAATCATTAAAAAATAGTTTTTGAAAATTTATTTAGAATGATCCAATCAATTTAATGCAGTTTGAATTTTTATAATTGTACTTTACTTATTTTGTCATTGACCATAATTGGATCATTTGTCATGACATTCAAATATTTTACAGTAAACATAATCTTTATTGTAAAATATAACATGATATCACAAAACAAAAGTGAAAAAGGTCATTATTTTTGTGAAATTACTTGTTCATTAGGTCCCCCAAACTAGCTATATTATTATGTAATTTGTTAGTACACATGAAAAAAGTAAGAAAACCAATTAAAATGTCTCTAAGGAAACTTTCTAATTTTTTTTAACATAAATAGAATATAACAAAACAATACCTTTTATACATGTCTTCCTAATTGCATTGGCATCTATATCTAATTTTGTGATTTAACAACATATTATAAGAAAATAGTGCGATTTACCAAATTTAGTTAGTGATCTTCTTAGTTTGCTGCGGTAAGAAACCAATATTCTTTTTTTTCTAAATTGCTTCCTACATATTACTTGCTACATCAATTTTTTAATGTGGAAGACACCTACATTGTTAGCTTATACCATTTTCATGTTCTTTACATGCAAAACATCGATTAACGCCTTGAAAATTACTTTAACTTCATAGAAATATCCTTTATATATATACTTAAATTTAATCGAAGTATGTTTAATTTAAAATGCACGTGCATGGCACGTGTGCATTTACTAGTGGGGGGGGGGTACATTATGATCTGATCTACCGATAATTAACTATGATTTTACAAAAAATATTATCTATGAGACAATAAAGTGCTGCATATTAGCATTATTTATATTATCTATTAAGCAAGCGGGGCCGGGCCCCAGCCAATGGACAATGACACATCCGCTACATGCTTCCGGCACGGCTAGGTTGTGATAACCAGCAAAAAGACCCGCCCACCTATGTGGGATGATTTTTATCATCACCCACACGCAGACTCATCCATCCATTTCGGGGTTAGATTCGTGTCAATGAAGTAGCTCTCATCGGCCAGAAGCTCCACGAGTTAACTGTGGAGTTAAGTCTGGACTACCTACACCGAGAGCCATGACTAGGGGCTTTGTTACATCCGGCCAGGCTCTACGAAGCCAACGAGGTCCCTGGCACTTGCCTGGGGTAGTTGGAGACTGGGGGTCTGAGTTTGACTAGAAGATAAATTCTGAGTAAAGAAAGCGGGGTAAGGGATAAGGAAATACTAGGCCTCAGAATGATCTTGACGGCCAGGGCAGTTCCTGGGATCTCAGCAATGAACTCCCACCACTCATGATGAATCGCGGTAGTCTGAGCGACTATCCCACAATGGAGTTGCACGCTATAATACAGGTGGTTGGGTATAGGTTCCCAGGCTTTGTTGCATCGTCCAGAAGGTTGCAAACACTTCGTCTCTCTACGCTTTCCAATGACAACCCAATTGGCTTAAGACGCCCTGAAACAAGAAGACAGGGCTGGGTCCCCGGAGATGGAGCTCATGCTTGACGGCGGGTTATGGTAGTCTTTTACGAGCAATTAGGGTTGTGTTGGGATCCTCAGGTCCCAACGGATCTAATTGACCGTTAAATAGGCAAGGGTTTAAGTCTAGAGGACTCCATGTATAGCCCAACGACTATAGATCGGGCGTTTCCTTATTGTAGAAGGGTATCGCCTGTGTCGGAGCTTGTTAGGATCGTCTGTGCTCCCCGGTTCTGTTGGATGAAAAATCAGGGAAAGATATGCCGCGTTTGTTATACCGATAAGAGCACACATATACTGCCGCACAGTTTAATGTTTGTTATACCGATTGATAGTCCCCGTTGCAGTGCCGGCACGGCAAGCAGATTCATTAAGGCTGCGTTTGGTGCACCGTCACAATAAGTTTAATTGCCATGGATAAATTAACCAACGGTATGTTATTTTTGTGTTAGATGATTGTTGTTTGGGACAACGGCAAATAAATTTAATGGTAAGATGTCCAGTGTTTGATACACAAGTAAATAACTTTTTTCTATTGACACAAAGTCTATAATGCCCTTTGTTATATGTATGGTGAAATCTGTTAGAAGGATTTGATGGTAACTTGATATTCACGGCAAGTAAACTGATTCTCTGCCGGAAGGATTCTACGCTGCACGTTACTTACAAATTACCCGGTTAACTAAACCTTGCGGCAACTTGTTTATCCTTTTAAACGGTATAACAAACAGTGAATAATTAGCCACTCTAGGTCTGCTTGTCGTGCCGCCGTTAGACCTGTGAAACAAACGCAGCCTAAGTTATTTAATGTTTGTTATACCGATAAGACCACACATATACTGCCGCACAGTTTCGTTAACCAGATAATCAGCAGATAAGCTGGCGCTTGAATTCCTCGCGGCAGAATACAAATTAATCTGCCGCAGACAACAATTTCCCATGGAATGCTTCTAATTGATCTTTTAATACATGAACGTCAGGATATACTAGACTTTGTTCACATAGAGAATGATTATTTACCTGTCTACCAAACACTTTCCAAACACCAGATATCTTGTACAAAAATAACAAAAATAACACACCACTAGTTAATTTATCTGCGGCAACTAAACTCACCACAACTCTATACCAAACACGAAGAGATAGAGCAGGGCGAGAGATAATCACAGTTACTATTAGCCTTTGTTTCCCATTCTAAGGCAGGAGATGATTGGATCACCATCGATCTGTCATCCGACGGTGACTACAGATGTGACGGATTAAAGGGGTGCCACTTACCCAGGGATAAAGTTGGGGGTCGATGAATTAATTTCCAAACACAGAATTAAATGTATTAATTACATTTAAAATCCTCATTCTTCTCAAATTTCTCTAGCCTACTAAGATTATCCTTTTCCCATGAAACTTAAAGGGTAACTCACTAACAACTTTTCCAACCTATATTTAATTTTTTAAATAAATTGGGATAAGTTAAATAATGGAATCTTGCCCCTTTGAAAAATCTTTAAATTGATTACCCACACCACAAGGAAAGTCGTTGTCCTCTCAAATTCTAGAATTATTTTATTTTCCTTATTATTTTCAAGTATATCAATTAATAGTCATGTTGAGATATTCTTGTCTGATAACTCAAACATTGTGCTTCCCTTCATGACTAGATAATTATTCTATTAATTATCTAAAACACTACATATTTTATTTTCTTTTGGAAACTTGTCCAGAATTCCATAGTTCTATTTTCTAACAATCCATAAAGTCATTATTGTTTATTTATGTACAAATTTCTTTCATTTCTTTAACTTGTTCCACAAGAGGATATTTGCAATGCAAATAGTCTCTTTGGGCCTCACTTCGATCATGGGTTGCACCCATGCCACAAAGTGATCACCATTGTTATTCTATAATTTGGAAAAGTTGCTTATTCAATCAAGTATTATATTATGTATTGCAAATTTACCAAAATTTGATGATATAACATTTCTTCTACTTCATTTTTGGCTCTCATTTGATGGAGTCCTAGAACTTTATTATTCTTTTTTATTAGGCTAATATTATTAAAAAAACATGTATAAGTAGACCTTAAGGGATAAATACTTGAAAGATGATTTGGTAAAAAGACCTTTTCTAACTATTTAATTGAAAGTAATAAGATCATGCTAAGAATAAAGAACAATTAAACAAAAATTAATGCAATTTTAGTGTAGAAGGAGGACTCATCCTCCATAATCTTAAAACATAACTAGTTCTATTTTTGTGCAAAACCCAAGTTGGGTTCCTTAAGAGGAAGGATAAACTAGGGTCTTCACCATAATTTTAGGAGAAACTAAAACATGTAGTATAGCATCCTTGTATTCTTCCATCCCAAAAACCCCTGGGAACAAGAGGATGAATTGTGAAAATGTTAAACAATTGTGTTAAAGTGTGATGTGAAAGAAGAAAAAATACATGAACAAATGACATCATGTGTACAATGAAAACATTCTTAATGTTCAACATGAATATTACTAGAACATGAGTTATTACAACAATATAGTTACAAATTGAAAAGAGAAATGAAGAAGTCTGAACATGTAAATTAACTAGGATCATAAAACATTATGTACAATATGTACACTTACTCACTTACCATCTTTTATCCCATGGCAGCTCTAAACATAAAGATTACATAAACAAGAAGATAAACACACAAGGTGTTGGTACATGAGCACAAAGATACATATATTAAGGTTCATAACTTGTAATTATTAACAAATATATAATAATCATAGAAAACATTTCTTTAATAAGAGAAAGTGACCATTTTGCTCATTTTTCTAGATGAGTTACATTACCAAGGTGGACTGGTATGCTCAAACCTATGTACCAGTTTTCTAGAGTCTTTCTATGTATACCTTGTACTCTAAGAAACTCCATGTACATCTTGTTCTCTAGGAAAGTGTATTTGTCAACATAATTACATCACTTTCAAGGGGGATAATGAGCACATCAATACCTATAAAACATCTACACATACTTTATAGTTTCAAGTGATAAAATGTTGAGTACATATAGTAATACTACATGTATATATTTGTATGGAAGAGCATACCAACATATCATGAATTAAACCAAGAAAGTTGTATTCATATAATATAATAAAACACAAATACATTACTTGTTTAATAACATTTAATCATCTACATATTTAAGAAAGTTGTATTCATATAATATAATAAAACACACATACATTCTGATCTTCCTAACATACTAATGATCATCTACATATCTAGTCATAACTTGTTTAATAACATTTAATCAACTACAAAAATTATCTTAACTTTTTTAAATTTAGATGCACATTAGGTTTTAGCCAGACATAGGTTTCAATTGATCTTATATGTGTTCTAATATTTTACTATTCAAGTGATCATTAGAAGGGTCTGGACAAATTTCTAATCTTGGATCTATTTTCTTGAATTAATATGAGGTTTATAAGATCTATTTAGAAATTATCGAAGAATAACTAATATTGAGTTAAACACTTAGATCAGATTACATATATGTCTACGTGATATCAGTGTTCAATAACAATTTTTGGATATTTAATCATCAACCTTTAGCAAATGAGTACAGTTAACCAATTCGAGAAAGGAGAATGATAATCTGAATTAGATATCATTAATAAAAGTGCCTCAAGATTTTGACCTAGGGGTCTAATAAAGATGATATGTGCCTTCTGTTCACAGGTATTTTGGGGTCATTTATTGGTCATAGAATATAATTTGTCATATTTTTATGATTTGGTTTAATTTTAAGAAATTAAATTGAATTTAGCTGGTGTATACATTAGTGCATCATTGGTCCTATATGCATGACTCAACATTGGGTGGCTTCAAGAAATATATGTCGCCTCATAGGGTGCACGACCGTCATGCTAGACTATGGCTCGATTGGTTGGTTTTTGATAGCTAGATTGACTTTTAGGATGGGTCGTCAAACTATCCACCCCCTTCCTTTTTGTTGGATCAAAAGGTCTCTTGAGGGAGGGTGTATAGAGATAAAAGGACTTCAATTAAATTCATTAGACCTTCAAAGTACTTCAAGAAGTAGGATTGCAAATATGGAATTTGATGTGTAACTAAACATATAGCAAGGATAAGAGAGATTGAAACAGCTCAAGCACAAGCTATGTAGAGTGGTTCCAAACTCCAAACTAGGAGAGTGTATATCCACTACCCTAGAGAGGTCAAGCCCTAGCATTTTGCAACCATTGCATACTTATATTCCATTATAAGACATACAATAAAAGCTTCATTTTGTAGGGAAATGGTACCTAGCCTTCCTTTTTAAGGACTAAAAGGAATCAATAAACCTTACAAGGTTTGACCTATCCTTGGATCAAGTGTCTTCAACCTCTATAAGGACTTACCCACTTTTGCAATGAGTTGGACACCTTCACCAAGGAGATCCCCTCTTGTCACAAGTCTTACACATTGAAGAAATTACCCACTCTTCTGAAGGATATTCATCCTTCACCTTCTCCTTTACCTTGGAGAAGCTTTCACCAACTTTTCTCTTAAGAAAGGATTGGGAAAGGGAAGATTTGAGACATTTACCAGAGTAAAATGGAGTAGATCTCTCACACATAGCCAAGTATGCAAGAGAGAGAAAGGGGCTCTATGTGGACAAATACACAACTATAGCTAGGAGAAAGATAGGCAAACTTGGAATGAAGTCCAAGGACCCCTATTTATGGTTGGGGTGTCCCCTAGATATTAGAAGCACTTCAGAAAGAATTATGGTCATTTGGGTGTTGCCACAAATCTATTTTTTATATTTGCAGTACTCTAATGGCTAGAAACACTTTTCCAGCACACTCTACACAGTGCAGTTGGTCGAGTTTCAATAAAGTTAACTCGACTGAATTTACTATTTGACAAACAAATTTTGATTTGTCGGTCAAATTTATCCTCGAAGAAACTCGACCAATGATTTAAAATCACTTTGTCTCTACTGGGTGTCAGTCGAGTTTTTACTAGGACAAACTTGGTTGAACCTGGTTATTTCCAAGACCCATCCTAGGTGCTGATCGAGTTTCTAAGAGGGAAACTCAGCCAAATAGGGTGTCTATGATGCTTCTTGGAATTTTTCATCAAAGTTCCTAAATGTTCATTTTAATTGCTCTTGATTTTTTCTCATCTTAATTACAAGTCATAGCATCAATACAAATGATCACAAAAACTGTCCTAAGTCGTTTAGGGTGTTTTCAACAAAAGTGCATTTGCATTGACTTTGGCTTGTAATGGGTCAAGCTAGGGCTTGATGGAATTGATCATTTTCATGTACCTAATACCTAAAATCAATATCAAATAGACACAATAAATATGTATGAATAGAATGGTTAAGTCATCATAAAAATATGGACAATATATATCAGTTAGGTCAATACTTCTTTATTTGTGTTCCCCATGATACATATATCTATTCTTCTAATCCAACATGAGCATTTTTGCATGAGGGAACTATAGAAATAAATATATTAGTCTTAGGGACTGCTTTCAGTCCGAATATGGTGCCATCGGTCTGATGGATTTCCTCTACGAAGCTATTTTGAACAGATGCACCTCCGCGGGCTTTGGAGATCGAGGTGATTGTTAGCTATGGGAAAAGTCTTAAAATTTATAACTTGAGCACTACCCCGCAAGTATACGGGTGTGTGTAGTGTATTTAAGATCATCCATGGAGCAAGGTAGAATTAGGAACAAGTGTGTTAATCTTCAACAGTCTATATCAATTTACTAAGATCGATTTGGTTTAAGGTTGATCTACTTTGCAAACAAATGAAAGTTGTAAACACTAATCACTTAAATAGAAATTTAGATCAGATTTAAAAGATCTTGGTTATGGGATTTTACTTCCATATCGCCACTCATATAGAACCATGAGAATTAATATACTAATCAACATGCAAAGGAGGTTTGTTGTCATTAAACACCTCCCAGTGTTATGATACAGTCCTAAGCTCCACATAAAATTCCCCACTTATGCTTAGATCTGAACCACAAACCTTGGATCTTTGACATAATCCCAACCACTCCCGTGGTCAAGAATATGTTATGAAGAATGCTACTTCATACTTCTCAACATGCCTTCCCAGATCATAGAAAGAAGCATAAAACCTACAAGTAAGATTGACAGTCATGCAATCAAGCAATTATACACCATAGCATAACTTAGAACAACAAATTAACTAGTATTAGTACAGAAGTCAGAGTTTACAAGAGTATTTATATGGGATCTACTCTCCCATGCCCAATAAATGGAAGTCTACTCGTTCATGATGGTGAAACACAAGCACATGCTATAGATTTGAGAGATAATCATTACTAGAGAAAGGAAGAACAAAGGAAATCCAAGGAACAAAGAAAAACTCTAGTTTGAAGATGAAATTTTCCCTTTTTAGTGTGTCTTCTCGAACAACCTTCTCTTTTGAGTGGCTGGCATGGAGAAGAAAAGCTTGCACTGCAATCCTTGAAGGAGAAATGAGTAGAAAAGAGGTTCTCTCCCAAGAAACCACCTGTTCTTCCCAAAAATAGCCTCTCCTCTTCTATGGTACATTCCCTAGTCGAAAAGTGTTTCAAAATGGAAAGATATGACTACCCCATATGTGTGCATTCATATTTAAAATGAGGGACGGTTACTTTAAATTTTATGAGAAATCAATTGAGACACGCAATGGTTTAGGGACTCACGTCATATCACCTTTTATAACTAATGCTGAAATTACTTGGCTTGGGGTGTACACAGTATGCACTAGAAGGACCCTATGTATCTCGGAGTTGGTGAAGTCCAAGGTCAGAACTAACTAGATTGGACATGGTGTGTGGTAATAAACACACACATTGTGTTTTGACAAAACTTCTAGCGAGATCATTTGACTGAGTGGACACGACATGTGGTCTGAGAGACATGTCGTGTTTCTTTTCTTCATGGGGAATGGAATTCATCTGTAAACTTAGAGGTTGTATGCAAAAACACAAACACCATGTCCAATGCAGAAACTTCAATAATTCCTTTGTGATATGTGTGATCTCTTTGGGAATCCAACTAAGGTTGGATTTTGGTTTGATTGACCCCATTTCCTCATCATAGTCATGTACCTAAGTTCACAAACATGCAACAAGTAAAAAAACTAAAAAGCAAAAAGAACTACCATGATTTAGCATGTAATTATGCCCAAAATGAGTGGAAGGTGCATAAAACAATGGTCCAAAAAGTGATATGATTTGTGTAGGTCAAATCCCCCTAAGCATGAACCATTGCTTGTCCTCAAGCAAAAAGAAATAAATATATGGCTAATGATAAATAGATGCACACAACATTGGATCCTCATTAATATGAATTGATACATCAAAGGATGGCTAATTCATCATTTAGATATGTGATTAATCATGAAACCAATTCTCTCTCACAAGCTAAGAAATTAAGTTCAAATAGATATTCAAATTGCCTTGGATGAATCAACTAGATAGAAATAAGTAGAAATAAGATGATAGAGACAAAGATATAATGATTTATCACATAATTTCATTGATAGTTCAAATGAAGTGAAATGAAATCCCTTTAAATATATATCCATTTGTAATGACATTACTATTTAAAATATAAATATTTTCAATCTTGGCTTCTTTCGTACAGTACTCGGTTGCTAATTCAGGCTTGTGTGCATGTTGAATGCCATTTGGGGATTCATTTCCCTCTTTCAAGTGTAATACCCAACCTTCATGGAGTCGGCAGAAAATGTGGGCGACTTAGACATCTATTGTGGGGTCTGAAATTTTCCAAACAAGATTCAATATTCCCTTTTTAATGTGATTTGCACTCCACTTTGGAACCATACAGTCTAGAGATAAATAACTTTCCCCAGATTATTTAGAAAGTTCATGTAGATGGATAATATAAAAGGTGGAAATTCATTAATTTTTGCAAAAAAAATCTCAATTAGAACGGTAAAAAATGCATTATAGAATTGGCAATGTCATCATACTACTGCTCAAAGCTATAAAGTTGAGGGATTCAAGGCATTTGAATTGTTATAAAATTTAAGATAATTAGTGAAAAAATGCAATTTGTTTTAACCAAATAGCTTAATGTAGAGATGAATATCCATGATTCAAAAATTTTCAATTAGGGTGATGTGTACCCAACTATCAATTATATAGAAATATCTTAATGTAAGCAAATGTTTAAAGCAAAAGAAGGGATATTTTCCATAACAAGATTGCCAACCCATTATCATGCAAGATCTCAGGTGAAACATATTGAGAATTTACACATATAGAAGCAAATTGCAAAAACAAATGGCAAAATAAAATTATTTGAAAGGGAAATCACCTAAAACTAAAAACTACCGGCCGATCGCTCCTCCCCTAAGCTTGAAATTTGCAATATCCTCACTGCATAAATCAACCTCAAGTGCATAGCAATCAGGTAGCTGCTATGGTGAATAAGAATGAAGGGCCAATGCCCTGATCTCCAGCTGTGACATGTTGGATTAGAAAATCATCAATAGGGATGTCGGTGGGAGTCAACTCTTATTGTGGTGGAGGCATGGTGGGATAGTGGTATTGAGCAATATGCCACACATCCATCCTCTATATCATGTTGTGCATTTTGGAATATTGTTGGCTCATCATGTCAAGGTGGGCTTCATGCTGATCAAAATGGTGGTGTGCATAGCCATAGGGATGTTATACGTCAAGCATAGCCCTACTGAACTATGTATGAGTGCTAGTGGAAGGAGGGAGAGATGATGTCATCATAGTGTTGGAATTTTTGGATTGGTCACCAAAGTTAGTCTCACCATCAAAAATGATTTTCTAGTTATCTTTGGTTGTCAAGGTATGTAACGACCCCCTCCCCCTGTTATCCCCTATTCAGGTGGATTGAGAGAGCAAGGGATATTATCACTAATAAAGGATCGCAAATTTAGAAATTAACCAGAAATCATTATTAAATTTTACTAACAATAGGAAGATAGTACAAAACTGAAGGGATATCTAAAATTTCCAACATAAAATAAAATCTAACTATAACCTCCATGTTTACATTAAGATTCTTCATCTTGTGCCTTCTTTCTGGATATCCAGTTTCATCATAACTACAAATGATAGATTATCCTAAAAATGTCGACAAACAAAATAATGAATTATACTGGTATGTTGGGGAAACAAAAGTTCACATATAATTGTAACAACATAACCACAACAATTATTTGTTACAAAACAAAATTTTTAGTTTCTTCATAACTTCTCAACCATTTTTCCCAACCTCTGGTATACACTCTCATAGGGTTTTGTCCTTGCAGTGAACTTTAAGGCTACCTCTCAATCTGGAGCTAGGTACCTTATTGGTCATCTCTCAATCTGGAGTTAGGTGCCATTATATCTTCCCAACCTTGGGCTTGACCACTTATGACCTTCCTCATCTGGGGCTTGGTATGACCTTCCCAACATGGGGCTTGGTCCTTTAGTCATTGCCATTACTTTCGTCATATTTGGATATTTTCTAGAGGTGATATGCGGGTTCGACCAAGTTTTAAACTTTATTAGGTGATAGTCATAGTCACTTTATAGATTGTAGGAATTAAAGTTCATCCAAGAATTTAATTTCAAGAAATCGGTAAAACCTTATAAATTGCCATGAAACTAGAGTGATTAACCATAAGCATAACCACATGCCTTGATCATGAGTCTAGATGTCCAAGCAAACAATCATCCAAGCAAGTTCACCGGAAAGTTAATGCAACACACCCATGTATTACTTTTTTATCCAAACCATCCTTAAGACTGAATTGGCTCTCAAATTAGGGTTTCTAGGTCAACCTTAGGGTTTTATTAGGGTTTTTTCTTCCCAAAATCTAGTTTCCACTTTTCATGCTTCATTAGGTTACAAACCCTAATACTTCATTAAATACACCTTTTATTTAAACCCTAATTTATCAAATTATGGGTTGCTAAACTCAAATAACTTTCAAGTTTCTCTCTTATGCATAAAAATAAACATTTGATCAACAATAACAATTGAACATATTAAGATCATCAATTATAAAAAATTAGGGTTCTAGTTTACTTAACACCTTAAAGATTCCATTTTTATGCACTTTCAAACTAGAGTCATATTCGATCTTGATCATATTTTTATTGAATTCTATGGATTTTTCTAATCATTTTTCATTTATAGTTGTCATCATTGAATCATCCTACCAATAACTATGATTTTTACCAATTAAATACATTCTAGCCAATCATAGGATGCTGCCTAGGCACAAGGGAACAAGTCCTACCCTGCCTACATGACTGAGCTGAGCCAATGGGCTTTAGCCAATGCAACTTCCTTGCTCATGTGTCTAGGTCACAGGACCAAGTTAAAGATGGGGAAAGACCAAAAGGCCTTACTTGTTCTAAAGGAGGTTCAAGGGTAGAAGTGTCAAATCACAGAGCTCCTTCTTCAACCCTAGTTCATCTCCACGCGTGAGCAACTAGTCAACTGAGGGGTTGACTCCATAATCATGTCTTCCTGACTGCAAGGTGAAGGAACAATCACCTTCGTCAGCCTCCCAAGAACCTATTTGTAATGCATGGGCCCACTGCCCAAGGCTCTAGTAGAGTTTCAGGAATGATGACTGTCCCCACAGACCACCACTAGCCTTAACTGCACACTTTGTCCTCACTCATGCGCATGCCAGGATCAACTTCCTGACAGGTCACCCATCCTAATACTACTCCAAGCTGAGCATGCTTAACTATGGAGTTCTTAGTGATGGGCTCCCGGAAAAGGAGGTGCACCTTGGTGATATGGGTAGTCCAATCATTCCTTTTAATATCAACTTATCTAAGCCCTCAAATCATGGGATGTTACAATCTCCCCCACTTGGACTCTTGACGTCCTCGTCAAGGCTCAACTATATGGCCTCATAATCAGATCCCATTTCAGTGCAGACCCACAATGGCCCATGGACACCCAGCTCCCGATCACGGAATACCAGCGCAAAGGTGGCTACGTCAACCATGGACATCCCATTTCTACATACCTGGACCGCACAGCTCAAGACTGGCATGCCATGCCCATGTGGGCCCCACCTACTGGAGGGGTTATGGCTCTGATACCATTTGTAATGTCCCCAGATTTTTTCATCTCGATACTCAGAAGGCTCGAGAAGACAAATCAGAAAACGTTAGCTAATTGTTTCAGAGAGCGATGCAGAAGCATAATACGCATACATGAACATACAAATAGAATGCATACACCATAACATTCTCAACATTCAACATATTTATATTAAAATATGAATTAAATTTGTAACTTACATTTACATAATTTGAAGAAAATTTTATAGGTCTATAAACATGTATGCTAACAGGATCTTAACACAATAGGTACAACCTGGACAACTGCTCACTTCATGTCTTTTATCCCACACTAGCTTTGAACCTAAATCATAAGGGAAACAACGGATCAACACACGAGGTGTTGTGTACATGGGTAGAAAGATATATACTAATATGTTTGCATAATTGAAATAACTTGAGAAAGAAAGAGTAAAAGAAAACATTGTTTAAAGCAATAATCAGGTAAACACATATTTGTAGATGTCTTTTGATGCATTTTGAGAAGGTGAAAATTTGGGGACGTTACAGTTGGTATCAGAGCATGAACAATAGCTACACCTAACAATTGTTCACCATAAAACAAAAAAACCAAATTTCACCTTTCACTTGAAATACTAGAATCTTAGTGAGTTGTTCAATAAGGATTAGGTTCGACTTAGCCTCTAGGTTAGAACCTAGATGTTTGAGAACTAGGTTTAGGCAAGTGTATGAAACCCTCTCCATATAGAGCTCATATGTATTGGGTAGCTACACTAGTCTACACCTTATTCTCACCATTTCACTAGATGACATGGCACTAGACTATCTACTGTGTGTGGGACACTCATTTTGCTGATTTGGTTTTGTTTTCCAATCGGCTTGAGCCTCGATAGTTTTCTCTGACATCTTCCTTCTCGGAGAAAAACTATATAGTATTTATTACCTATATGTAAATATAAAACTGTGTCCCTCACACTGGAGAGTAGTTAGTGTTCATGTAACCTAAGTGAAAGGGAGTGACATCAGTCTAGAAGAGAGAGTAGTCTAGATTAGATGTCTAGAGCCTTATCAAGATATGTGATACATGGAGTGGATGATAGAATGATAGTTGAAATAAGCATGTGCAATCTTATCTAAGTGTGATCTCTAATAGTATAAGTTTCCGTATAAAGGTTTAAATTGTATATTAGTTGAATCCAGTTTTGGAGAATTTAAGCAAAATCTTGATGATGAAAGTACATTCCCTTTTCCTACTTGAGATAAGCTAAGCTAAGATAGAGATGAGTGTGCATGAGCCTCAAGCTCTTATACAAGGAGGATATCTAGTGGTAGGATGAGATATGTGGTGAACTCTAGAGTGAGTAAGACCCACAAGGAGAAGGTCATAATACCTAGCCTCCAATATATGAGATATGTATTAAAAAAATGTCCTACACTAGATTACTCTTGAGTGTTGAGTTGAGTCCTTATGCATGATTCAAATCTATATGCGAGAATTGGGTAAAATAAAAGGATGGGTAGATGACCCATATGATAAAGTCAATCCTTTGGCTGAGTTAGGTCCTAGATTGAGTGACATATTTTGTAAATCTCATTATTAGTTGCAAGTGAGGTAATATATGAACCCTAGTTATGAGAGTATGATGCTTTGTGCAAAAGATACTCAACATACATGTTCTCCCTTCTTCTTCTCCTTCTTAATATACGATGATAGAAACCTCACTTGAGCTATATAGATGATTTATATATGTGGAGTCACTCATATAAGCTTGACCTATTCTATATTTCCCCCTATATCATACATGTAGTACCCAAGATTGAAATCATGATAAGTTTGACTTTAAAATATTCTCTCCCCTCTTCATATGAAACATGAAAGATATGATGTTGAGATCATGGGATAAACTTAGTATATTTTTTTTCCCTTCACATAATACATGCAAGACATAAAAGTTTGAACTCGTGAACTTGATATAAAGATATTTTTGGATCATAGGATATATGATCAGAAATATAGTTGTAACTTGGATCCTTCTCAATGTATGCTTCTAAGTTGAGTATGAATATCACACCATAGGGTGAAACCGTAATGGTCAAACATGTTACGTAAGCCCTTCTTAAGTAGAAAAAAAAATTCTAATATCAAGGGGGAAGATAAATCTCCTCTAATGCTGAAATCATTGTAAGATGTTAATGATGTTATATTTCAATGATCTGAATACCATGGCATATAAATGAATTCCTCTTAAACTTGAAAAGTATGAACAAAACCCATATCCTTAGGGGTGATGTAATCCTAAGATATCATAATGTCATGTTATGGCTAAGACATTAAGTGATGCTTCCACATATATATAAGGTGGGGTGGACACACCCAAGAATCTCTAGACCCTAAGCTGACAACTTAGAGTGCATGCAATTATGGTGGTCTTAGAACCTAAGCAATGATGATGTGTATGAAATTGAACTCCTAAATAGCCTCTTAAGAATGAGATTAGTTGAATTTCGAGGACAAAATTACATATAAGGTGGGGTGAATGTGATGACCCCAATTTTAGGATTATGATACCCAATATAGTGTTTTAAGACCATGAATGTCATGATGATGATACCAAATGGAGGAGTTGATTGTTCAATTATTGTATATTTCCACCCAAAAAGTGTAACTATATATGCAATTGACGATTATAACATTAATTGAGTTCAAGTATGTTGAATAGGTTTGATTAATTGATTTGAGTACATATGAGTCCATGGGACCTGTTTAATAGTACCAATGGACTCAAGTAATATATTAGTGAACTTTGAGGTATTAGTATCATAACATGTGTTTTTGTACTTGTAGGATCAAGATCTTATAATTATTTGAATTGAATTCAAGGGTAATATTCCTATTTATGAGGTTGTTTGAAGACTTTATTCACATGGGTAAATAATATATTTTGAGTCTTAAACTTCAATAGGAGATACCTTAGGATTAAGTGAGCCTATGTCAAAAATTTGGGAATGTTTGGAGATTGCTATAAATATATGCAACTATTTGAAATTGGGGACATTGATGATATAATTTTGATCGGACTTTGTTCCTTTAGGTATCTAGTACTTAGGTCTGTGATACATTAGTGTGACGCGGCCTTTTACATTGGTGGGAGTGACTAATCCAGGGAACCAGTCATCCCTAACCTCTGCAAAGGGGGGAACCAAACATAGTGAGGTGTCTCCCATATCTGATGATGGTGGGGGAAATGAAGGGAATTTTGTTGGGAAAACCACGTTCTGTGGAACACTTCAAACCAGCTGACCCTTCACTCGAGAGTGGACACCCATCATTCTGAGAGACAATAGACTCCTTGCTCCTCCCTTCTCCATTGTCTCTCACAGGTTATTGCTACAGTAGGCATCAGGGGTCTAGAGCCATCGAGTGCACCATGGTAGGTCTAATAGAAGTGGAAGAAACCCTCTTCCAGTGCAACCATCTTCCACTGTGGCATCCAAGCAGCTGGTAGAGCTGGAGTCTGTGACCTCTGGAAGCTCTAGATTCTTCTCCGAAAGAGCATTCAACCAAGGCATATCCTTTTACAATGGATGATCTCTACGAGACTATGGTTGGGATTGAAATCTGGCGTGTCCGCTCGAGTGAGTTAGCTACCACGACCTCAAACCTCCCCAAATACTCACTGCCGATGGGTTGGTTTCCCTGGAGATGGCGAGCTCTGTGACGAGCAGATAGAAGGAGGGGTGTTGGAGGAACAAGCCTTGGGCCTATTTACAATGACTTGGCACCACTCACGAGGTCCCTGGGAGGCCATGGTTCTTCTCGGCTTGTTTCTGGAACGAGGAGAAGCCCAGGGAGCAAAGCCTCAATATCACCAAGTTTTCTCTGCCACGGATATGAGGTGGAGATTGATGTGGCATTGCTTATCACCCTGAGACTCATAGTTGTGTCATGGAGGCTCCTCTCCGCTCTACGAACGTGAAGGTGAAGACAATTGCTCCTGATTCTGGCCCAACGCCATTCACTTAGCACCGGCATGGCTTGCAGTGGCGATACTGGTCTGTGACGGGGCGGGATGGGATCAATCGTGAGGAACAGAATAGGGATAAACCTGATCCAAGTCTCATCATCCACCTAATTTATAGAGGATAGCGCGAGCCAATCCTCCCACTCTAGTAGGTCCAGTACAGGCCCATCCCACGGCGGCGCAGCTCTGCCTAGCATGCTGATCTGTGATCGAGAAGATACAGAGTCGAACTGGGTTATCCAGCCAGCTAAACTGGTCAGTTTTATCTGGATCGCACCAGCCGAATGGGAGAGCATGAGAGTGCAGGATGGCCAGTGAAAGCCAATCTAGGGGTGCCACCTCAGGCGGTGGACCCTGGTGAATAAAGTAAATCAATTTTAAATCCCAGAAATACTAGTATTCTTAGAAAATACATTACAATTAGCTCCCTAGTCCGATAATTTCCCTAAAAATAACCCTAGATTTAGAATTATGTCTATTTTATTGTGAAACTCCTATATCAGACTTTTGAGATACTTATATAGATGATATTTGATTTAGATGAGAATGCTTATTTTAAATGTTATAATTAGAAAACGATTGAGATTAAATCTGACAAAAATAAGTTTCAACCCTGATATCATCTAGAAACTAAATGTGGACTCCTATGTTGATTTTATTGAGCAATTTTAGGCCTTTTCTCATTATTTCCTAATTACATGTTTAATCCTCATATTAATTATAGAAAATAGGCAAAGTACAAGAAAATTATGAAATTCATACAAGACCTTAATAATGACGTATGGATCAGAATAAAAATATCAGATACAAGTTCCAGGTTGTTTGACCTAGGTTTGACCAAAACGCTAATTTTGGACCTAAAATATCAAGAATGTATGAACCATGTGTTAATGATGAATAATTGTTATTAATCAAGTCATGGACAAAGTTGTAGATGATCATGGATGTATTATAAATCTTTGAACTCAGGTATGTGGGTTTTATTAAGTATAAGACTAGTTTTCATGAATGCATAATGATATGATGTGCTTTGGATGCTTGTGTTTGCATATAAATTCTTGGATGTGTATTAGTAGTATATGATCCGCAAAACATTAAAGAATATAAAAAAGAATATAAATGGTTTGTATATACTGAGTGGATATATGCTCTCTCTCTCCCTCCCTCAATCCTCTCTCTCTCTTCCTCTAAATATAATGTCGGCACTTGGTCCCCATAGCCCAAGGGGCAGGGAAAAATGAAGTGCAATATCTCTCTCTCTCCCCTCTAAATATAAGGTCGATGCTCGGTCCCCATAGTCCAAGGGGCAGGGGAAAATGAAGTGCGACATCTCTCTCTCTCCCCTCTAAATATAAGGTCGGCACTCGGTCCCCATAGCCCAAGGGGTGGGGAAAAATAAAGTGTGACACAACTTCGTTGTACAAACGCATCAAAAGAGATCTACAAATATGTGTTTACCTGTTTATTTCTTTAAAAAATGTTTTCTTTTACTCTTTCTTTCTCAAGTTATTTCAATTATGCAAACATATTAGTATATATCTTTCTACCCATGTACACAACATCTTGTGTGTTGATCCGTTGTTTCCCGTATGTTTTAGGTTCAGAGCTAGCATGGGATAAAAGACATGAAGTGAGCACTTGTCTAGGTTGTACCTATTGTGTTAAGATCATGTTAGCATACATGTTCATAGACCTATAAAATTTTCGTCAAATTATGTAAATGTAAGTTAAAAATTTAATTCATGTTGTAATATAAATATGTTGAATGTTGAGAATGTTATGGTGTATGCATTCTATTTGTATGTTCATGTATGCGTATTATGCTTACGCATCACTCTCTGAAACAATTAGCTAACATTATCTGATTTGTCTTCTCGGGCCTTCTGGGTATCGAGATGACAAAATTTGGGGACGTTACACTATTTGTGCCTCCAATTCCTCAAACGGTGTTTGGAGTTTTCGAGATGACAGAGGGATACTCTGACAAGGGGTCTTGATCAAACCAGGGTGAAGGTCAAGTTTCTTTGGGCAATTGGTGGCTGAAAGATGCTCAGGAAGTTGTGGGTGATCTTTGGGATTGTTTGGATTATTGCAGAGGGGATGCATGCCTCTAGTTATCCCTAACCATGGCAACATGGTAGAGGGAGATTGGGCGAATCTCCTAGAAGACACAAAACAAAGTGGAACCTAGGGTAGGTGTGTTCGTTTTCATGCTCCCAAAGACAAAGGTTTAATTTCCAGTTCTAATCGTTCACACCCTCATGACTAAATCATGCTTGAAATCCATCTGGTATGTCCTTTGTTTCCTTACTCGACTGGAGGTAGGGGATGAGCGATCCACCTTTGAATCTTAGATCCAACAGCCCACATCTTGCACCATAGGAAAAAGGTTAAATAAAGGAAATCCCAATTGGATTAAAAAATCATGATGTTTAATGATATCCTCTCACTTTAGGGATTTTTCAAAAATCCATGTCTCTCAAACCACACATCATTTTAATCGTAAATTTTTAGGGAAACTCTTTAATGACTTAATTAATTGTGTGCAAAGTTTGGAACCAAAAATAAAAAATAAAAGAGACTTTTATTCATATGCAAGTCACCATTCATATGGCATATATTATGCATTTAAAAATCATTTTTTCTCATTCTTTCTCTTCTATTTTCTTTATTTTGATTTCTTTTCTTATTAGAAACCAAGTGGAACCGAAAACTAATCAATAGTGGTCATCCATAACATTTTCTAGATAATTCTACACAATTCTCACATATGCACACAAATAGCTTTTATTTCTTTTTCCCTTTTACTTATTATGGGATTTCTTTAATCATTTTTCCCCTTTTATCATATTGGATTTATCAAAATAGGATAAACCATGAAATCATGCATCCAAGTGAAAATTTAGAAATGAATCCATTCTTTCATAATAGAGCATACTAATTTCCATTCAAATCCCTTTTATTTGCAAAATTGTATTTCAATAAATATAAGAAAAAAAATTAGGTTATAACATCCTCCCTCTCTTATATGAATTTTTCCCTCAAAATTTTACAAATCAAGAGAACAAATCAAGGTAAGACTTTTCAACGTCCGTCTTTAGCTCCCATGTGGCTTCATCCTTTCCATGTTGCTTCCAAAGAACCTTTACCATATTTATCTTTTTACTTATGAGCTCTTTCACTTTGGTATCCAGTACATTCATAGGTGACTCAGGGTATGTCATCCTTCCTTAGAGTTCAATAGGTTCAATGCTCAGCATATGGCTTGGGTCCTCACATAGCACTTTATATTGGACACATAGAGCACATCATGCATCATACTATACTGAGGGGTAGGGATAAATGATAGGCAGCTTCACCAATTCATTCCTAAATCTCAAACAGACCCATGTATCGGGGAATCAACTTTCCTTTATTCTTAGCTAGATATTGGATGGGTCAGATTTTTAGAAACACATGCTCACCCACAATGAAGTACAAGTCAGTCTGCTTTACATTAGCATACAACTTTTTTCGATCCTGGGCTCTCTTCAGACTTTGCTTGATCAAAGCCACTTTATTAGCATACAATTGTAGTTCCTCTAACCTCAAGAAGGTCCTCTCACAGACATCATCCCAGTGAATCAGTGACCGACATGGCCTCCTATAGAGAGCTTCATACGGAGGCATCTCGATACTAGCTTGGTAGTTGTTGTTGTAAGCTAACTCAGCTAAGGGTAGGTACTACTCCCATGATCCACCCCAATCAAGCACACATGCTCTCAAAAAATCCTCTAAAGTTTAGATCGTCTTTTCTATCTTTCCATCAATCTGAGGTGATAAGTTGTGCTAAATTTTAATCTAGGACTAAACTCTTCATGCACTTGCTTCCACAACTTGGAATTGAACTTAGGATCATGATCTGAAATAATTGAACTTGAAACACATGCAATCAGAATATCTCTCTAATATATAGTCCATCTAGGTCTGTCACCTTGGCAATGATCTTTAAGGCTTGGAAATGTCCTGACTTGGTAAGGAAATCTACCACAACCCATATTGCATCATGACCTTTCTTTGTCTTGGGGAGACCCACCACAAAGTACATTGTGATATGTTCCCATTTCCACTCAGGAATCTCAATTGACTATAGTAATCTATTGGGTCACTGGTGTTCAGCCTTCACCATCTAGCATGTGAGACAACTATCCACATATGTCGCTATGTCTCTCTTCATTCTAAGCCACCAAAAGTATCGATGAAAGTCTTTAAACATCTTGGTAGTTCTAGGGTGTATCATGTACTTACAACCATGAGCTATTTGCAAGATATGATTCTTCAATTGTGCATCTTTAGGAACCCAGATGTGACTCTTGTAGAGGATTTCACCATGTACTCCCACTAAGAGATGTGTCTAAGGTTTCTCCAACAAACCTTTCATCTTATCAAGCTTTGGGATGGCTAACTTGGTAGCTACCAACTCGTTCAATGGATCTGGTTTTATCTGAATGTTATCCCCACAAATCAGGTCTTCTAATGGCTATAGAGTCCACCTAGAAAAATCTTCTAGTTCTCCCCACTAGCAAGATAAGACGGCTTCACATCTGACCAGTTTCCAACCAAGAGCATCTCCTACTACATTAGCTTTTCCAGGATGGTAGGCGATGGTGAAATCATAGTCTTTCATATACTCCATCCATCATCTTTGTCTCAGGTATAGGTGCTTCTAAGTCAGGAGGTACTTCAAGCTCTTGTAGTTGGTGAGAATTTCAAAAGTGGTTCCATAAAGATAGTGTCGTTAAATATTTTGGGCATGTATAATCACAAACAATTCTAGATTATGTGTTAGGTAGTTCATTTCATTGGGCTTGAGTTGTCTGGAGGCATAAGCAAAAACATGCATGTTTTGCTATAGCACACATCCAAGCTCCATCTTGTATTTTTCGGTGAAGACCTTAAAACCTTCATTGCCTAATGATAAAGTCAAAAATGGAGTTGTGCTCAACTTTTCTTTTAACTCCTAGAATTGAGTTTCATACAAGTTTGACCACACAAACTTCTCATCCTTATGGGTAAGCTTGGTGAGTGGGAAAGCAGTCTATGAGAAATCTTTTATGAAGCATCGATAGCATCTGGACAATCCTAGGAAGCTGTGAATCTCGAAAGGGTTCTTTGGTGTTGGCTGACACGAATTTACCATGTGTAAAATGCAAGTGCATGCGTCAGAGTAATATAGGCCTTTGTGAGGCTCGAGTCGAACTCAGGGAAACATAATTATTGGTAGACTACTACTAACTACTTGCAATCAGCTAGACCAATTAAAATGATTTGAGAGTAGATTGAAAAAGAAAAGAAAAATAAAAGAAAACAGTGCAATCGATTAAATGTTTGGTTTAATCAATTCAAATGGAAATCTTTAGGATTACAGTTTCACCACAGGTTCTCATTGTATTAATTCCTACACAGTTATCCTAATTCGTCTCTCATTCTGGGTAGTGGCCTATATTTAGAATTGCTCACTTTCGTGATACAATTCACTACCTAAATCTAGGTCGGTTCCACAGTAGTAGTAACCTATACCCTAAACTAGGTGCATGAAGACCATACTTTGGGTTTCCACCATTAACTGTACATCGCCTTGTTCAAAGGATTTATTAGTTAATGTGAATTTTGTCTCTTTTCAACCATTAATTCTTCTTTCAAATTAATTAAAGTTATTAGATTATCATTAGGGTGATCAATCATAATGATATAATGGAGAAAACAAAATCATACCACAGATTTAAGAGACAAATTATGAAATACTATGGTAAAAATGTCATACAACAATCACACAGGCTACTCTGGATCCTAAAGATAAAGGGGATTTGCCCCGCATGTTCATCTCAATGAAAGGCATGATGAGAGAAAATGAAAACATGGGGAAAACGTTAATAGAAGTGATGTAAACCCCTGAATAGAGGAGATTTGGGCGTTCCTCGGCATAGAATGAGCGATCTACAACCTTTCAGTAGTGGGAAACGCCTTCTGTAGCTCTCAGAATGATCAGGGTGTGGCTCTGGGCTCCGTTCTTCTCTCCTCTCCTCCTTAAGACTTGTGCAATGACTAATGACAACCTCCCCTGCTTAGGGCCTCCATAATTAGGTATATTCACCACTTTAGCTCACCAAAAGATCACCATCGTCTGATTAGAAATCATCTGTAACAAAACTTGATCTGACGGCGTCGATACCATCGACGCGGGTCGATGGTATCGACCCATCATAATATCGATGATTCTTCCTTTTTCTGACGTTTCATGCTGATGCGGACTCGATACCCTCGAATTTAGTGTCGATGGTATCGACACCTTTACGTGTCGCTTTCATCACCAGTCTGACGCTAAAGCTGGGCGAGGTCGATAGTATCGACTTTATGTCAATAGTATCGACCAGTTGACTATTGGCTCACTATAGGTATCTCACTACCATCAACTTCAGTCTCGATGGTATCGACTCATCTTGGTTCCTTGCGGCTGTCTCACTGTGGTGAGTCGATACTATCGACAGCTCTCGATGGTATTTATAACATCCCTAACATGGGTTATGTTGTAACCCTAGGATTTGATTAAGAAATATGAATATATGCTTAATCTTATCTTGTGAAAAGTAATTAGGGCTCATGAGGAACTTATGTTTCAATTTTGGTCCTGTTTGAACAATGTTGAAGCAATGTTTGCTCATTTTGGACTAATGTGCAAATTACCCAAGTTAAGGGGTTAACTTGCAAATTTTACATGATAATATGTTCCTCTGATGTTGATACATCATAAGAATGAATATGATGTAGTGGTATGGTTTCCACAAGCTTGGGCACCAAGATAGAGCTTATTGGACAATGTTTGTGCATTAAAACCCAGTTTTGGTGTAATGTGTAATTCACCCAAAACCTAGGGTTCAATATGAAGGTCCCTAATGTTTCTTGACATCATGTAGATCAAAGAAAATGAGAGGGGCACCTCATTTGAATTAATTTGGAGGAGAGAGAATCTTGATATTAAAATAATCAAGATTTAAGCCTAATTGAAACCCTAATTCAATTTAATGCAAAAATAAATAAAATAATTAAAGGGCCTTCAACCAAAATTAATATGGTTGGATTCAGATGTGTGTGGACATCCTTGAGCCTTGCAAAGGCATGAGTATATCCCAAGGAGGTGAAAACTCCACTCACCATTATTATAAGAAAAAGAATTTCCACTCAAATATGGATATTCTTATTATAAAGGTTAATGTGCTTAATTCCTTTTCCCATAATTATTGGATAATGGAAGGGAGCTCAGTGGGGATAGATATGCCTTTGTATACAAGAAACCAAGGCGGAATAGGTGCCAACAATTTTGGAATTAAAAGATTTTTATAAAACATTTTCTCTCTCATTGAATTTCTTATAAAAAGACCCTTTCTTAGCCCAAACAAAGGCTTTTTTAGAACTGACCTCTTCTCTTTTCTTGGAAACTGACCAAGGAGCTGGGGAGGATCAGGAGGATGACCCCCAAACTGTTGGTAAGGTTCTTGATTCCTTTTCACCTTGATTCCATGGTGGAAATAAAAAATAAATCATTGATTTCTTCTTTTCTTCCCTCCATCTTCAACCCTAGCCAATCTTTTCAACCAAAAGCTTGAGGACGAGCCTAGGGGGAGTTGCAAAAGCTTCATACACCATTTTTAGTGTGATCTTGGAGCTTTGGAGCTCAATTGGAGGTGGGTTTTATAACTTGAACCCTTGATTTTGTTATTTCATTCAATTCCTTATCAAATAATGAGCATTTCTACATTCACAATAATTGATTTGGTTGATTGATGCAACCATCATGAAAATCACAGTAGGATTTTGTGGGTTTAGAGCTTGATGATGATGACGTCATAATAATCATACACCTCTCCAAATATCCAAGGCAAATGGTTTCAATATTGTTGCTCATTTGGTTTCACAAAAACGTTTGGAAGCAAACAATTTCAAATCGTTTGAGAGCAAATGGTTTCAAAACCGTTTGGGAGTAAATGGTTTCAAAACCGTTTGAGAGGGTTGAACATGGTTGAACGTTTGGAGATTTGTTGATAATTATGTTGGTTAATGACCCACTAATTATAATTGATTAGTTCCAATTGGTTCATGAGTTGAAGGACAATAAATCACCAAACCCTAATCGGATTAAGTGCTGATTTCTAATTTGATTAATTTTGAACTTTGGGTTGATTGACCCAAACGGTTTCAAAACTGTTTGGGAATCACCCAAACGGTCTCAAGACCATTTGTGGGTCACCCAATACCGTTTGGAGGTCTAGGGTTAAGTATGGTTGAGCAATTGAAGGTTCAAAGAGACTAGGTTGAAATGTAATCAAATGGTGATTTGTTGATCAATCCAATGATCCAAACCATAATTGGATGACATGGATTTGGATGATGATATGGGAAAACGGTCTAAAGACCATTTGGAGGTCATCCAAATGACCTCAAGACCGTTTGAGGTTAGGTCATGTTCAATTTGGATGGTGGTCCAATGGTTTCAAAGTAACTAGTTTCACAATGATTAACATTGAAGGTTCATTGATTCCAAACCCTAATTCAATTGATTCAAAACCCTAATTGGTGATCAAATGAGGGTTAAATCAGTTTAAGGATGACCTATTAAGCTCACTTTAAGTATGGTGTTAGGTTCTATTGATGAGTGGTTACATGAATTCAATCGGTCAGGGGATCAACATTGGAAACCCTAAATCAACATGATTGGTGGAGACCATATTTGGTCCATTCGGTTTTGAGGAGATTTGGACCAAATGGTCTCAAGACCGTTTGAGTCCAAACGGTCTTAACACCATTTGGGACCAAACGGTCTCAAGACCGTTTGGGACCAAACGATCCCAAACTGATTGAGGCTTAAACAGTTTCAACTCCAACTTTAGCAATCAGTTTCAATCACTACTTTGTCAAACGGTTTCAAAGACTAGCTTTACCAAACGGTTTCAATTGTTGGTTCAAGACCGTTTGAAGGTCTAAATGGTCTTAGACCGTTTGGAGGTAATACAAGAAAGACTATTTGAGGTCTGATTGGTCAAGACCGTTTGAGGTCTAAGTGACCAAGATTGTTTGGAAGATAACTAACCAAATAGTATGAACACTTAAAGTGGTTAAAGGTCAATTGTTTAAGTGAGCAATTACATGATGTAATCCAAGGGTGATTATGATAATGGTATCCTTAATGATATAGGGTGATTAGTACCATTTGAATAATTAATCACTAATGGTCATGATGGTGATGTCATAATCCATGGTATCAATTCTTATTTCAAGTTGAGTGACTTAGTTTAATCAAATCTGAAGTAAGCATCATCTTATAGAAGATGAGAGAGGGGGGACTTCCAACATGAATGATAACCATATAATGGCTAACTCTTAACACTTTCAATATTAATGAATGTGTAATTAGGGTATGATCCTTGATAGGGAGATCGTAAAACCCTAATAATGAAGGTTAATGAATCATAAGCCTAATTGAAGGCAATGATAGGTGAAATCCTAATACATGATGATGGTATGATACTAATTTAGGGAAATGATATGAGAAACCCTAATTTACGGTATTTTAATGAAAAACCCAAATCTAGGGTGATGTGATGTGAATAGTAAACCCTAATCGTGGGTTATTAAATATAAACCCTAATTGAGGGTGATTCCATGTGAAACCCTAATTGAGGGTGAACCCATGAGAAATTCTAATTGACGGTGATGTTATGAGAATCCTTAATTGAGATTAATGTTATGAGAAACCTTAATCTAGGATAATGTCATTTGAAGCCTTAATTAAGAATAATATTATGGAAACCCTAAAGAATTATGTGAAGTGAGACTTAAATCCAAGATGATGCCATATGATAATATGTGCAACCATAGTAATGGTATAATGGCCAATACACTAAAGTAGGGTGTGGTTATTACAATCAAGTAAGATGAGGATGTTATAACCATGAAGGGTAAAGTTGATGAACTATATAAATGATAGTGTTGATACCCTAATGAATAAGGGTCTAAAGGATAAGATGATGCCTAGATTATTATATATCTAATTTCATGCATGTGTAACAACCCTATATACTTTACAATGATGAGAATATGAAACTCTTAGGAATGATGTATGTTATACTAAATAGTGATATGGATAACATCCTAAGGGTTGAATTACCTAAAGTGGTGGATAATGGTTTATCTTATATTCAACAATGCCTAACCATTGGATAAGTCCATATCCTTAAAGATAGCTTGACAATTCTAATGTGTAACCTATGCACTGTATGATGAAAGTGACAAGTTAGTGGATAAAGTATTAAGAGGTAAATACCTTAATACATGGTTAGTTGATTAACTTAAGTAATATGGAAATGAGAAGAAAGTGATACATCATGACATGATAAATATCACATTCAGCATTTCAGGTTAGACATACCTTGATGAAAGTCTAATCCAATATTCTTGGATAAGAAACACATGAAGTGTGTGAAATGCAATTGTTACAATAAAGATGTAATGAACTCAATGTACTTTGATAAATGTTGATTAATATACCTTGAGAATGGGGTTAAGCCAAATCCATGATTATGATGTAATCATACCATGATAAGGATGAGAAATGAACTCATACCTTGAATTGACGATCATTAATGAAATATGTTGAGAATAGTGATCATAAGCATATACTTATGATATCTTTGGATGCTCCTAAAGGTGTAGAGTAATACATTAGGGTTGAAATAATAATATGAGCATGAAACCCTAATTAATGTAAAATGGGAAGCCCTAACCCTAATTTTGGGTAAAGGGAATGAAAAGCCCTATTTGACAGTAAACCCTAATCCTGATAAAGGAATGGTGGTGTTACTATTATATCACATGATGTGATAGATGACGTTTATGACTGTCATCATGTTTAATGACCGTGCGGATATTATGAGATGATGTACATAGCCATATTCGAGCTATGACATTATACAACAAAATGTTGATTGGCCTTATGTGCCTTAATGTTGTTGTTGCTTAGTAAAAGTAATAGAATGAACATGGGCTTTATGAGTCTTATGAATAAGTTGTTTCCTAGAGAAAGGTGACAAGATAATTTATGGCCTTGTGAGCCATGTGAGATGCTTGTGTAACAAGTATCATGTATACCTCGGTCTGAGGACTTGGAGGTAATAGTTACCTAATAAGTGGTAACAGTGATTAGTAATGAATTGAGGGTATGAATACCAAGTTTTGATATGTAAGATAATGATGTTAGAGAGAGCTGTGAACTTTCAAGTATGATGAGAAAGGGATTATGATCCCAATGTACTATAAGATCTGTTAAATCAACATAAAAGAGCTTACATGTTTCTTTATAACATATGTCATAATAATTCATGTTTCAGAACTTGATTGATGATAAAAGGATATGCTAATATACTTAATTAATAAAATGATATCATATCATGTAGAGCCCTGACCATGGATCCATCATCGTCAGCATTTTGGTGATGGTGAAACGGGTGCTCCGCGGAAAAATAGGAAGGGCATACTTTTGAGTATGTGGGGGTTATTGGCGTGAATATCCTTACGCCCCAATGGAGGAATTGATGTGAGATAAACATTAAATCTCTCAATCCTTCATTATATGTATCGGGATGGATGTATCACAAATCTCCCGATGATTGGGTTAGATGTCAAACAAATCTCCCAATAATGTTAATGTTAGATCGATGGAGATAAACATGAAATCTCACGATCGCGAAGAGAGTGCAGCACGCCATTGTAACTCTGATAGCGAAGTTGCCAGTATACCCTAGAAAGCTATATATAGCAGAGACACAAGATGTCCTACATGTGATCTCACGCTGACTGAGATGTGGTAGGTCTTGGTAACCGACTCTACCATTGACCTTGTATGGTACCGATTTTGACTTCGCAGTGGTCGGTTGGAGCATGAGCGGTATACCTCATCTCCTCAAGGCATAAGTGTGATTGTAAAACATAATCAGCCATATAACATGTTTGCTTAAGGATTGAATACTGAAACTCATTAGTTGATGTTACATTTCTTTTATGCAATTCTAGTTGATAAATGTTATTCATATCTCTTTACATTTATTGCAAGTAGATAAATGAATTATGAATCTACCATGAGTAGATACAATGTTCTCCTTAGGAAAGGAGATTATCTTATTCTGTTCATACAATGAATAATACTGATGTTAGTATGTAAGAACTCCTATTCTATTTTAATTCAATAATCTGCATAACAATGTTTTGGCGGAGAGTTATATCTCCCGCTGGGGTAATTTACAATTGTCTCACCCCCGTGGGATCCAACATTTTTAGGTGGATGTGGACAAAGAAGCAGATACTCTTTTGCAGGAAAAGAAAAGCAACAACTTGGACAGTAGTGAGATCTCAGGTGGAGATGCTGACTATCAAGTCATATAGTTAGAAAGTACTATGTGTCGTCTCTGTACTCTCAGGTCCTCAGAGTTTATATTTAGTGTTTTTAATGAACCAATCTGAGATTTTTGGTTTGATGTCTTGAGGTTTTTATGCTGTCTTTCTATAATGTTATAGGGCAGATGATGTTATAATTCCTCGAGAAGAGATGGTACAAGTCATGTACTTTTGAATCAGGATGTAAATGTTATACAATGGTTCTGGATGTAAGATATTTCTTATGTTTGGATCTCTTTGCAAAAAGTTTTAATTTTTAGTGATTTTCAGTAATCCGCTGCTAATGATTCGCTTCCGCTTAGTTAATCTTGTGATTTGTAAGTTGGATGCCACAATTTAGTGGTATCAGAGCTCTAGGTTCGCTGAGTCTACAGAGACATAGGACTAACATATTAGAGTCTGTTATAGTGTCTTCCAGTGTATTTGATAGTGTCTTCTACTATTATAGGAGAAGAAGAACTTGAAGATGACTGGGTCACATGAGGAGTTTGCTACAGAAAGTAGTAATGTTGCACCAAGAAGAGGTGTAGGGGAGCAGGCAAGAGAGATAATTGCCTGAGAATCCCCTAGCTAATCTAACTATGATAAGAAATCCTTCCTTAGGTATCACTATTGGGGAACTCAGGGCAACCATGATGTATTTAGTAGATCGAGCATTAGTAATACAACCTAGATTACCATCCCCTAATGATGATATTTTGGACATCAACATGATATGTAATCCACATCAGCAGGTTGAAGCAATAGGAAATGATGAAGTTTTGGACTTAGATCAAGTCTGTGCTCAACCTCAGCCTGTTGAATCAATAAATAGTGATGTAAAGAATAGGCTACAATCTGAAATTAGGGTCTGTCACAAGTGTAGGAAACCTGGACATATCAGAAGGTATTTCCCAGAGAAGAAAAACAAGATGATGATTGAGGAAAGGCCTATCTAAATCCAGGGATAGAGGCCTAGTAGTTCCAAAAAGGGAAAGACTTTGGTATCACCAGTACAACCAGGGCCTAGTGCACCAAGGCAATGGTTATCTAGAAAGGGTAAAGAACCCTCTAGACCATAATTGGCACCCAGAATTTGCTACCAATGTAGAGAGGTAGGACATCTGGCAAAAGATTGCTCAGTCAAAAATGTTATGATGAATCAACATCTGAGGCAGAGTCAGCCTGAGGCAATGAACAATCCACAAATCATGATAGGTTAGACAAAATAATGTCATTCTAATATGTCTTTTTATGGTTCCCTGAGTTAAAATGAGAAGGTAATTGATTGAGTTTTCTTTGATTAGTCCTATGAGGACTTATATTTTGCATAATAAACATTATAGATGTTTCATGTTGCTCTTACCTCTATGAGAAGAAGATGAAGTATTGAAGAGATGATTGGATAAAATCCAGTAATGTTAAGTTTTATACTTGTGATAATATGAAAAGGAAGGAATATGATAGTATACAAGTGCATACTACCTTATCTCAGTATTTATATACCCTGGCCAGGTATACAACTATTGATGATAAAGTTAGTAGGGAAACTCTTAGATTGTAATCAGTTTTATTGCTCTGATCAAGTAGTCATTATGATACAATCTAATGAGTATCATGAAATAAGAAATATGGAATAAATGAATGTGTCCTATCCTAAGCATAAGAAAGAGAAATTTGAGATAATCTCATATGAGCATGTTTGTATGAGGAATTAAGAGTATAATCCTCATAAGATAAGAATGAGAATTAGGGAGATGAATCTTATCGAATAAAGTTGTAAATATTATAAAGATCCTTTCCATAATGTGGTAATGGAAAATGTGATGAGATCCTAAGATTATCATAAACATGTTAGATAATAATAAAGAAAGGAATAATGTCATGTAATCATCCTTATAATTCCTATGCTAGGGCAAGGAACCTAGGATGAGATAAAGAGTAAATGTTTCATGAATAGTTGAAAATACATGAATAAATAAGAAGAATATGACTCCTTGTTTTCTTTCCTTTCAGGGACATAGAAATCAAGTGGGTCTTAGGACACTTGATGTGCATAAGATAAAAATGTTCATGTGATGGATACTTAGAAAAGTATCAGTTTATCTTAGACTTTGGTTCCAAGGAAAAGATTTATGTAACAAGTAATGTCCCAAGATGAAAGGAAGATAAATATGCGATGTATTTTTAACACATGTGATAGATACCAAGACAATTGATTCTGGTATCTGAGAAATATTAGATGGTTTATGTTGAATATATGAAATGGTCAACCATGAAATCAAATTGATCATGCAAAATAGTATGAACATCACATGATAGGGGTTTATGTTTTGCATAAACATAACAACTAATGATATCTTTAAGATAAGTTCTTAATTGATAAGTATCTTGTTCTTATGATGATAAAATGTACAACTAATGAGCTAGTTAGTACAAGTAATAAGGAAAGTGTTACTTGACACAAAATTTACTCCACAGTCAATAATAAGAAAGACAATGGAGTATGTGTTCTGTGTAAAAGGTTCTATGAGAATCTTGTGTGGAAGAACCTTGGTGTTAATTAAAGCTTTATGATGTCCCCATAATAATGAGATGTTATGTGGAGAATAGATAGTATGATGAATGAATAACATCTATCTTCCTTTATCTGGGATTTCGGGGACAAAATCCTTGTTAGGGGTTTATAATTTGTGACATCCTTGACCTGGGTTATATTTTAACCCTAGGTGTTTTGATTAACAAAGATGATTATATGCTTAATATTATTTTTTGAAAAGTAATTAGGGCTCATGAGGAACTTATGTTTCAATTTTGGTCATGTTTAATCAATGTTGAAGCAATGTTTGCTCGTTTTGGACTAATGTGCAAATTACCCAAGTTAAGGGGTTAACTTGAAAATGTTACATGATAATATGTTCCTATGATTTAGATACATAATAATAATGAATATGATGTAGTGGTATGGTTTCCACAAGCTTGGGCACCAAGATAGAGCTTATTGGACAATGTTTGTGCATTAAAACCCGATTTTGGTGTAATGTGAAATTCACCCAAAACCTAGGGTTCAATATGCAAATTACCACTTCAATAAGGTCCCTAATGTTTCTTGACATCATGTAGAGAAAATAAAATGAGAGGGGCGCCTTATTTGAATTAAGTTGGAGGAGAGAGAATCTTGATATTAAAATAATCAAGATTTAAGCCTAATTGAAACCCTAATTCAATTTAATGCAAAAATAAATAAAATAATTAAAGGGCCTTCAACCAAAATTAATATGGTTGGATTAAGATGTGTGTGGAAATCCTTGAGCCTTGAAATGGCACGAGTATATCCCAAGGAGGTGAAAACTCCACTCACCATTATTATAAGAAAAATAATTTCCACTCAAATATGGATATTCTTATTATAAAGGTTAAAGAGCTTAATTCCTTTTCCCATAATTCTTGGATAATGGAAGGGAGCTCGGTGGGGATAGAGATGCCTTTGTATACAAGAAACCAAGGGGGAAGAGGTGGCAACAACTTTGGAATTAAAAGATTTTTATAAAACATTTTCTCTCTCATTGAATTTTTTATAAAAAGACCCTTTCTTAGCCCAAACAAAGGCTTTTTCGGAACCCACCTCTTATCTTTGCTTGGAAACCTACCAAGGAGCTTGGGAGTATCAGGAGGACGACCCCAACTTGTTTGTAAGGTTCTTGATTCCTTTTCACCTTGATTCCATGGTGGAAATAAAAAATAAATCCTCGTGTTCTTGAAGGAGATTAGAAAGGAGTTGAGGGATCAGAACATCATGGGATCTCTTGTTCACAAGATGGTGAACTCTATCCCTAGAGAGATTGGTAGATGGGGTACACGTTCATATGATTTTGTTGTTACTACAGATGTTCATAGTATTCCTAGTAGGATACGTGGGATGATAGATCTCGAGAAGAGAGGTGTTCCTTATGTGTTCTCACAAAGGAATGGGTGAGAAAGTCTTTCTATTCAGTATGTATGGGTTGTTCTTGATGGGGATGACACCTGCGTTCTATAAGCAGGAGATGTATGCTTAATTGGTTAGCCTACGCGAGGGGGTGGGATGAATAAAAATCCCCCTGTCTTAATTAAAAAAAAAAAAAAATCATTGATTTCTTCTTTTCTTCACTCCATCTTCAACCCTAGCCACTCTTTTCAACTAAAAGCTTGAGGACGAGCCTAGGGGGAGTTGAAAAAGCTTCATACACAATTTTTGGTGTGATCTTTTCAACTAAATAGTTTCAAAACCGTTTGAGAGGGTTGACCATGGTTGAACGTTTGGAGATTTGTTGATAATTATGTTGGTTAATGACCCACTAATTATAATTGATTAGTTCCAATTGGTTCAAGAGTTGAAGGACAATCAATCACCAAACCCTAATCGGGTTAAGTGCTGATTTCTAATTTGATTAATTTTGAACTTTGGGTTGATTGACCCAAATAGTTTCAAAACCATTTGGGAATCACCCAAACGGTCTCAAGACCGTTTGGGGGTCACCCAAGACCGTTTGGAGGTCTAGGGTTAAGTATGGTTGAGAAATTGAAGGTTCAAAGATACTAGGTTGAAATGTAATCAAATGTTAATTTGTTGATCAATCCAATGATCCAATCCCTAATTGGATGCCATGGATTTGGATAATGAGATGGTAAAACGGTCTCAAGACCATTTTAAGGTCATCCAAAAGACCTCCAGACCATTTGAGGTCAGGTCATGTTCAATTTGGATGGTGGTCCAATGGTTTCAAAGTAACTAGTTTCACAATGATTAACATTGAAGGTTCATTGATTCCAAACCCTAATCCAATTGATTCAAAACCCTAATTGGTGATCAAATGAGGGTTAAATAAGTTGAAGGATGACCTATTAATCTCACTTTAAGTATGGTGTTAGGTTCAATTGATGAGTGGTTACATGAATTCAATCGGTCAGGGGATCAACATTGGAAACCCTAAATCAACATGATTGGTGGAGACCATATTTGGTCCATTCGGTTTTTAGGAGGTTTGGACCAAACGGTATCAATACCGCTTGAGTCCAAACGGTCTCAAGACAGTTTGGGACCAAACGGTCTCAAGACCATTTGGGACCAAACGATCCCAAACCGGTTGAGGCTTAAACGGTTTCAACTCCAACTTTAGCAATGGGTTTCAAGCACTATGTTGTCAAACGATTTCAAAGACTAGCTTTACCAAACTGTTTCAATTGTTGGTTCAAGACTGTTTGAAGGTCTAAATGGTGTTAGACCATTTGGAGGTAATACAAGCAAGACCGTTTGAGGTCTAATTGGTCAAGACCGTTTGAGGTCTAAGTGACCAAGATTGTTTGGAAGATAACTAACCAAATAGTATGAACACTTAAAGTGGTTAAAGGTCAATTGTTTAAGTGAACAATTATATGATGTAATCCAAGGGTGATTATGATTATGGTACCCTTAATGAGATAGGGTGATTAGTACCATTTGAATAATTAATCACTAATGGTCATGATGGTGATGACATAATCCATGGTATCAATTCTTATTTCAAGTTGAGTGACTTAGTCTAATCAAATCTGAAGTAAGCATCATCTTATAGAAGATGAGATAGAGGGGACTTCCTACATGAATGATAACCATATAATGGCTAAGTCTTAACACTTTCAATATGAATGAATGTGTAATTAGGGTATGATCCTGGATAGGGAGATCATAAAACCCTAATAATGAAGGTTAATGAATCATAACCCTAATTGAAGGCAATGATATGTGAAATCCTAATCCATGATGATGGTATGATCCTAATTTAGGGAAATGATATGAGAAACCCTAATTCATGGTATTTTAATGAAAAACCCTAATATAGGGTGATGTGATGTGAATAGTAAACCCTAATCGTGGGTTATTAAATATAAACCCTAATTGAGGGTGATTCCATGTGAAACCCTATTTGAGGGTGAATCCAGGAGAAATCCTAATTGAGGGTGATGTTATGAGAATCCTTAATTGAGGTTAACGTTATGAGAAACCTTAATCTAGGGTAATGTCATGTGAAGCCTTAATTAAGAATAATATTATGGAAACCCTGAAGAATGATGTGAAGTGAGACTTAAATCCAGGATGATGCCATATGATAATATGTGCAACCATAGTAATGGTATAATGGCCAATACACTAAAGTAGGATGTGGTTATTACAATCAAGTAAGATGAGGATGTTATAACCATGAAGGGTAAAGTTGATGAACTTTATAAATGATAGTGTTGATACCCTAATGAATAAGGGTCTAAAGGACAAGATGATGCCTAGATTATTATATATCTAATTTCATGCATGTGTAACAACCCTATATACTTTACAATGATGAGAATATGAAACTCTTAGGAATGATGTATGTTATACTAAATAGTGATATGGATAACATCCTAAGGATTGAATTACCTACAGTGGTGGATAATGGTTTATGTTATATTCAATAATGCCTAACCATTGGATAAGTCCATATCCTTGAAGATAGCTAGACAATTATAATGTGTAACCTATGCACTATATGATGAAAGTGACAAGTTAGTGGACAAAGTATTAAGAGGGAAATACTTTAATACAAGGTTAGTTGATTAACTTAAGTAAGATGGAAATGAGAAGAAAGTGATACATCATGACATGATAGATATCACATTCAGCATTTTAGGTTAGACATACCTTGATGAACTTCTAATCCAATATTCTTGGATAAGAAACACATGAAGTGTGTGATATGCAATTATTACAATAAAGATGTAATGAACTCAATGTACTTTGATAAATGTTGACTAATATACCTTGAGAATGGGGTTAAGCCAAATCAATGAGTATGATATAATCATACCATGATAAGGATGAGAAATGAACTCATACCTTGAATTGGCGATCATTAATGAAATATGTTGAGGATAGTGATCATAAGAATATGCTTATGATATCTTTGGATGCTCCTAAAGGTGAGGAGTAATAAATTAGGTTTGAACTAATAATATGAGCATGAAACCCTAATTAATGTAAAATGGGAAACCCTAACCCTAATTTTGGGTAATGGGAATGAAAAGCCCTATTTGATAGCAAACCCTAATCCTAATAAAGGAATGGTGGTGTTATTATTGTATCACATGATGTGATAGATGACTTTTATGAGTGTCATCATGTTTAATGACCGTGCAGATATTATGAGATGATGGACATAGCCAGATTCGAGCTATGACATTATACAACAAAATGTTGATTGGCCTCATGTGCCTTAATGTTGTTGTTGCCTAGTAAAAGTAACAGAATGAACATGGGCTTTATGAGTCTTATGAATAAGCTGTTGCCTAGAGAAACGTGACAAGATAATTTATGGCCTTGTGAGCCATGTGAGATGCTTGTGTAACAAGTATCATGTATACCTCAGTCTGAGGACTTGGAGGTAATAGTTACCTAATAAGTGGTAACAATGATTAGTAATGAACTGAGGGTATGAATACCCAATTTTGATATGTAAGATAATGATGTTGCTGAGAGCTGTGAACTTTCAAGTATGATGAGAAAAGGATTATGATCTCAATGTACTATAAGATATGTTAAAGAAACATTAAAGAGATTACATGTTTCTTTATAGCATTTGTCATAATAATTCATGTTTGAGAACTTGATTGATGATAAAAGGATATGCCAATGTACTTAATTAATCAAGTGAAATCATATCATGTAGAGCCCTGATCATAGATCCATCATCGTCAGCATTTTGGTGATGGTGAAACGGGTGCTCTGTGGCAAAACGCGGAGGGCATACTTTTGAGTATGTGGGGGTTATGGGCGTGAATATCCTTACGCCCCAATGGAGGAATTGATGTGAGATAAACATTAAATCTCTCAATCCTTCATTATATATATTGGGATGGATGTATCACAAATCTCTCGATGATTGGGTTAGATGTCGTACACATCTCCCAATAATGTCGAATCGATGGAGATAAACATGAAATCTCACGACCGCGAAGAGAGTGCAGCAGGCCACTGTAACTATGATAGCGAAGTTGCCAGTATACCCAGGAAATCTATATATAGCAGAGACACAAGATGTCCTGCATGTGATCTTACACTGACTGAGATGTGGGAGGTCTTGGTAACTGGCTCTACCATTGACCTTGTATGGTACCAATTTTGACTTCGCAGTGGTCGGTTGGAGCATGAGCGGTATACCTCATCTCCTCAGGGCATAAGTGTGATTGTAAAACATAATCAGCCGTATAACATGTTTGCATAAGGATTGAATACGGAAACTCATTGGCTGATGTTACATTTCTTTTATGCAATTCTAGTTGATAAATGTTATTCATATCTCTTTACATTCATTGCAAGTAGATAAATGAGTTATGTGTAACGACCCCGCCTCCCGGTAACCCCCAAATTAAGAGAGACCGGTAGGTCAGAGCCGTTACCAATAACCCGAATCAAAGGTTCGACAAATAATCAATAATAATTAATAAACTTTACCAACTAAGCTAAAAACTGGTATAAAATAAAACTTTGCTTACCTTTTAAAAACTGGGATTTCTAAACTTCTATCCATGAAGATACCAATCTAACTAATCCTCTTGTGCACGTAAATTCTCATTTAATTCCGCATATGCCACTTTACTATTTGTCCTTTTCATTTGTACCTAAAACGTCGAAAAACAAAATGTCAGTCAGCAAGAAGCTGGTATGTGGGGGAAACAATAATCATGTATATATGTTAACAAATTAATCATTTAACAAACAAGATTACATTTTAGATATAACTCTACGATCCAAGAGTACCCTATCCTCTGTGTTGTCCCCATTAAACCCCTCATGATCCACCTATCAAGTGAACCAGTTTCTAGGGTTGAGTCACATGGAACTACTCATAGGTAGACCACTCCTTAACTCAGGGTATGCTAAAGAGTCTCATGGCACTACACGTAGGTAGCCCAGTTTCTAACTCATGGTAACCTAGACCTTGCTCTAGGATTACCCCTTTTTTAGCCTTTTCAAAGAAACAGAGGTGGACCCGGATCTAGCCAGTTATAAATGCACATTTATAGTGATAGTCATATCCACATTATAGTTTGCATGAAATAAAATCATCCAACAATTATTTCATGACATCGATGAAAACTTCGGTAAACCTCGAAAAACTAATTCGGGATATTCATAAGTGTGACCACATACCTTCAATTTCATATTTCAAGAAAGATTCAAGTATGCAAACAAACCCAATCAAGAAAGCAATGAGGAATAGAAATCCTGAAATAAAAGTACCAATCTCCTTTTATTAATATTTATCCAATTTATCACATCACTTACGATTTCAATTCCAATTTTAGGGTTTCTTTGGAAATCAGGGTTTTTGCCTCCATTATTAATATTATGATCTCTAATTTATCAAAACTTCATAAAAACCTCCATTCCTTTCATTTTAATATACCCAACAGTATTTAGGATCATTATTTGGCAATTTACCTTCTTAATCCGAATGCTCAAGGTTTTTCTCTTCCTTTGTCCCCAAATTAGGGTTTCCATATATATTATCCTTTATTTATGGATTATAACTTTAAATTAGGCAACCTTGCACTCAATATGGATAAACAAACCACCTTTATCATTATCAGGGTTATTTTTATCAATTTGACTTATAAATTCACCGAAATACACCCTTTATCTTCAATTAGGGTTTCTCATCAACTTTTAATACATTTTACTAGCCAATTAAAGCAATTTTGTAAAACGGAGCAGAATCATGTTTTCAAAGTATTTTTATTAGATTCCTTGTATTTTTCTACACAACTTTCATGTATAAAGTTTTTCCATTAGACAATCCTATTAATTTCTATGAATTTTGCAAATAAAACCCTTTTCCTGGATTATTCGATTAGAGAGGAATAGTTACCAAAAATAACGGGCTGCTCGATCTGTGGTCCGATTATCTGCTTCTTGGATCTAACGATCATGGTTGCACACACCTCACAAAAGCCGCTCCCGCTCTGGAGCGTTGGATTCAGTTGAGATCACCGTAGACTCAGTTTGTACGACGACAGGTCGTCGTCTTCCTCAGTTCTCAACAACCTCGTGAAGTCAACCTGGAGGTTGACTCTGAGCCCTCGACCTCCACTGCCCACACTGATCAGCCAGGGAGCTCTGCCTCCTCTGAACGAAGTTGGTGGATGGTCCAATTCTTTGCACGAACTCTCCAACACTGTCCTTTACTCGCCGGACTCCGTCGAGGGTTACCGAGATGCTGGGGGTGCAAGTCATGATGAAAATACCAATCGAGCGCACAAAAACGCTCCTTGCACTATTCCGCTGAGGTTGGGCTATCGAGAAAAGTTTCTGATTCCATCCATAAACCACCCCTATGTATAGGGTCGATGTCAGCTTGTGAGATCAGGGTGTTTCCCAGAACCACCTCCAATCCTAGTCGATGCAGGGGTGTTTCCGTTCATTTTCATCTCCTGAGTTCAAAGGACAACTCTGCAAGCTTGCCCACTCATTGGATCGTGAGGAAACTAAGAGGGAAAATCCCTATGACATAGCCAGAGTCCTAGTCCACTTGGGACCTAGACGATGAGTGGCGTCTGTTGGATTAAGATCCAATGACCCACCTTCTTTGCGTTCAACCAACTAAAGGAAACAATTTATTAAATTCCCAATTAAAACCATATTTGAGGAGATTTTCAAAAAGCAATAACTCTCAAATCCTATTTCCTTTTTAAATCAAATTTTGAGGAAAAATTGTTCGTACTTTTATCTTCCATCCTACAAAAATTGGGATTATAATCTCAAGTAAAAGATCCTTTTTCTTTGATTGCAAGTTATCTTCTAATTATTCATATTTTCCATATCATTTCTATTTCTTTTACCATTAAGTTATTATCCCGAGTTCCTTGAACTCCAAGGAACCCTAATAACTTGAAATTCTTTTTTTTTTTGGAATTTATCCCTTAGCCTTTTGTTCTTATTTTATTTATTTTCTTATATACTGCTTATCCAATTGAATTTCTTTTTCATTTCTTTTTCTTTTCCCTTCAATTGGGCTCAATGGCCAATAAGGCCTATTAAGAAAACACACAAGGCTATCTTTCACGAAATTCATTCAAATCATCCCATCAAATCAATCATGGATTGCATGTATTTTTAAAAAGAACTCATTACATATTTTGAAAAAAAATGGGGTTATAACATCCTCCCCTCCTTATTGGAATTTTGCCCTCAAAATTCAACAATCAAGCAAACAACAATTCAGGATAAGACTTTTCCATATCCATCATTGACCCTTATGTGGCTTTACCGTACTCATGGCACCTCCAAAGAACCTTTATCATCACATATTCTTTTCTATGAGTTCTTTGATCCTAGCGTCTATAAACTGCATAGATGACTCAGGTCTTTTTAGCCTCCCTTGGGGCTCTCTAGGTTCATTGTTTAGCTCATGGTCTGGGTACCTCACATAGTGCTCTAAATTGGACACTTGGAACTCATCACACCTTTCTTTATCCTGAGGGGTAAGGTTATCCATAACCTTCTCCACCAATCCATCTCAAATGGACCCATATATCGGGGACTCAGCTCTCTTAGCTATAACTTAGAGGGGTCGGATTTTCATAGCACATATTCTCCCACAATGAACTGCATGTCAATCTACTTTGCATCTATTCATGACTATTGTTGTCTCTACACTCGTTTTAGCCATTGCACGATCAAAGAGACTTCACCTACACGCACTGTGGCCCTTTTCTAACCATCACGCGGTCCTTTCACCAACATCACCTTACTGAAGTGGTGACCGACACAACCTCCCTTACAGAGCTTCTTTAAATCATGATATTAGCTACGGTGGTCATCATCACATCTTTCCTAGGACAAGAACTATCTCTAGATATCACCCTGAACAAAGCATACATGCTCTCATCAGGCCCTCTAGTCTGGATCATACTAACCATTAGTAAGGGGTGATAAACTGTACCAACATTGAGTTATGTATGTTTCTACTTCCACCTCATGGAAGTGAACCGTTAGGTCATACTCAAGAACTTTTGAACTCATATCATGGTGTAGTTGAACCATCTCTCTATCTCTTATGTAGTTCAATAGAATTTGTCTCTTGACAGAACTCCCTTCTTTCTCATGTCATCTAGGTAAGGTGATTTACCATAACCCATATTGCATTTCGACCTTTCTTTGTCCAGGGGAGACTTACCACAACATCCATAGTGATGAACTCCCATTCCCTCTTAGGGACTCTTTTATCCTCTATATCGATACACTGGTTACTGGTATCCGTCCTTCACCTCCTGTCATGCATGGCAACATGCCACATGTACTTCACCTTAGTCCTCCAAAATACTACTGTCACTTACTATCTTGGTAGTATCATGATCTCCTGCATTGTTATGATTCCTCAAGCTTGATACCTCGGAAACCCTAAACCATTCTAATTAGGGTTTCTTCACCTTCCTTTCCAAATAAGTGCATTTGAGATTCTACCACCATCCTTCCATTGCATCAAATACTAGGTTGGCTAACCAATCAACCATTAAATTGATCAATCATTATCGTTACATCTGTGTGTTAGCCAAACTTTCCTCCTTTCTAAGCTTAGGGTTAGCCTAACAACCTCTTCTAACCTCTAGCTAAACTAGGCAGATATATACCAACCAGAGCATCCATTACCTCTTCACATCCTTCGGTATCAGGTAATGTTGAAGACATACTACCTCCATGTATTCCACTTAAGTCTCATCTCAAACTCTAAGTTTATCTTTATCAAGAAAACTCTGAGATCATCCTCTTGGTTATCAAACTCAACCTTGTATCACATGCAGATCCCACATAGCTCATGATAAACATTCTCACAAGATGATTATCTTAATACTCTTATCATTTGTACCTGTCCATGTATCATTCACTCTATCAAGGTATGTTATCATCTCTGTCCTCATACCTCGTAGAAACGTTCCAACCCACTTCATCTTTTATCCTTGGTGTATGGCATGCATACTATCCCATCTCTCACTCCCATAAAAAGAAGAAATAAGCATTTTGCGGCCGTCCAAACAAAAAGTTCTTCCTATTCCAAGAGTAGAGATGGAACATCCCACCTTGCCAGTACACCTTCAAAGCTAACGTGCAACTTATGTCTCACAATCATCTTGATATCACAGATTACTTCCATGGTAAACTGGTCTGAAACCTATTTGGTCCAAACACAATCCTTGGTCAACTCCTCTAGGTCTATAGAGTGCTGACACTTTTAGGGTCATCCCTTTTCCCTTATGCATCCAGAGAGTGCCCTACTCATCTACCCTTTGGGTCCCATGAGTTCATGAAGGTGATCAATCTCCTAACCCATGACCCTCGGACAATGATAGTTGTTACCTCATGACCCTATGGTCATGTGCATCTAGGGAATTAGGCAACTCCTACTACCATTAGTCTTATCCCTACCTGACCTTAGGATAGACTTAGGATTCTCTTATAGTACATGTTCAACTTAGAACCTCACCCAAGCATTCATCATCTCTCCTCCTGCATTCATGGGTTGACTTTCATCCTTCCATAGGGATCATGGCAACCTGCCTACCTTGGTCAGGCCCCATACCGGTTACCTCCATGGTAACACATCCACATGCACTTAGAGATGGTTAACTATGGGTCTACAGGTTCACTTAGCTTCTCCAGATCCTATGAAACCTCTTTAGGTTACCTCAAAAACCAACAAAATTGGTATACACCGAACCAAAGGGTCCCTCTCCCAGGATGGGAGGAAACTACAACTCTTGACAACAAGGTCACAAACATCCTTCTATCTAGGGTTTACATCCACATAAGCATGCTTAACCCTAGCAAGATACTACGACACAAGAAGACCACCTACTAAACCATGCTAGGTCATACTTGTTCCCATTCCTCAACATTATATCAACTTAGTTGTGAGGGGTGCATTGAACATACCCTTAACTTAAGGGGTTTCTTTTTCCTTTACACATGCTCGAAACTATAGAGACTCAAATCTCATCATGAGCATCAGGTACACTGCTTCTCCTCTTAGGTCTAGGAACCCTAGGTCCACATTTGGGTGTCCAACTGCATGCTCAATCTCTTAACCATGAATCAACCATGTCCAAGGCATATCATGTACCTCCATGATCCTTTTATTTAAGTAGCACCTCAGAGTTGAGTCCTCCTCAAGGACAACCAACTAGGTATATTTCCTCACAACTGGTTACCTAAACCTTCTCAGGGTCTAAGGCACTCTTTGTCTCCTCTCAGTAGGTAATACTTATACCATAGGCACATAGGTACCAAAAGCATCATCCTCTCTCTAGGTTTGGTTCCTCTAAAGGCAACCAAGATATCATCAACCTCCAAGGATCGAGCATGAGGCAACCCCTAACATATACTCGGGTCGCATCATCCTCAACTCCCCATTGTTCCTCATGTCTTGGAATCTAAGCTTCCAACCTTTTTTTATTGGGTCCTAATTTCTCTCCCCAGAGCTAATTCCACATCCAACCTTCCTACTAGAGGTCCTTTCTCCATGAAGGCTCGAGCTCACAAGCATACCCCTATATGGGAGAAGCCTATGCTCGAGCTTATGTTTACTCAAGATTATCCATAACCCCTTATGCTTATCTCATAAGCCATCCATCATGATCCCTTGTCTAGGGTTTCATCATACTTTCAGCACTACTGACGCACTCTGGGTGCAAGCTATATCCTACTAGCAATATCCCATAAGGTTTCTATAGGTTCTTCTCTAACCTCATCCATGAAGGAGCTATCCTTCACTCAAACATGCACGACCCTTCCCAGGGTTGGGTTGTCAAAGGTACTCGGTCATCAACCTCTCATGGTTCATATGGTATCCAAGGCATGTTTATCATGACATCTAACTCATCATGTCGTCTCTCTCTCTAACCTTCACTTAGGGTTAGGGTTCACATCATCCTCAAAGGATTTGCTAGGTCTCTACTTTTAATGGAGGTCTCTACCTCCAAGACTAACTCTCTCTACTCATCCTCCTGCTAAGGAGGTCTACCCTCATGTCTCTCCTGAGGGAAATGACAACTCGTGTCATACGAACTAAGCATGTATCTATTCCTTTACACTTACTCTATTAAGCTTATGTCCATGACATCTTATTTACATGCTTTTTATTAATTTGGTGGAGGATTCCTTAATCCTTATCAACCTTACCCATACCTCCAGAGGGTGAGGAGAAGAGAGGAAACCCTAATCCTTAAGGTCCTTAATAGAATTTGAGTGGAGAAGGGATGAACAAGATGAGAGAGTCCTAAAGGTATCTTATTTCGAACCATACCCTAAGACTTTGGCCAGGCAGTCACACGGATCCGGGAGTCCTCATATTCCAACTAGCGGTGCGGAGGAAAATATTGCCAGCCCATGGTCGTGATCCTTTTCTAGACACCTCTATCTTTTGGATAATCCTCTAATAACTCCCTTGGGTTCTACAGAATTTGTAAAATTTAATAATTATTAAAGATTAAATGAGGAACCTATGCTCTGATACCAATTGTAACGACCCTGCCTCTCGGTAACCCCCAAATTAAGAGAGACTGGAAGGTCAGAGCCGTTACCAATAACCCGGATCAAAGGTTCGACAAATAATCAATAACAATTAATAAACTTTACCAACTAAGATGAAAACTGGTGTAAAATAAAACTTTGCTTACCTTTTAAAAACTGGGATTTCTAAACTTCTATCCATGAAGATACCAATCTAACTAATCCTCTTGTGCACATTAATTCTCATTTTATTCCGCATATGCCACTTTACTGTTTGTCCTTTTCATTTGTACCTAAAACGCAGACAAACAAAATGTTGGCCAGCAAGAAGCTGGTATGTGGGGGAAATAATAATCATGTAAATATGTTAACAAATTAATCATTTAACAACCAAGATTACATTTTAGATATAACTCCACGATCTAAGAGTACCCTATCCTCTGTGTTGTCCCCATTAAACCCCTCATGATCCACCTATCAAGTGAACCAGTTTCTAGGGTTAAGTCACATGGAACTACTCATAGGTAGACAACTCCTTAACTCAGGGTATGCTAAAGAGTCTCATGGCACTACACGTAGGTAGCCCAGTTTCTAACTCACGGTAACCTAGACCTTGCTCTAGGATTACCCTTTTTTTAGCCTTTTCAAAGCAACAGAGGTGGACCCGGATCTAGCCAGTTATAAATGCACATTTATAGTGATAGTCATATCCACATTATAGTTTGCATGAATTAAAATCATCCAACAATTAATTCATGACATCGATGAAAACTTCGGTAAACCTCGAAAAACTATTTCGGGATATTCATAAGAGTAACCACATACCTTCAATTGCAGATTTCAAGAAAATTCAAGTATGCAGAGAAACCCAATCAAGCAAGCAATGAGGAATAGAAATCCTAAAATAAAAGTACCAATTTCCTTTTATTAATATTTATCCAATTTAACACATCACTTAGGATTTCAATTCCAATTTTAGGGTTTCTTTGGAAATTAGGGTTTTTGCCTCCATTATTAATATTATGATCTCTAATTTATCAAAACTACATAAAACCATCCATTCCTTTCATTTTAATATACCCAACAGTATTTACGATCATTATTTGGCAAATTACCTTCTTAATCAGAATTATCAAGGTTTTTCTCTTCCTTTATCCCCAAATTAGGGTTTCCATATATATTATCCTTTATTTATGGATTACAACTTTAAATTAGGCAACCTTACACTCAAAATGGATAAACAAACCACCTTTATCATTAATAGGGTTATTCCTATCAATTTGACTTATAAATTCACCGAAATACACCCTTTATCTTCAATTAGGGTTTCTCATCAACTTTTAATACATTTTACTAGCCAATTAAAGTAATTTTGTAAAATGGAGCAGAATCAGGTTTTCAAATTATTTTTATTAGATTCCTCGTATTTTTCTACACAACTTTCATGTATAAAGTTTTTCCATTAGACAATCCTATTAATTTCTACGAATTTTGCAAATAAAACCCTTTTCCTGGATTATTCGATTAGAGAGGAATAGTTACCAAAAATAACGAGCCGCTTGATCTGTCATCTGATGATCTGCTTCTTGGATCTAACGATCCTACTTGCATGTGCCTCACAAAAGCCGCTCCCACTCTGGAGCATTGGATTTAGTTGAGATCACCATAGACTCAGATCGTAGGGCGACGAGTCATCGTCTTCCTTAGTTCTGAACAACCTCGTGAAGTCAACCTGGAGGTTGACTCTGAGCCCTCGACGTCCACTGCCCACACTGATCGGCCAAGGAGCTCCGCCTCCTCTGAACGAAGTTGGTGGATGGTCCAATTCTCACACGAACTCTCCAATGTTGTCCTTTACTCGTCAGACTCCGGCGAGGGTTACCAAGATGCTGGGGGTGCAAGTCATGATGAAAAGACCAATCGAGCGCACAAAAACGCTCCTTGCACTATTCCGTAGAGGTTGGGCTAGCAAGAAAAGTTGTTGATTCCATCCATAAACCACCCTTATATATAGGGTCGATGTCAGCTTGTGAGGTTTGGGCGTTTCCCAGAACCACCTCCAATCCTAGTCGATCTAGGGGTGTTTTCATTTGTTTTCATCTCCTGAGTTTAAAGGACAACTCAGCAAGCTTGCCCACTCATTGGATCGTGAGGAAACTAAGAGGGAAAATCCCTCTGACATAGCCAGAGTCCTAGTCCTCTTGGGACCTAGACGAAGAGTGGCGCCTGTTGGATTAAGATCCAACGGCCCACCTTCTTTGCATTCAACCAACTAAAGGAAACAATTTCCTAAATTCCCAATTAAAACCATATTTGAGGAGATTTTGAAAAAGCAATAACTCTCAAATCCGATTTCCTTTTTAAATCAAATTTTGAGGAAACATTTTTCGTACTTTTATCTTCCATCCTACAAAAATTGGGATTATAATCTCAAGTAAAAGATCCTTTTTCTTTGATTGCAAGTTATCATCTAATTATTCATATTTTCCATATCTTTTCTATTTCTTTTACCATTAAGTTATTATCCTGAGTTCCTTGAACTCCAAGGAACCCTAATAACTCAAAATTCTTTTTTTTGGAATTTATCCCTTAGCCTTTTGTTCTTGTTTTATTTATTTTCTTATATACTCCTTATCCAATTGAATTTATTTTTCATTTCTTTTTCTTTTCCCTTCAATTGGGCTCAATGGCCAATAAGGCCTATTAAGAAAACACACAAGGCTATCATACACGAAATTAATTCAAATCAACCCATCAAATCAATCATGGATTGCATGTATTTTTAAAAAGAATCTCATTACATATTTTGAAAAAATGGGGTTATAACATTATGAATCTACCATGAGTAGATACAATGTTCTCCTTAGGAAAGGAGATTATCTTATTCTGTTCATACAATGAATAATACTACTGTTAGTATGTAAGAACTCCTATTCAATTTTAATTCAATAATCTACATAACAATGTTTTGGCGGAGAGTTATATCTCCCGCTGGGGCAATTTACAATTGTCTCACCCCCGTGGGATCCAACATTTTTAGGTGGACATGGAGAAAGAAGCAGATACTCTTTTGCAGGAAAAGGAAAGCAACAACTAGGACAGTAGTGAGATCTCAGGTGGAGATGATGACTGTCAAGTCATATAGTTAGAAAGTCCTATTTTTCGTCTCTGTACTCTCAGGTCCTCGAAGTTTTTAGTTAGTGTTTTTAATGAACCGATCTGAGATTTTTGGTTTGATGTCTCAAGGTTTTTATGTTGTCTGTCTATAATGTTATAGGGTAGCTGATTTTGTAATTCCTCGAGAATATATGGTACAAGTCATGTACTTTTGAATCAAGATGTAAATGTTATAACATGGTTCTTGATGTAAGAGATTTCTTATGTTTGGATCTCTTTGCAAAAAGTTTTAATTTTTAGCGATTTTTAGTAATCTACTGCAACTGATTCGCTTCCGCTTAGTTAATCTTGTGATTTGTAAGTTGGATGCCACAGTATCGACAGCTGCATGTATTTGTTTTTCCTGAACATTCAAGATAAATTTGAATCAGCCTTGCTAAAACACATCAATATGATCATTTATAACCAAAAAGATGAAATATAGTAGATTTGATGCAAAATGAGATTATAGACTAAAACGAGTGAATCATGTGATACTAACCACAAATGTGACTAATAAACACATGTAAAACTAGTCTATAAAAGCGACTCAAAATCATCACATCAAACTCCGCTAAGCTTAAACATTGCTCGTCCTCGAGAAACAAAACTATAGAATAAAATTGCGAGGGTCATCTGAAGAACATACTATCACAACAGACATTACCGTATGAAATTCCCACCAGACATTCACATACTGGCCCTCATTAACCACAAAATGGTAACTACCCTACAGGTGACAATGATCATCCATAATAGATATCCACTCCAAGATTGGTGAAGACTATCAAATAAGGCAGTTAATATAATAAAATCTTTCGGTTCAGGCTTGGTGCATCTTCAGATCTCCTATCTACGTTGCTCATAACCTAACCACCATCTACATGGAAGCAGATCTCCTGAAATACAAAAGTGAGGAGATAATCACAGGTGGCCTACCATTTTGAGCAATGGGTGTATGGGATAGGCAGTTTATGTAAGAAAAAGTAGCACAATACAGTTTGACATGCAACAGTACAAAAATGACCTACATGATGCTCATGCATATGAAAATGACCTAATGCTTACATTTTAGGTGGAATGATGCATGCACTATCATTCCATCCCAATGAGAGACAGAATATCTACAGAACTACACATGTGCTTGTTGTTCTTATTATGCATGTGAACAAGTCCCTTCCTCCTTCTGATCTTCACTTACTTATTATTTTTTTTTCTCTTTTCAACCCTTATTTTGCTTAATGAACTAAAATGAAATTTCCACATCTTCGTCTTGGGCTTATTCTCATAACTACTATTTTTTTCATTGTATTTTATTTTTCAGAAAGTATGAAACAAGTTCCTTATTTTCAGAAGAAGCAAGGCACATCATGTAAAAAAAAATGATTAAAATTATGCAAAATGCAACTAAAATGACATTGACATGCATTCTAAAATTTGTGCAGGCATGACTATAATGCAACATTTTTTTTCTTTTTATATATGCAACAGATGTAAAAACTAACTACAATGCAATCCTATCTACATGATATGCAATCAAGAGATGACAAACTATAAAGTGCTCCCAATTCTTATGGTGGAATGTAAATGAGATGAGGTGGATAGATCACAAGATTAATTGACAGAACCATTGGATTATATGTCCCTCCTTACTGACATGTGTAAAATCAAGGGGTTTCTCTCTCTTATTTCAGATTAAAGTCCCATTACCATTTGGTCAGTTTAGGCTCAACATCCAATTCCCTCTACTTTCCTTGAATCATAGGCATGTACAGTTGTGGTCTTATGTTTTAAAGTTGACAAACCCAATTATTTTCATAAGTTAAGTGCTCAAGTTCAAACAAAGCATGCTTGCAATTACATGAAAAAATTTCAAATTTACCCATAACTCCGATGTGAAAAACATAGAGATGACAAATTACATTAGACATCCACAGATACACTAGATAGCATGTGAATCCTAAAAGCTAAGAAAATTGCTAAAATAAAAGAAGAAGCAATTTTGGATAAAAACAAAGGAAAATAAAAGATAGAAATTGTTCCATCTCCCCCCCAAGCTTGAATTCGACTATGGCCTCATAGTCAAAAATTATCTCAACAGGTGGAACAGTGATACCATTTACTGCTCAGGTGGCGGGTACTGTGGGGCGCTGGGATCCCATGATGGATATTGCCCTTGGAAGTTTGGATCATATGGGGGCATCGATGGTGGCTGTTGGTAGCCCCCAAAGTATCCTTAATTCCAGTAGTGATCATAAAACGACTGTTGCTGCTGCTCGATCCTCCTCAACCGGTCGTAGACCTACTATTGATTGGCGAACAACTGATGTTCATTCTCAAAGATAGCTTGTTGATTAACATACATCCGATTCATAGTATCCTGGATATTAGCAAATGACACAGTGTGCTGTTGTTGTGTCTCCTGAATGCTCTGTAGCATTGTATACATGCCCTGAATAGAATAAACATCCTCTCCTTGTTGAGAGGGTTGTGGTGGCTAAGGCTGCAAAGATGATGATGTACCCAGGTAGAAGTGTGGCCGCTTCCTGGGTGCCACTCGTGAATGAAGAGGAGTAACAGTCTCCTCGTCCTTCTCCTGCTTGTCACCATCATCATTGTCATTGTCGTTGTCGTCTTCTCCACTGTCAGAGTCATCGATGGCAATTATGGGCCATCTGAAATGTTGGGCCCCCTGGATGTTGAAGACAGTATCTGGAAGGGCGCACTCTTGATATTCTTTGTTTACGTGGCAATGTGCATATACCACGCCATCATGAAATGTCAACAAGTTAGACTGATGCAAATGATGAAGGTTGATAGAGCTTTTACTTAGCAGGGGAGGCATTGAAGAAAGGTCTAGCCCGAGGTAGAGGGCTAAAGGAGTGATGAGTCCCCCAAAATTAATTGGGGCCCGCCGAGTACTTTTTTTCACCGCCATTACGCGTGTTAGGAAGAACGTGCCCCAGTTAAGCTTGCCTCGTGCCAGTAGATTATACAGAAAGAAGAGGACGGTCTCTTGAAATTTACTCAGAAAAAGCTCTCCTCGAGCGAAGAAGGTAATACACAACATGTGGTGTAAGACTCGCACGAAGGGATGCTCAAAATCAGCCACCGCGGCATTGTGATAGTTGATCATTTTGCCTTGAGGGGTTGTCACCAACTGTGTGAACATGGCATCGTAATCAGCTCGGTTGTCTGGATGCTGGTGTTGTTTGGGGGAGTGCCACCAATTGTAGATAGAGTTGAATTACTGTAGAGTAAGATTATAGTTTCTGTTGAAAAGCCAGAAAGACACTTGACCTTTGATCCATTCCCTGTCGGAGGCGTTGAGTTCATTTGGGACAACACAAATATCAAGCGACGCCATAAACTCCACCACCAATTCTTTATAAGTCAGCCACTCGACAAAAAAGGGGTGGCCCTCCACATGATGGGTGACCATGTTGTCAAGTCTGCTCGTGTTCCCCTCCTGGCCATGGAGGACATACATCAGGTTATCCTCAAATCCAAGATCTCAGATCATTCATCTGTCACAATATCAAGTCTACTCGATAGTTCTTTTCATCAGCTCCTCGTAAACTTTCTTCACATCTGTAGAAGGATGTGCAAGTCGGGGACAAGGGATGGAGCCTGGCGAGGGCGGAATTAATGTCTCAATCACAATCGGTGCAGTGCTTGAAGATGATGCAATAGTGTTCGTCCCCATGATGAAAGAAAGAAGACAGAAGAATGGAGCTCGATGAAGATCGGAGTTGCTCAAAGAAGATGATCTCCAATGTCGATGAAGAGCTCGGTTGCGATTGCTCGATTGCTATATGCTTGGTGAAGATCTCTGGTTGCTCGAGATGCTAGGTGTAAGAGTTGAGGGGATTCACTCCGAAGGTGTGAATAGAAATGAGAAACTACCCCTCCTTTTATAGCTGAACCTATCGCCACTGTCACTCTGTCGATACCATCGATGGGGTGTCGATGGTATCGACACCTGGAGCACAATCCGCTCTTCGTAACCATCGACGGTTTTCAATTGCTTGATGTGGGGGGCCTGGATAGGTGACGTGTCGATACTATCAACATGGTTCGACGGTATCGACCCATCCCACGGATCAACTACTTCATTTTGGCACGCTCTGTTGATTTCTTCTCGCAGATCGGTGACATGTCACATCGATACCATTGATTGGGTGTCGATGGTATCGACTCTTTATGGTTCGATTACCCTCGGAGGCCTGGGTGCCACTTCCTTGCTAACCCCAGGTTGATACCATCGACTGGGTTGTTGATGGTATCGACTTCACTAAGAAGAATTCGTCTGTAAATCTTCAGGGATCTCGCGAGCATCGACTTCATTGTCGATACTATCGACCACATTTTTCTTGTTCGCTGATAGCATGCCGATACCATCGATGAGGCCGTCGATGGTATCAAAAAAGAAAAATTTCTATAGTCACTTCCCGACACCCATGTCACTACCATCAACTTTGATTCAGTACTGCACACTGAGCAAAACGATTAGGGTATCATTTTTACACTAAAAACAAAATTAAACAAAACTAACTTGCAAATACGAAAGAAAATGAAGGAACTATAAATTAAAACTACCGATGGTTTGGTTACCTCCCAAGAAGCGCCCTTGTTTATTTTCTTAGGCTAGATGCAATAAGGCTCTTCATTCTTCCTTAAGTGCCATGAGTTTAACCTCATGCACTTTTCTCGTGTAGTTCTCTCCAAAGTAAAGCTTCAACCTTTGACCATTAACTAGGAACGCGAGCTCTCCATCTCTCACCATAATGGAACCATGTGGGCGCACCTCCTCCACCACAAAAGGTCCACTCCACCTAGATTTCAATTTCCCAGGATGAAGCTTTAGTCTGGAGTTGAACAGTAAAACACGATAACCCTTTTTGAAAATGTGTGTGAATGTGGTGGTCATGGATTTGCTTTGTCCTTTCTTTATCAATCCTTTGATTCTCATAGGCATTCATCCTAATCTCATCTAACTCATTTAGCTCCAATAGTCTCTTTTTCCCTGCATCATCATAACTCACATTGAGCTTCTGTAACGCCCAGTGTGCCTTGTACTCTAACTCAACCAGTAAATGGCAAGCCCGCCCATAAGCCAACCTAATAGGTGTAGTGCCTATAGGTGTTTTAAACGCGGTCCTATATGCCCATAAAGCATCCGGTAGGAGTTCACTCCAATTCTTCCTGGAAGATGCCACTGTGCGTTCCAATATATTTTTGATCTCTCTATTGAAAACCTCAACTTGACCTTGAGTCTGGGAGTGATACGGGGTGCCGACATTGTGCTTGACCACGTATTTACTCATTAGTGTAGAACATTTCTTTTTCATGAAGTGCGTGCCTCCATCGCTTATAATCATACGAGGTACACCAAACCTGCAAAAGATATGTTATTTCACGAACCTGCACACTACCACAACGTCATTAGTTCTTGTGGGTATTGCCTCTACCCACTTCGACACATAATCAACAACTAGTAAAATATATAAATTGGAATTCGATGACACAAATGGTCCCATGCAATCGATGCCCCATAAATCAAATATCTCAACTTCTTGAAACACATTGAGGGGCATCTCTTACCGCTTTGAGATATTACCAGCCCTTTAACACGCGTCACATCTTTTCACATAGTCATAGGAATCCCGAAAGAGTGTAGGCCAATAAAGACCACTCTCTAACACTTTGGTCGTTGTCCTTGTGCTCTCATGATGTCCGCCTGTGGGTAATGTATGGCAGTGAGTAAGTACACTATCATATTCATCCTCTAGTACACACCTGCGTAAGATGCCATCCCTGCATTGCCTCAATAAAATGGGGTCATCCCAAAAGTAATATCTTAAAGAATGGAAAAATCTCTTCTTTTCTTAAAAATTCCAATCGTCTGGTATTTCCTTGCATGCAAAATAATTCACAATGTGTGAAAAGAACAGATCTTTGGATTTTATGGAAAATATTTGCTCATCAGGAAATGTCTCAGTGATGGGTATATTGATATCTCGCTCATCTACCCGCTCTAACCGAGACAAATGGTCCTCAACCACATTCTCAATACCCGCCTTGTCTTTAATTTCAATGTCAAACTCTTGTAAGAGAAAGATCCACCTAATTAATCTAGGCTTGGCATCTTTCTTTTCCATTAAATATTTAATAGCAGCGTGGTCCGTCCAAACCACAACTTTTAACCCCACTAAATATTGCCTAAATTTTTCAAATATGAAAACCACGAAAAGAAGTTCTTTTTCAGTGGTAGTATAGTTGAGTTGTGCATCATTTAAAGTCTTTGATGCATAGAAAATTACTATAGGTTTGTTCTCAAAATGCTGCCCAAGAACAGCCCCAATAGGAAAATCTGATGCATCACACATGAGCTCGAACGGTTTGGTCCAATCTGGCGTTTGAACAACCAGTGCGGAAAATAATTTTTATTTAAGAACATTGAAGGAATGCATTCATTTATCATTAAAATCAAACATTGTATCCTTCTCAAACAATTCAGACAATGGTTTAGCAATTTTGGAAAAATATTTGATAAAATGGCGATAGAAACCCACATGCCCAAGGAAACTCCTCACTCCCTTCACTGAGTTCGGTGGAGGTAATTTGGCAATAACCTCAATTTTTATTGGATCTACCTCTAGTCCTTTGCTAGACACCTTGTGTCCAAGCACTATTCCTTTTCTAACCATCATATGACACTTTTCCCAATTTAAGACCAGATGCGTATCTTCACATATTTGTAGTACTCTATCCAAATTTTGCAAACACTCATAAAAGGATGCACTGTGGATGGAAAAGTCATCCATGAAAACCTCTAAGCAGTGTTCTACCATATCAAAAAATATAGCTAGCATACAGCACTGAAAAGTAGCCTGTGTGTTGCATAACCCAAATGGCATTCAGCGATATGCAAAAGTCCCATAAGGACAAGTGAAGGTTCACTTCTCTTGATCGTTAGGGTCTATATAAATCTGATTGTAGCCAGAACAGCTGTCCAAAAAGCAAAAATGAGAGTGGCCAGCCAGCTGCTCAAAAATATGATCAATAAATGGGAGCGGAAAATGATCCTTTCGAGTTGCGGAATTCAAGCGGCGATAGTCAATGCAAACACACCACCCAGTTACCAATTGGGTAGTAACAAGTTCATTCATAAGATCATAAGTCACTGTGATTCCCCCCTTTTTAGGGACTACCTATGTGGGGCTTACCCACATTCAGTCTGAAATAGTGTAGATGATGCCCGCAGAAAGGAGCTTGATCACCTCCTTCTTGATGACCTCCATCATGCTCGGGTTGAGTCGACGTTGTAGATGAATCATAGACTTGGCTCCTTCCTCGAGCTGGATCTTGTGCTAACAAAGCGTAGGGGAAATCTCGTTAATATCAGCAATTGACCACCCGAATGTGCCACGGTGGTTCTTCAACACGATCATCAACTACTCTTCTTCACCAACACTCAGATATGACGAAATAATCACTGGTAGTTTTTCACCATCAGCTAAGAATGCATACTTCAAGTGAGGGGGCAGTGGCTTCAGTTCTAATTCTGGTGGATAGATCAATGATGATTGAAGCGGTGGTGGGAGCGGCCCAAGATCCTCATAACGCTTGTCATAATAGCACGGGAGCACTTTAAGCATCTTTATACATTCTTGTAACGACATGCTTCTCATCCAATCATTCATGATGTTAAATAAGCAAGCTTCAAGGGGAAATTCTGGATATGAGTCAAGCATAGAACTTGCTATTGCATCATCCTCAGTAGATACAAGAATTTCCTCTTCTTCATCATTTGGATAACCCACAACTTTACAAAGAGAAACAACTTTTGTTTGTTCCATAATATCCAGTACTAGTGTCCCCTAATCTACCTTGGTCATTACATGAGCCATATCTAGAAATGGATTCCCTAAACAAAGAGAAATGTTTTGATCAAAATACTTCACCATGTGACATTGCTCCTTTGCCTGTGATTGTTTTGTACTTGATGGCATAACCATTTCAAATCTATCATCCACTATTCCCAATGTCAATCAAACTCTACCCATCTCTAATATCATATCAACAGTAGCCTGGAAGGGTCTTCCTAGGAGTAGCTCATTCCCTTGGTCATCTTACATTTCCATTACCACAAAATCAGCTGGAAATAAAAATCTATCAACCTTTACCAGGACATCCTCACAAATACCATATGGCTGTACCACAGAATTATCTGTGAGTTGAATCGTTATGTTGCTTTGTCTAGATTCCTTAAGACCCAACTTTTTGAATTTTGAGAGGGGCATCAAGTTTATACTTGCCCCGGAATCACACAACGCTTCACCGAATTTCACCTTACCAATGTAACATGAAATATTGAAGTAGCCTGGATCTTGTCATTTTGGTGGTAATGTTCCCAAAATGAAGGCGCTAACCTGCCCTTTAAGAACCACCACCTCAGTATCAGGAATCTTACTCTTCTTGGTAATTATATCCTTTAGAAACTTACCATAAGAGGGTATCTTCTCAATAGCTTCTAACAGCGGGATGTTGACAGAAAGTTTCCTAAAACTATCTAGGAACTTTTTGAACTGGGCATCCACTTTCTTTGCCTTCAGACTATTTGGATAGGGAACTGGAACGGTCTGTTCCCTCCGATGTGGCGGCACATATGGCATCCTCTTTTCAGTCTCTTCCTCAACAATGGGCTCTGTTGTGGCTTCCTCTACAACATCCTCTATTGGCTTTGTGATTGTGACCTCCTCTGTGGCCTCACATGTGGTCTCTGGCAGGGGTGTGCGTGGTTTATCGGCCTTAGAGTTTAAAATCTTCTTTCCACTCCTTAACAAAATTGCTTTGGCTTGTTGATTTCCTCCTGGAACATTTGTATTTCCTAGAAAACCTTGTTGCGTTGGTTTCTTCAAGCTTGATATCTCTGTTGCCATCTGTGCTAAAGATGTCTCAAGTGTCCTCATATGAGCCCCATGACTTTGTAAAGTTTTCCCAAACTGATTCATAAACTCTCCAAGTTGCTTGACTTGTTGACCAAACATGCTAATGAGTTCTTGATTCTGCTTGATTACTTGATTGAGAAACTCATTGCTCTTTTGTTCTGCAGTGGGTTGTGGCTTAGCTTTTGGGACCTGCAAGAAATTGTTGGGATCTTTCCAGGAAAATTTCTTATCCTTCCTCCAGGATTAGTCGTTATTCCTATATCCCTATTGCTGACACATGGATTTCACCTGTGCTTCATAATCAGACTCTTCATTTTCTTTTGCCAGAAGTCTCTTTTCAATAAGATCCATCTTATCATTTAGTTCTTTAATGGCTTTAGCATCCCCTATAGATCTGACTTATTCAGGTGCATCTCTGGTACCCCAGGACTGCTTCTTTACCATGTTTTTAAGAATCTCACAACACCTTGTATCAGTATTGTTCAGAAAAAATCCTGAACCTGTTGAATCTAAGTTGCTTCTGTCATGCTCATTAAGCGCGAAATAGAAAATCTTCACGTGTTTTTCCTTGTCTAACCCATGATGAGGGCATCTTCTCAGCATTATCTGAAATCTATCCCAGGTCTCCAAATAAGTTTCCCCTGCATTCTGAGTGAAGTTGTGGATTTTCCTTATTAAATCATTAGTCTTCTCAGGTGGGAAGAAACACTTGAAAAAAACATCGATCATCTGATTCCAAGTCTCAACAATCTCATCATCCAGATTATGAAACCACTCCCTTGCATTTCCTACAAGAGAACTAGGGAAAAATTTCAAATACAGTGTCTCCTGCGGAAAACGATCGATCTTGACCATTTCACAATTCTCCACGAAGGTACTTATGTGAGCCACTGGATCTTCATTCTTTAGTCCATGGAATACTTGAGATTTGACTAGATTTATTAGTGAAAGATCAAATTTTTTAAGTCGGGATGTTGATTGCCTACCTCTTGATCAGCCCTTTTGATGCGGAGGAAGAAGACGCATTAATCTTTTCCCATATCGTCTTTTCTTCAGCCATCTCTTCTTGTTCAGAATCTGAATTTACTCTCTCAGATTGATTCTGAATGTAGTGCTCCTTGTCGTCTGATCCCAAAGATGGGACCTCTGGTAATGACTATGCGTCGTCTATGCTACGCGTGCTCACCATGCACTGGTACCTACAAAATGATATATTTAGTTAAGTACGGTGCTAGACAAATATAGATTTCTGAAACATAGACAATCAATTGCAAGAATTAAAAATGTAACTAAAAGAAAAAGGTAGCCTAGAGTGGCTGCTTGTAGCGCTCGTAGTGCCAATAATTATCGTTTCCCCAGCAATGATGCCAAAAACTTGACACGAGTTTACCGTGCGTAGAATGCAAGTGCACGCGTCAGAGTAATATAGGCCTTTGTGAGGCCCGATTCAAACTTAGGGAAACATAATTATTGGTAGAATACTACTAACTACTTGCAATCAGCTAGACCGATTAAAATGATTTGAGAGTTGATTGAAAAAGAAAAGAAAAATAAAAGAAAATAGAGAAATCGATTAAATGTTTGGTTTAACCAATTCAAATGGGAATCTTTAGGATTGCGGTTTCACCACAGGTTCTCATTGTATTAATTCCTACACAGTTATCCTAATTCGTCTCTCATTCTGGGTAGTGGCCTGTATTCAGAATTGCTCACTTTCGTGATACAATTCACTACCTAAATCTAGGTCGGTTCCACGGTAGTAGTAACCTATACCCTAAACTAGGTGCATGAAGACCATACTCTAGGTTTCCACCATTAACTGTACATCGCCTTGTTCAAAGGATTTATTAGTTAATCTGAATTTCATATCTTTTCAACCGTTAATTCTTCTTTTAAAGTAATTAAAGGTATTAGATTATCATTAGGGAGATCAATCATAATGATATAATGGAGAAAACGAAATCATACCACAGATTTAAGAGACAAATTATGAAATACTATCGTAAAAATGTCATACAATGATCACCCAGGCTACTCCTGGTCCTATAGATAAAGGGGATTAGCCCCGCATGTTCATCTCAATGAAAGACATGATGAGAGAAAGGGAAAACATGGGGAAAACATGAATAGAAGTGATGTAAACCCCTGAATGGATGAGATCTGGGCATTCCTTGGCGTAGAATGAGCGATCTACAACCTTTCGATAGTGGGAAACTCCTTCTGCAGCTCTCGAAATGATTGGGGCGTGGCTCTAGGCTCCGTTCTTCTCTCCTCTCCTCCTTGAGACTTGTGCAATGACTAATGACATCCTCCCTTGCTTAGGGTCGTTGTAATTAGGTATATGCACCACTTTAGATTGCCAAAAGATCACCACAGTCTGATTAGAAATGATCTGTAACAAAACCTGATCTGATGGCGTTGATATCATCGACGTGGGTTGATGGTATCGACCCATCATAATATCGACGATTCTTCCTTTATTTCGATAGTATCGACCAGTTGACTACTGGCTCGCTATAGGTATCTCGCTACCATCGACTTCAGTGTCAATGGTATCGACTCGTCTTGGTTCCTTGTGGTTGTCTCACTGTGGCTGAGTCGATACTATCGACAGTTGCCGATGGTATCGACAACTGCATGTATTCGTTTTTCCTAAAAATTTAATATAAATTCGAATCAGCCTTTCTAAAACACATCAATATGATCATTTATAACCAAAAAGATGAAATATAGTAGATTTGATGCAAAATGAGATTATAGACTAAAGTGAGTGAATCATGCGATACTAACCAAAAATGTGACTAATAAACACATAAAACTCATGTAAAACTAGTCTATAAAAGCGACTCAAAATCCTCGCATCACTTGCCAAACTTGCACGACTGATATTTTAGTAGGATCCACTAAGATGGTCCCTCGAGATATGATGTATCCAAGAAACATGACACGATCTATCCAAAACTTGCACTTCAAGAATTCCCCATAGAACTTTTTCTTTCTCAAAATATCAAGGACTCTACCTAGGTGTTCATGGTGTTGTTCTTGGTCATCAGAGTAAATCAAGATGTCATCTACGAACTCTATGACAAACAAGTCCAGGAAAGGTTGGAACACACTTATCATGAGATTCATAAATGCACTAGGGGCATTGGACAACCCAAAAGGAATAACCATAAACGCATAGTGGCCATAATGGGTTCGAAAGGTGGTTTTTGAGATGTCCTCACTCTTGACTCGCAACTGGTGATACTGAGACATCCGATCAATCTTTGAAAATCCTCAGGCTAACTTAAGCTAGTCAAACAGGTCATCTATACTACTTATTCTTAATGGTAGCCTGGTTTATCATTATACAGTCTATGCACATTCGAAGCAATCCATCCAATTTTTTGATAAAGAGGACTGCTTCTCCCCATGGTGATGCGCTAGGTTGGATAAAGCCTTTTTCTAACAACTCTTGTAGTTGTTTTTACAACTCAAGCAACTGATCGGGGGCCATCCTTCTAGGTGCCCTAGAAATAGGGTTTGTCTTGGGAGCTAACTCTATCAAAAAGCCTACCTCTTTCCCTCTGGAGGAATCCCAGGCTAATCAACTGGGAACACATTTGTGCAGTCCCTGACTACCTCTATTTCCTCTATGTTCTGCACCATAGGCTCTAACTCGATAACTACTACTAGGAATGACAGACAACTGTTGACTATCATCTATTCTGCCTTCAAGGCTAACACATACAGATTGGTGGTAGCATCCTTCTTACCTCTAATGGTGAATGGTGGATGACTTGGTCTCTATATTCTTATTTTATTTTCCCTATAGTCAATCTTTTCCTTATAACTATAGAGCCAATCCATACCATGATCACATCAAAGCCATTCATGTCTAGGAGGATAAAATTCATAGGGATCTCATTATCCAAATATTTTATGGGTATAAGTGAGGTTTTCATGAGAGACGTAAAGATCTAACCATTCGGGGTTGTGACATCCAAAACATATCCTAAATCCTTGATGTCCAAACAAATCATAGTTGCAAGATTTCTCAAAATGAAAGTAACAGTAGAACCAGAGTCAAAAGGAACTTTTACATTATATCCCATGATCTCAAGTATGCATACGTTGTTTTCATAACAAGTCAAACGATTGGATGTTGATCTTACAATAGGAAAGAAAACCCTAAGGGTTAACACATTGGCTTGAGCCTCCCCATTCTCAATGGTAAAAACTTAGGCTTGCCATCGCTATCCTATGGGCAGGACTGCACCTGGTGCACCTCGTGCCACTACTGGTATTTCTACCACTGGCTAGGCTACTAAAGGGCCCATACCTCTCGAGTTAGGTAGAGGAAAGTTCGTTTGGAAGTGTCCCTCTTGGTGGCAATGGAAGCACACCTTCTTCTCGAAATGGCATTTTCCTGGGTGTGATCTTCCACAGTTGATGCACCTTGGGTGATGATTCTTGTTGTGGGGCTCTCCATTACCTCCATGTCTTCCTTTGGCATGGTTGCATCCTTGTCCTTTCTTATGGTCATTCCTTGGTCCTGAGGTACCTTTTTCGAAACCCAAGTACCCCTTCATTGGGTTTAGTGCAGACATCATTGTCTTCTCTGTGTCTAGCATGGTGTTGTAGGCATCGTTGAAGTTTGTTGGTTTGCTTACTATTACATGAGTCCTGATGGCATGATGTAGACACCCTACAAAATAGTCCACTCTTCATTCCTCAGTGAACATGTATCCAAACTGCTCCATAAGGTGGAACACTCGGGCATAATCCTCCATAGAGAGGTTGCCTTAAACTAGGAAGGTGAACTCCCTCTCGTTCTCTTTCTTAGTTGAGATGGGCACAAATCTGGTGAATAAAATGGTCCAGAAGTCAATATAGGACATCCGTTCTTCATTCAGGTCTCAACCCATGATGTGGTTCTCCCACCATATTTTAGCTGCCCCTTCCAAGAAGTGAGCAGCAAACAGAACATTTTTGTTTGACTGCACTTCCAGCATGCAGAAACCATTCTCAACTACTAGAAGCCAAACATCAGCTTTTCCGACCACCTCTGTCTTATCTTCACCCCAAAACATCTCAATGAGCAGCTTCACAAAGTCCAAAATGGTGGCTCCATGTTGTGGACAAATTAGTAGTGGCTCACCATCTTCACCTCTAGATGTGTCCATGAGGGACAAAGCACTAATGGGCCAGTCAACTTCTTATGTTGTTCCATCCAGAGGGCATTGGGAGTATGGAATATTACTTGTCCTATAGTTGGTCTAGAATTAGTTGTGGAGTTGTCATTGGGCTTGTCTTATACCATCAACTCCCTCTTCTGGTCACCCTCTGGGTTCAGGTTGTCGAAGGGAACAGGTGTTGGGTTTGAGTCATCCTTAGAGGATTCATCAGGTCTCTTGCTTTTCCTAGAGGCCTCTTCCTCCATAGCCTTCCTTCTCTTCTCAAGAGACCTTGTCTTCCAGTGAGAGAGCCTAACCTCATCGTTCTGTTGAGGGGTGTCAACAAGAATGGCGATGGTCTTGGTACGAGCCATGATGTTACACATAAGCATGTAATTAAACTTAGTCTAAGTTTTGATATCATTAAAACTTATATCCATGAAATCTTGCATACATGCTTTTTATTATTTGGCAGAGGTTTCCTTAACCTCTAATTCTCATACCCCTAATACTCATAATGAGATATAAAGAGAATTTTTTGGCACTTAGGGTTTTTCGAGTGAAGGGGGTGGATAAGAAGACAAAGATAGATGAGAAATTCTAAAGATATGTTACTTCAAGTAAAGTCCTCAGACTTTGGTCAGAGAGGAAGAATGGGTCTAGAAGTCCTCACAAACATACTAGAGGTGCAGAGAAAAATATTGTCAACCCCTGGTCGTGGTCCTTTATAGACACCATTTCCTTTGAAAAACACTCTAATGATTACCTTTGGGTTCTACAAACTTTGTAAAATTTAATAATTATTGGTGGTTAAATAGTAAACCTTTCTCTATTACCAAATATAATGACCCCCTCCCCTTGTTATCCCCTATTCAGGAAGACTGAGAGGGAAAGGGCCATTATCAGTAATACAGGATCGTAGGTCTAGAAATTAACCAGAACTAATTATTAAACTTTATTAACAAAAAGATGATAGTACAAAACTAAAGGTATATCTAAAATTTTCAATATAAAATAAAATCTAACTACAACATCCATGTTTTTCTTCATCTTGTGCCTTCTTTCTAGATATCATAACTGTAGATGACTGATTATCCTAAAACACCAACAAACAAAACATCGGTCAATATAACAAATTATACTGGTATGTGGGGGAAACAAAAGTCCTCATATAATGGTAACAACATAACCACAACAATTATTTGTTACAAAACAAAATTTACAGTTTCTTCATAACTTATACTCTCTCTTAGGGTTTTTTCCCTGCAGTGGACTTTTAAGCTACCTCTCAATTTGGAGCTAGGTACCTTATTGGTCACTTCTCAATCTAGAGATAGGTGTCACTAGGACTTCCCAACCTGGGACTTGACCACTTATGAACTTCCACACCTGGGGCTTGGTTTGACATTCCCAACCAGGGGCATAGTCCTTTAGTCATAACCATGACTTTACTCATATTTTCATAATTTTAATAGGTGGTATACATGTTTGATCAAGTTATAAACTTTATAATGTGATATTCATAGTCACTTTATAGATTGTAGGAATTAAAGTTCATCCAAGCATTTTATTCCAAGCAATCACAAAACCTATGAAATCATCATGAAACTAGAGCGATTAGCCATAAGAGTAACCACATACCTTGATCAGGATTCTAGATGTTCGTGCAAGCATTAAACAAAGCAAGTTCACCCTAAAATTTAATGCAACACACCCATGTATTACAATTTTATCCAAATCATCCTTAAGATTGACTTGGTCCTCAAGTTAGGGTTTCTAGATCAACATTAGGGTTTTATTAGGTTTTTATCTTTCAAAACCCTAGTTTCCACTGTTCATACTTCATTAGGTTACAAACCCTCATCCTTCTTTAAGTACACCTTTATTTCAAGGAAACCCTAATTTATCAAATTATGGGTTTCTAAACTCAAATAACTTTCAAGTTTCTCTATTTATGCATAAAAGTTCAATATTTGGTCAACAATAACAATTGAACATATTAAGATTATCAATTCTCAAAAATGAGAGTTCTAGTTTATTTAACACCCTAAATATGCCATATTTAAACACTTTTAAAACTACAAGCATATTTTGATCCTGGCCATATTTTTATTGAATTCTATCGATTTTTTGGTCATTTTTCATATATAAAATGACATCATTGTACCATCCTACTAATTACTATGATTTTTACCAATTAAATACAATTTTTCCAATCATAGGCCACCACCTAGGCACCAGGAAACAAGGCCCCCCTGCCCATGCAGCTGAGCCAAGCCAATGGGCTTTAGCCAACGTGACTTCCTTACTCATGTGGCTAGGACCGCAGGACCGAGTCAAAGATGGGGAAAGACCAAATGGCCTTACATGTTCCAAAGGAGGGTCCAGGGTAGAAGGGTCAACTTGTAGAGGTCCTTAAACCTCATTTCCTCTTCAAGAGCAAGCAATCAGTCAACCGAGGGGTTGACTCTGTGATCCCATCCTCCTGACTGTAAGGTGATGGCACCAATCACCTTCGTCGACCTCCTACGAACCTGATGGTGCCTCCAATTCCTTAAATGGTGCTCGGAGTCATCGAGACAATAGAGGGATACTCCGGTGAGGGGTCCCGATCAAACCAGGGTGAAGGTCAAGTTTCTTTGGGCAATTGGTTCCAGATAGATGCTTAGGAAGTTGTGGGCGATCCTTGGGATCATTCAGGGTGCTTGTAGAGGGGATGCATGCCCTTATTTATACCTGATCATGGAAATGTGGTATAGGGAGAATGGGAAAGTCTCCTAGAATCCAAAAAACACAGTGTAGCCTAGGGTAGGCGTGTTCATTTCGTGCTCCCAAAGTCAAAGATTTGATTTCCAGTTCTAATCGTTCACACCCTCACAAGTAAATCACGCTTGAAATACACCCGGTCTGTGCTCTGCTTCCTTACTCAACTAGAGGTAGGGGATGAGAACTCGACCACTAGATTTTAGATCCAACGACCCACATTTGGCGTGCCAGGAAAAAGGTTAAATAAAGGAAATTCCAATTGGATTCAAAAGCCATGACATATATGATATTCCTCTCACTTTAGGGATTTTTCAAAAATCCATATCTATCAAACCACACATCCTTTTAATCCCAAATTTTAAGGGAAACTCTTTAATGACTCAAGTTACTTGTGTGCAAAGTTTGGAACAAAACCTCAAAAATATATAGACTTTTATCCATATGCAAGTACCCCATTCATAAGGCATATATTATGCATTTTAAATTCATATTTTCTCTGTCTTTCTCTTCTATTTTCTTTATTTTCATTTCTTTTCTTTTTAGAAACCAAGTGGTACCAAAAACTAATCAATAATGGTCATCCATACCACTTTCTATAGAATTCTACACAATTCTCACATATGCACACAATTATGTTTATTTCTTTTTCCCTTTAACTTATTATGGGATTTCTTTTACCTGTTTTCCCATTTTATCATTATTGGATTTATCAAAACATGATAAACCAAGAAATAATGCATCCAAGGGAAAATTTACAAAGGAATGCATTCTTTAAAAATAAAGTATATAAATTTCCATTCAAATCCCGTATTGCAAAATGTCATTTCAATCAATATAAGCAAAATTGAGGTTATAACAAGATGACTCCTTCTAAATGAACTCAATGTACTCTTTATGATAGACAGAGCATTGCCTAAATTTATTATCATCAGAGCAGTCCCTATGAAGTAGGCTTGTGGATATGAGAAATTTTATGTCAATTGTGTTCCTCATAGGAGCAGCTTCCAATCCTATTAGATCATCATTAATTTTACGAGCAATGTGGATTATCAGTCTCCTCATCATAATGTCATCAGATTTATTCTGTATAACTTAAAAGAACCGAAAGATTATATAATGACACTCATTGGGTTTAAAGTCATGAAGCATTTCCCACAAATTTCTTATGTTTATTTTCTAGAAAATACACAAGTGTTAAGGATCTTATGCATATAATGAAATATAGGGGTGTGGATATGTGATGCTCTAGCTTGTGCAACATCATGTATGCCATCCCTAGTGATTTCCCTACAAAAATAATCACTTCTAAATTGAGATGGTTATTACATTTCCCGACCATAACAACATTGAATAGCATCACAGAATTGTTTGAAGGTAATCTTATAGTTGCAACCAAGAATTTGGAAAGTAATAATAGAAAATGGTTGATACGCCTTCTTTGGGTCATCCTCATAATGTAGAGTAGTTATAATCTCATAAGTTAGTTTTGGATAGGTAGGGCTTATAATGCAACATGTATACTTGAGCCCTAGTTCTTTGAGCAATTCCAAGGCTTCATCCTTGAATCCCAACACCTCCAATGTCTCTTCATAGGCAAAGTGTGGCCCTAGGTGTGATCATCATTTGGTATGTCTTATCTTCTTCCTTGGTGATGTTGAACTGAGTCGAAGAGATGTATGTTGGGTAGGAAGAAGAACTCTTCCTATGTGGCAGTTTGTTTCTCTTGATAGGTGCCATGGTGGTTAGTGTTTCTATAAGAGGTGCAGACACGATGTGTTCAAGTTGGCACATGATGTATCTTCTTTGAGCTGAGTAGTTCTCTCTTAATGTATGGACACGATGTGTTGTCCAACACACATGGTGTCTTATTTGATTTGGATGACTTGAAGGTTGAAGATGAGCTAGATTGAGGAAATCAAGAATCAGATCCAATGTTTTTCTAGTGATGGAATCTTCAACGTGTTTAGGGAACACAATGACGTTGCAGAGGTGACATGTGATCCTCGATTGCAAATGTCAAAGGGGGGGTCTCAGCAGCAGATTTGAGGGTAGATCTTGGTCGATGATGATGGTGGAACGTGCTTGTAGAGAAGTCACTTGCACGATTTCACAGATCGACAATGAGGATGTGTAGCTACTTGGGTCGGGGGTAGTTGAGAGATTTTGCACAGTAGGGCACACAACTGAGAGGCTCTAAACATAGTGTGAGTTAGTGATAGGGCAAAGTTGAGAGAGCGATTTGGAACTTGGGTTATAAACCCTAATTCAGCCACTCGAACATGTCATGTTTGCTAAGACACACGTCGTGTAGGTGTGTATAATATCTTTCTTTTTATTTTTTCTTGCTCAACAAAGACACACCATGTCTTATAAAGGACACTTTGTGTTTCCCTTCAGAAAACATGTGAATATAAACCTTATTTCATGCACACCATGTGTTGAAAAGCACACATCCTGTGAGTTTCCAATGGGGTGATCTTTCGTTTTCCGTTGATTTGTACACATGTGTGTTTGTTAACACATTTCATATGTATTTCCACAAATTTAATCAAATGGTACATGTCATGTTTGGGAACACAGACGCCATGTATTCTAGAATACTTTCTTGAAACTTCTTATGCTTGATAGTGACACGCTTTGTTCTTTGTACAACACATCGTGTCTGATTGATTTTTTGCAAAAATAAGTTCTTTTCCTATATTTTTCTCTGGCCCCTATAATGGCAGTGATATATACGGTACAAGGGTTGAAATTATTACATTCACCATGAAAATTTGTTTAGAAAAGGATTTTTTTTTAGAAAAATGCATGAAATGATATCTATCCTAATTATGGGGTCAATTCCCACAAGGTCCTCCATTTTGAGTCTAGAGTAAGACTTGAATCCTCAGCATTAGACATCTGAGAGGGAGTAGGAGGCTCCCTATTCTATATTCTCTCATTGGGTGTAGAGTCTACAGTGTTATCTATAGAAACTAAATCTTGATTGCTTCCCTTGTAGTTTCATATTGCTCTATGGATAGAATTTCAACACTAAGAATGGTCCATACCATTTTGAATGAAGCATCCTGAGAAAGAGTTTTTTCTTTGAATTAAAGAGCAGTAATTGATCTCCCTCGGAAAAATATATTCTTCTTATCTTCTTATCATGTCATACTTTAGGTCTTTCTTTATAGATCTTAGCATTCTCATAAGCATCTAGCATGTGCTCTTTAAGTTTTTGAAGTTGCAGTAACCACTTTTCTCCTGCCTTCTTCATGTCAAAGTTGAGAAATGTGATAACCCATAGGGTATTCTTCTCCATCTCTAGAGGAAGATGGAAAGACTTTCCATATATGAGTTTGAATGTGTGGTATTTATGGTTTTCTTGAATCATGTCTGGAATGCCAAAAGAGCATAATCGAACTTGAGGGCCCAAGATTTTCTTCAACTTGAAACAATCTTCTCCAGGATTCTCTTTAGTTGTATGTTGGATACTTCAACTTGTCTGGCAATTTGAGGATGATAAGATGTAGATAGATTATGCATCACCCGATATCTTTTGAGGAGATTATTTAAATGTTTTTCATTGAAATGTGTAACTCCATCTAAAGTGACAACTCTTAGAACTTCAAAACAGGGAAGATGACTTTCTAAAATAGCTTAATGACTAATTTTGCATCAAGAGATTGAGTATGAATGGCTTCTACCCATTTTGAAACATAGACACAAGAAACTCGATTATATTTACAACCATAAGAAGATTGAAAAGGACCCATATAGTCTACACCCCATACATCAAATACCTCAATTTCTAGAATAAAGTTGAGAGGCATTCATCCCGCTTAGATATACCACATGATCTTTAGCACTTGTCACAGGCTTTCACATAAGTATGTACATCTATGAATAGGGTTGGCCAATAAAATATAGCTTGAAGAATCCTTGTATTTGTATTCTCTCCTCCAAATGACCTCCAACAGAAGAAGAATGCCATTCAAAAATTATATTTAGAATCTCCTTCATAGACACACATCACCAAATCAGTTTTTCGGTTCCTTGCTTGAAAAGCATTGCATCATCCCAATAGTAGAATTTGGCATCAAGTAGAAATTTCTTCTTTAGTTGATCAGTTAGATCAAGAAGAATAAGTTAGATTAAGAGGAATAATTCCTATGGCAAGGACATTGGTGATGCATATAAACCATGGTGCATGTAATGTACCAACAATGTATAATCTTTAAATTGGAAGATGATCATCAATCGGAAGTGCATCATTTGCATCTGTAGTAATCCTAGAGAGGTGGTCAACCACATTGTTTTCAATGCCCCTTTTGTGTTTTATTTCAAGATCAAATTCTTGATTAAATAAAATCCAGCGAATTAGACATGGTTTTGCATCCTTCTTGTTCATTAGGTATTTGATTGTTACATGGTTAGTGTAAACTACAACTTTGGATCCCACTAGATAGTGTAAAAATTTGTTGAAGGCATATAAAATGGCTAGCATTTGTCTCTATGGTAGAATAATTAATTAGTGCTTCATCCAAGGTTTTGCTAGCATAGTGTATTGCATGCAGTTGTTTGTCTTTCTGTTGACCTAGTATTGCTCCAATTGTGTAGTCACTAGCATCACACATCAATTCAAAAGGTGCATTTTAGTCTGGAAGTTGAATGATTGGGGATGAAATAAAGGAATCTTTCAGCTTTCTAAATACAGTTTGACATTCATCATCATACATAAAGTCAATATCTTTGTCAAGTAATGAACATAATAGCTTATCTATCTTGGAAAAATCTCTTGTAGAATCCAGCATGACCAAGAAAAATTCAGACATCTTTGATGGTAGATGGAGTGGACATCTTTTCTATTTCTTATACCATTTCCCTATCAACTTCAATACCTTTGTTAGATATCACATGACCTGATACTACTCAAAATTGTACCTTGAAATAACACTTCTCCCAGTTTAGTACTAGGTTAACCTTTATATATCACTCAAGGACATTAGATAGATTCAAAAACTGATCATCAAATGAATTTTTGTAAACACTGAAGTCATCCATGAAGATTTTTGTAATACACTTGATAAAATCAAAGAAAATATCCATCATGCAATGCTAAAAAGTCATCGGTGTATTGTTAAGAGAAAAGGGCATGCGTCTATAAGTGTAGGTGTCATAGTTGCATGTGAAAGTTGTCTTTTTTGGCTGGGTGGGTCAAATGGTAATTGAAAGAATCCAAAGTAGTCATCCAAATAACGAAAATAGGAATGATTGGCTAATCTTTCAAGCATCAAATCAATGAATGGAAAGGGAAAATGGCCTTTATAGGTTTCCTTGTGCAATTTTTTATAATTAATAGACATGTGCCAACATGTAGTCATAGACATGTACCAACCTGTGACTACATGTGCTTGTATCAATTCTTCATTGTCCCCTTTTATGATAGTTGCACCCTCTTCTTGGATACTACATGTATTGCACTTATCCAGGGGTTGTCACTTATAGGATGTATGATCCCTAAATCTTTCAACTTGAATATTTTTCTTTACAACCTCAAGAATATTTTGATTTAAATGCCTAGGAGACTATACATAAGTTTTGGCATCATTTTATAATTTCACTTGGTGCATGCATTTGGAAAGGTTGATGCCTTTCAAATCATCGATGGAACAATCGATTACCCCTATATGCAAACATAATTAATTCAGCAATTTGATTTCTTGATCATCAGTTTAATGAAAATTTTACTATGAAAAGAGATGTAGAATCATGATGAAGAAAATCATACCTTAACCCCAGTGGAAGGGGTTTGAGTTCTAACTTTTTCTCCATGGTTGGTTTCCAAGAATCATGCTCCAACTGTTGAGTATCTTCATTAGGTGGTTGTGGATCAGGAGTAGAGGAAATGTCTACGACTTATGTGGTCATGGCGGTGTTCAAATCACTTTCTTCACAGTAGTCTATGAAAAAATTAGAAAAATCTTTGTCTTCGTCCATAAACTTGTCCACACAATCAACTAATCAAATGTCTTCTATCTTGCTCAGGGCTTTCGTTGCATCTAGAATAGAGAATTCCATTGTTTCTTATCCTAATCTAAGAGAGGGACTTCCTTCCCATACATAGAGTATACAATCATCTATGTGAAGGAAGGGTCTTCCGAAAAGGATTGGATTGGATGCAACTTCATTCATGTCCCACACAACAAAGTCACGTAGCATATACAATTTTCCAACTTGAATAGGAACATCTTCAACAATGCATCTTGGATATTGATAGTCTGATCTGCCAATTGAATCACCATCTATTTTGGCTTCATGTATTCAAGGTCAAGATGTTCCCATAATGCTAAAGGAATAACACTTATGTTGGCTCCCAGGTCAACTAGACCTTCGTCAAAAGTTGTGTCATCAATTTTGCATGGCAATGTGAAAGCACTTTGATCATCAAGATTCTATGGAAGCTTATTTTGTGTAATGCAAGTCATCCTTTCAGATATCATAACGGTCTCCATTTGATCATTTATTCTATTCTTAGATAAGATGTCTTTGAGAAACTTTGCATAAGAGGGCATCTCAACAATAACTTCAGCTAAAGGAAGATTGATGTAGAGGGTTTTTAGGATGTCCATAAATTTATGGAATTTGACATCATCTTTATTGTGAGAAAACCTTAGAGGGAAAGGGGGATCAAGCTTGTTGGAAGAACTTGTGTGTTGAGGATTACATTCAAACTCCTTTCTTTGGTTTTCAACTACTTATTCTTCATTTGTGTCAACAACCTCTTCAGATTTCCTCTTTGAAGATGGTGATGATCCACCAATTATAGCTCCACTCCTTAATGTCATAGATTTACAAGTATCCTTTGGATTCATTTCTGTTTGTTTAGGCAAGGAACTGAAAGGTGCTTTTTGATTGGCAAGAGCTTGTTGTGCGATTTGGTTCTCCAAGATCCTCCTCATTTTGCTTCATTTGAGATGAAAAAAAGCCTTCCAAGAGAGATTTCAAATTGGACTTTGGTTGTTGTTGGTTGAAATTTCTACTAACATTGTTGTTGAACCCCGACGGATTATTTGGAATTGGTGGTCTACTCCCCAAATGTAATGGATATTGACATTGAGGTTGTTGAGGATTTTGAGAGTCATTGTTATGATAAGAACAATTTGGATGATCAAGCCAAATTGGAATGTATGTTTTTTAATATGGATTTTAGGGTTGCTTACTTCATAATTTCATGTTGCATTGCATTGATGCATAGCCTCTTCAAAAGAAGTAAAAGAAGGGCATCTTGAAGAAGCTACCTTTCCCAAAGCATCATTTGAATCACAAATCAGATGTACTGGATGAAGCGGTTGAGTATTCAACCTTCCAAACTTTTGAGTGAGTGAGTCTAACTTTGTTGTAATAAGATCAAGTACATTAACAGAATGTATGACAACTTGCTTCTTGGAAGTGACAAAGGTTAAGGATGGTTGATTTCTTCTTTTAGATCTCCATTGGAAATTGATGATTACTAAGTCTTCAATTTTTGCATAAGCTTCCCTATAGGATTTGTTCATAAAAGCTCCATTAGTTGCAACATCTATACACATCCTGGTGTTGTAAAACTGTCCTTTGTAGAAAGTCTGAAGGAGTAGCTAGTTGCTAAGGCCATGGCGTGCACAAAGACGATGAAGGTCCTTGAATCTGTCCCATGTATTGTAGAGAGTCTCTCCTTCTCTTTGTGAGAAATTTCTAAGTTGGCTCCTCAACTGGGCTGTCTTTCTTGGCGGAAAATATTTAGCAAGAAAAGCTTTTAGTTTTACTTCTAGTTGTTTATATAGTTCCTTGGAAAAGAAGAGAGTCACACCTTGGCTCTATCTAACAAACAAATCAAAACAAATGTAAGTGTATACCATTAGGAGCAAGGTCATTAATCTTGAAAGTATTTAGGTATTGTAAGAATTTAGCTAAATGGAGCTAAAGGTCCTCCATGGGTGTCCCTCAATGGTTTTGTTGAATCATCTACATGATAGTCGGGTTGATGAATAATTTGTTTTCCTCAGTCTATGGGTTATTGATAGCCCCATTTATATTTATGGCAACATGAATGATGAAGTCCGTAAAAGGATGATCATCTTCTATGATTGGTTCTTAGTAGTCTGATGATAATGGTGGTGAAGATGAAGGTGATGTTGGTTGTAGTTTTTCCAATCCTGAAGAGTTTTCACTCTTTCTTTCTCATCTATGGCTGCTCGATGTATCTTTGATCTCTGGATTTAAGAATACAAGTTGTTAAAAACCACGTTTAGAATGCCCCATGCAGTCCTAAAATTTCACAAGTGGGTGAGTAACATTTAACAATCAATGGATAATATGATAGATAACAATAATGATGATGGAATTATAAAAGGTGTGATAGAGTCTATATTACTAATTAACTCTTCTTACTCTAACAAAATAATATTGATGCTCCCCAACAACAGTGCCAAAAACTTGCTAGTTGTGTGCACAAGTTTTAGTATTTATAACTTGAGCACTACCCTGCAAGTATGCGGGTGTGTGTAGTATATTCGAGATCATTCAAGGAGAAAGGTATATTTATAAGAAAGTGTGTGAATCTTCAACAATCTAGATCGATTTACTAAGGTTGGTCTGGTTTAAGGTTAATCTACTTTGTAAATTAAGGAAAGAAGTAAACACTAATCACTTGAAGAGAAATTTTGATCAAATATAAAAGATATTGGTTATGGGATTTCACTTCCATATCATTACTCATATACAACCACATGAACTAATATACTAATCAACATGCAAAGGAGGTTCACTATCATCATAGACCTCCCGGTGATATGAGACAGTCATAATCTCCACATAGCACTCTCATGCTTGTGCATAGATTTGGGCCGCAAACCTTGGATCCACGACATAATCCCAGCCACTCCCGTGGTGAAGGATATGCTGCTAAGACTGCTACTCTATACTTCTCAACATGTCTTCCCAGATCATAGAAAGAACCATAAAACATACAATTAAGATGGTCAGTTACTCAATCAAGCAATTAAACACCATCAGATAACTTGGAACAAAAAATTAACTAGTATTTTAATAAAGAAATATGGTTTTACATGAGTAATGATAAGGGATCTACTCTCCCATGCCTATGAAATGTAAGTCTACTCGTTCATGATGGTGAAACACAAGAACATGCTACGTATTTAAGAGTTAAGCATGACTGGAGAAAGGAAGAACAAAGGAAATCCAAGGAACAAGGAAAACCTCCAATGTGGAGACTATATTTGCCCTTGATGGTGTGTATTCTCCAACAACCTTCTCTCCCGAGTGGTTGTAGTGGAGAAGAAAAGCTTTCATTGAAATTCTTGAAGGCGAAATTAGTAGAAAATAGGTCCTCTCCCAAGAAACCACTATTCTTCTCCAAAACTCCATCTCCTATGCTCTGGTACGTTCTCTAGTTAAAAAGTGCTCAAATGATGAGAGATAACTGCACCATATGTGTGATTTTGTATTTAAAACTAGGGTTGGTTACTCTATAATTTCCCATAAATTGATTGACACATGATGTGTTTTAGGGAACACACATTGTGTTGCCTTTAATAACTAATGTTGAAACTTCTCACCTCAGGGTTTGTTTATTTATATGCCCAGAGAGCCAACCATATGATGATTGTGATGGTATATTACACAAATGATTTGATTAATAATAATAAAGGCAAGCTTCCAATTCATTCATCTTCATTTAGTTATAAGATAATGAGGAAGCATAATCAATGTCTAAAGAATGAAAATTATTCAATGATGTATGTCTTCAAGTGTGTGACTTGAACAATGAGATCATACAGACGTTAAGAGTATGTACATTCTTATTATGTCCCTGGTCAGATGTTATTATGGAAGGTAGATAAACAACAATAACACTAAAGACTAGAATGTGTGTTGGTTGATGACAAAATCTCATCAGTCATGATATAAGCGATATCAAGCCAAGTACATAGATACTTGATAGGAAACAATATATCAAACATACCTAGTTTGAGAGTGAAACAAAGAAACCATAAATGGTCATCATAATCATCTCTCATAGTGATGGTGGTGATTGTGGTTCTTAGACCTAAAGTTACTACACTCATCACATGTCGTTCGGTATGTATTAACATTATCCAACGTGATCCTGAATAAGGGTTGCCATAAAAGTGATGATCATATGTGTTGTGACACATGGGGATGACTATGAGTGAAGTAGATGGGATTTTTTAATCCTATAGGAGTATGATATCCAAATCACTTGGTAAGTGAGACTGATAAAAGCATGTGCATGCACACATGAATAAATATATGATACTGAGGTCACATATATCTCAGACAGTCCGATTTGTATGAAGGAACATGGATTAACATTGAGAGGATGACGATTCCATGCCTTGAGTTCATTCCTGATATCTGAGACAAAGGACTTGGACAATCACTGTATAGCCTAACATAGATTGTAGGTTGAATTTTTTCTTCAACTTTCCTGATTTTCTGCATAGAAATGATGTGTGAATAGGCACCACTCTTTGCTTGTGATGTCATGAATCAGTTATGTACATTCACTGCCAATATAACATGGACCCTATGGAGTCACACTCATAGGATACACCTTGAAGAGGAGTTTAATCATGATTGATAATTAAAACGATTACCAAAGTGTTTAGGAATTCAATTTAAGCAACAAATCAAATGACTAGACTCACAATAGATCAGCTCAAGTGTTGAACGTTTCGGTTGGAGTGTCAGGTTGATATAAAATTGCATTTGATAAGTTCTGCATGAACTGGGGGCACAAACTTACTGGTTCACCTAGTGAACTGATCAATTCATGGTTGTGAGACAACTAGTTCATGAGATGAACCGCTCAGTTCACAAGATCAATTTGATTACATCAAGCATTAGTGTTGACGTCATGTCATGCATTAATTGGATTATAATTGCTTATAAAATTGTGATTAGGAAATATGATGAAATGACTAGTTCATTGGATGAACTGATTGGATCACATGCCAAACGAACACTTCACCTATGAACCGAATGTTTCTCATGTTGCAAGTTCTAAAAATATGTGAGATTCCAGTCCCTTCCACTCCCACACAAATCGAAAACCATGACCCTGACCCTTCTATAAATTGAGGGGTATTAGGGATTCCTAGACATAACATCTCAATTGCCTCTGACAATTGTTGTCCTCTCTAGTTGTGGTAACCAATAGAGATCTCGAGCAAGTCCTACCCAATAAAGGGAGGGATAGAGAGAGAGAGAACAATTGTAGGAGAGTAAGTTGGTGACTAGTACACCAACGGGAGGGACATGTGTTTCCTATCCGTGCTAGTAGAATGATAGGAATTCTAAGTGGTGCATGTGGACTACTATAGTGGCATGGATACGTTATCCTCTAGGAGAGCCACATCAGGCTGTTGTTTGTAGTGGAGACCAGGAGCTAATGCAGACGTTGTCCCAGTGCAACCAGAAGAGTTGTACTATTGCAATGAGGAATAGTCGTTGGACTTGTTCTAGGACCAAGTACGAAGTTGTTAAATCGTCCTTCTCATTATATAGTTTTTGACACAATCTTCTATTCAAGGGGAATATGGTAGTTAAATGTTTGTTTCCACTACCTATTTTGTGTGCATATTTCCCTATAGTGGCATCAGAACAACGTCAATTTACTATGTTTTAGGCTAATCGATGTGATTAGATTTTTGTTTTCATCATTTATATTGCATATGATGTGAATATTTAAGTTTCTTAACACATATATCCTACTCAAGACCACATATGATCATATATATATATATATATATATATATATATATATATCTGTGTGTGTGTGTGTGTTTGTGTGTGTGTGTGTGTGTTTGTGTGTGTGTGATTTTTGATGGTGGATGTGTAGCATGGTTATGGACAATAACCCAAATATATGTGTGTGGTTGGATGGTTTCTTTTGTTCATGATTTATCTCGGTTTGCACATCGAGTCTCTACCTTCGTCTTCCCAATGTAAAAGTATTATTCATTCCTACATTTGCTCCCCTCGAATGTAACTCGAGGTTTCTCATTACCATGCAATAACTTTAATATCAATATGATAGTTTCTTTTCTTGCAACAATGAAGATGGCGATCAAGCATCAGGCGAGTCAACCATTTCACATGACAAGCTGACCGATAGGAGGACTGAGGAGGGTAAAACATAGGATATCAAATTGACTGGCTGGTGGACACAACTGACCATTTGGAGGTGTCCGAACATTGGGAGGATAGGAAGTCAGACGACCATTTTAAACAAACAACCAACCAGCCAAGAGGCGATCCGATTGGTTCAAGGGTTGAACTGATCAACCTAGATTGGCAATCATAGATCTACACCAACAATAGGTTCATGCATGTGATGTTGACCTAGGTGGTAGTAATTCCTTGTGGCTCCAAGGAATTACAATAGTATGGCCATAACCATCTCTAATGTTTTATATTGCATTTTTACGTTGTGGTATATAGCATGTATATGATACATACTACATATATGTGGTGATTGGATAAAGTATATATATATATATATATTTATTTTTATATATATATACTAAAATAAAATATTAAGTCTTAGACGTTTTCCATAAGAAATACACATGAAAAGCTTGATCAACTAAGCATGGGCACCCCAACGGTGGTTCGTTGTCTATTCCTGGAAGTGTGATGGTAATAGTGTGGGTCTGCCAAGAAGGGTGTATTATTATTGTGTTGGCTTTTGGATCAGGCTTAACTATGCATATGTAACATCCTAGGATTTGAGGCCTCAGATAAGTTGATCTTAAAAGGTATGATTGGACTACCCATATCACCAAGGTGCACCTCCTTTTCTAGGAGCCCATGACTAAGAACTCCATAGTTAAGTGTGCTCAACTTGGAGTAGTACTAGGATGGGTGACATGTCGGGAAGTTGATCCTGGCATGCACGTAAGTGAGGACAAAGTGCGCAGTTAAGGATAGTGGTGGTCTGTGGGGACAGTTATCATTTCTAAAACTCTACTAGAGCCTTGGGCAGTGGGCCCGAGCATTACAAATGGTATCAGAGCCAATTCCCCTCCAGTAGGTGGGGCCATATGGGCATGGCATGCCAGTCTTGAGTCGTACGGTCCATGCATGTAGGAAAGGGTTATCTATGGTTGACATAGCCACCCTTGCGCTGGTATTCTGTGATCGGGAGCTGGGTGTCCATGGGCCATTGTGGGTCTGCACTGAAATGGGAAAGATGTTATGAGGCCTTATAGTTAAGCCTTGACGAGGATGTCAAGAGTCTAAATGGGGGAGATTGTAACATCCCAGGATTTGAGGCCTCAGATAAGTTGATCTTAAAAGGTATGATTGGACTACCCATATCACCGAGGTGCACCTCCGTTTCTAGGAGCCCATCACTAAGAACTCCATAGTTAAGTGTGCTCAGCTTGGAATAGTACCAGGATGGGTGACCTATCAGGAAGTTGATCCTGGCATGCGCGTAAGTGAGGACAAAGTGTGCAATTAAGGCTAGTGGTGGTTTGTGGGGACAGTCGTCATTCCTAAACCTCTACTAGAGCCTTGGGCAGTGGGCATGGGCATTACAACATACTTAATGGGATTAAGCACCACAAACATTCAGACGTATATGGCAAGGAGTTGTGCATATCATCTATCCAAGAATTGCATAAGATTCAATTGACAAAAGTTGTCTACCTTAATAATTGACTATGGACATTGGAGTTGGTTGGGTAATGGTTGAATTATTTTCGATCTTGGCTCACTAGAAGATTGTATGATGAAATATTCTAAATTGATATGTGAGGGTTTTCAATTAGAATAAAATAGTGGGAGAGATATTAATTAAAGACCTAAATGAATATCATCATATTTTACAAATCAAATCAAATCAAATTAAAATGAGTTTTTTTAATTTGAAAATTGATTTGTAGAATCAAATGGCAACACACAACAACACCTATTCTCTACGATCAGTCCTCAAGAAGGACACATTAAATGGAAAAAACTTCCACGATTGGTACATGATGCTGAGAATCATTCTCACATAGGAGCGCAAGCTCTATGTCCTAGAGACACCAAAGCTAGAAGAACCTCTTCCAAATGCTCCTAAGGATGACATAGATGCTTACAAGAAGCATACTGAAGATTTTGTGGATTCAAATTCCTAATGTTGTGCTCTGTAAACTATGAGTTGCAAAGACAACATGAAAACCTGGAAGTTATTGAGATGGTCATGCATAGGAACATTTCCAAGACTAGGAAAGACAAGAGAGATTTGATATCTCAAAGGCACTATCCAATTGTCACATGGTAGAAGGAGATCCAGTAGGTCCTCAAGTGCTCAGGATCATTGGGTATGTTGAGAACCTATTCAGACTAATTTTCCCCTTAAGTCAAGAAGTGGCCACTGATGTGATTTTGCAGTCCCTTCCAGAGTCATACATTCAGTTTGTCATGAACTACAACATGAATGACTTTGACAAAACATTGATAGAGTTATTAGGCATGTTGATAATAGTTGAGGCACAAATGAAGAAAAATAAGACCAAGTTTGTGATGATGATCAAAAGGACAAAGAGAAAGTCCAAGGGCAAAGACAAAGCTAAGAAGAGTTCTAAAGCTGGTCAGAAGCCCAAGTATTCAGATCACCAGGTTGGACACTGGAAAAGGAATTCCCCCTCTATGTGGAGGAATAAAAGAAGAAGGAGGATATATTGATCTCCACTTTAGGTATATATGTTACAAGATAATTTTAAATTACTTCTTCATTACTGGTATGTAATTCCTGATCTAGATCTGACATATGTTTGATATGTATGATCTGATAAGAAGTAGACCTTTACGAAAGGACAATGATGGACTGCATAAGGAGTATTTGTTGAAGCTGCAGTCAAAATTTAGATTTATCTTAGCCCACATGGCATGTAATGGAGTTATTGAACTAGTATTTCATTATGCCAATAAATACAAACATTTATTTTATGCATCTTGTATGGACAAGGATGATTATTGTAACAACCCCAATTCCAATACACTTTCCAAGTTGACATTCCCTAGATATGCATTCACTCATATCTATAAGATGTCAAGAGGGAAAATATAAGAGATTGTGATTGTCATCTAAAGTTACACAGAATCCAGATCATTGTTCACAACATCACATAGATGGCCACACAAATCATCATACATAAGGTAAAAAGTCATAATACATTATTCAGGAATAGAAAGACTAGTCCTATGGAATGAAAAGTACATAGGATATAGACCATCATATACATCATCTAGAAGAAAGAACAACTATCTAACTAAAATAAAGACGAGAAGCAGGAATGTAGCTGGCTATCCTCCATGATCATTTATATAATAGCTTCTTGTACTTTGAGATGCATTATTTGTTCCTTGTACCTAAAATATGGAAAACAAAATCATCAACACAATGTTGGTATGTGGTTAACAAATACAGTACTATGATTGCACATTTTAAAATATTTGAAGAAAAAAGAAATAAATGAAAACCATTATTTATGACAGAAAAATTAGGTAAACACATCTTTTAGGTATATCTTTAGATGCAATTGTACAACTATTTATATCAGCACTTTATCATACATCCAACATGGGAAATTTACTTTATCATACATCCAACATGGGTACTTTATCATACATCCATATTGACTAATTTTCCATACATCCACTCTGGGTCATTTCTCAATTCGTGCTTACTTTAGTAGCTACAACTCATCATATTTTCTTTTATGTTCCTTTAAATTTTGGTGAAGCATACAATGCTAGTAAGCATACAATAACCTATAAACAAATAAATTCATCCAGGGTACATTATATCATTATGCAACCATGGAAAATTTGTCTTATACTTAATAAAACCAACATACCTATTGTTATCAGATTTGAAATCCAAGAGTCTAGAGGTGTTACAACCCCAATTTTTGGGTTCAATTGGTGAGAAATGCAATTTATCATATTAAGGATTTTTGCACAAATAATGGTATAATTTGTTTTGAATAAATGAATTTTGTTTACAATAGCCTTGATGTCTTTGTTGTGGGCTTTATTGGCTATTGGGCCCAATAACAAGGAAATAACAAAGAAAATTCAATTAGTAATTGAATAATTGAATATTTGAGAAAAGAAAGGAGTAGAAACCTCTAGAAGGCAAAGAGATGAAATCCAAAGAGTATTTCGTGCCTCTTGGGTTCCTTGGATACCAAGGAGTCCAAGGTTGCAAAAAGAAAGCAATAAGAAAAGAAAAGATTAATTAAGTATTTCTTTATTAAGAAATAAATTGAAAATAATGATAAAATGAGTGGAAAGAGGCATAAATGAGATTTCTTGGGGAAATTTCGTATCCATGAGGTTGCTAATATTAAAAGTAATGCCAATGAGGAAAATAAAAGAGAAATAAAAAGAAATCCTCAAAAAGAGATATTTAAATGAGAAATAAACAAGATAATGTGAAATAATGCATAATGATGCATTTAGAAGGATAATAAGTATCCAATAAAAAGAATTTCGAAATATTGGAATGTCTTGGGATCCAAGGAGACCCAATAAAGAGGAAAGAAAGAGAAAATATCAAAATTTGCAAAATAAAAGATAATAGGATACATTATTAATGTTTTTTTGGTGGCATTATGAAAGAGGAAGTGATTTCTATTAAAAGAGAATAGAAATTCGTGGCCAATGAATAAAAAGGGAAAGTACAAAGAAAATGAAAGAGGGATTTCAAATTTCTAATATCCAAATAATTGAGGAAATCCAAATAACAAAGGAGAGAGAATATTGCTTCTCTTTGAAGGAATTGACTTCCTAATTGGAAAGGAATTCTTGGACTCGTTGATAACCCACCTAGGGCTTTGTACCCTCCTCTATAAAAGGTTAGGACCTCTGGGTCGAGCCCAAGGAAATCCCTACATCCATTCCTCTCTCATCTCCCTTTTCTTCTACATCGTTTTTGCTTAAAACCCTAGATAGAGGAGTTGTGTGGTCATGGCACCACCAGGGGCTATTACCCGATCTCGATGAGCGAAGAACGCACCCACGACAACTTTGGGGAGATCGTCCATCATTCCTTTGTCTACGCCTTCGCACATCTCATGGCCAACGGACTGCATCTCGCAACAGGTCGCAGACTTGGCGTGCTTAGGAGAAGCCACCTCAGCAATGAAACAACGGCGCCCAGTGTGCGCCAAGGCACGACGGAGCCAGTGGATGCATCCCCGGTGGCCGTCGAGGTCCGGGGTGGAGGAGGGCAGCCGCAGCTTGCTGTAGATCAGCGCCCAGTCCTAGGTCACGTGAGCTTGAAGACGATCAGTTTTGACTAGACAATTCTACCCCCAGCTTAACAAGGGACGCTTGAGTTAAGTGCATGGCTATGCTGACGTGTCAACATGCTATTGGCCAAGTAAGTAACTTTTTGCTAAAATCATAATTAATTCTAGGAAACTTGGATTAAAACAAGTTATATATGAAAATTGATCCTCAGAATGAGAGGAACACAAAGAAATTATGTTTGAATCCTAATTTTGCATGATATTCGAAAAGTAGTGTAAACTATCATCATCTTTAATGAATTAAAGATTAAGAAACCCTATTTATGATTAAGGTGTTTAATAGGGTTTAATGGATCGTTAGAGTCAATGTTAACCTGTTAAATGTAAAAAGGTACATTATGTTAAAAAAGGAAGAACTTTGCACATGATTAGTCTAATTTAGAGTTTATGTGCTTAAATATGCTTGAAATTTGAAAAGTACATAAAGTTATCATCTTTAATTATTTAATTGAGGAAAGACCCTTAGATTTGATGATAGATGGATTTAATGTTGTCCAATGGATAATTCAAGCCGATAATAATCTATTGTTGATAAATGTGAAGATGGAATCTAAAAAGATGATCGTTTTATAAAATTGGCTTAATTTAGGGTTTCGTGCATGATTATGCATTAATGAGCTTGAAAACCCTAATTTAGATGAATATGTCTTTTAATTGTTTTAATTGTTCAAATCCATGAATAAATCAGGATATGATGATCCTAAGTCAATTTGGGTATAAAAGACTATTAAAATGGATAGTTGAACAATTAAGGTTCATATAAATGGAAAATGATATTTTAGGGTTTGTTAACCTAAAAGGGATAAAGTTTGAGGAATTGATCTAAGAAACCCTAATGAAGATTAATGAAACCTTAATGCAGATTAGAAACCTTAGAAAGAGAATCCAAGTCAATAAAGTAGATTCTTGATAAAGTGTGTAATAAATTGAGTACATATTCTTTTTAGGAATTATGTGATGATTGATTTACTTGCTTGGATCTGTTGATTGGCTTGATTGTATATACATGAAGTATATGTTGAATAATCTGCATGACTCATCAAATCAAGTATGTGGTTACGCTTATGAATAATCACTCTAGTTTCTCAGTGACTCCCAAAGTTTTAATCGGTTGCTTGAAAATAACTGTTGGATGTTTATTTAATTCATGCAACTATAAAGTGACTATGATTATCACTATAAATGTGCATATATAACTGACTAGATCCGGGTCCACCTCTATTGTAATGAAAAGGCTAAGAAAAAAGGGGTAATCCTAGAGAAAGGTCTAGGTTACCGAGAGTTAGAAACTGGGCTACCTACGTGTAGTGCCATGAGACTCATTAGCCTATCATGAGTAAAGGAGTGGGCTACTTACGAGTAGTGCCATGTGACTAAACCCTAGAAATTGGTTCACTTATAGGTGGATCATGAAGGGTTTAATGGGGACAACATAGAGGATAGGGTACTCTTGGATCATGGAGTTATATCTAAAATGTAATCTGGGTTGTTAAATGATCAATTGAATGATTACGTTATTAACGTATTTACATATTTATTGTTTCCCCCACATACCATCTTTGGATGACCGACGTTTTGTTTGTCGGCGTTTTAGGTACAAGTCAAAAGGACAAATAGTAAATCATCATAATGTGAAATACATGAAGTAAAATACAAGGAGGATTAGTTAGAGTAGAATCCTTAAGTGGATAGAAGTTTAGTGATCCAAGTTTTCAAAAAGGTATGCAAAAATTTATTTTCTTACAACTTTCAGTATAGTATGTTAAAATTTGATAATTATTTTTGGTTAATTGTCGAACCTTTGATCTGGAAGTCATGGGTGCGGCTTCGACCTCTCGGTCTCCCTTAATTGGGGGTTATCGGGAGGTGGGGTCGTAACATTTTGTATCAGAGCGTAGGTTCCTCATTTAACCATTAATAATTATTAAATTTTACAAACTCCATAGAACCCAAGGGAGTTATTAAAGGATTATCCAAAAGACGGAGGTGTCTAGAAAAGGATCACAACCGGGGGCTGGCAATATTTTCCTCCGCACCACTAGTCGGAATACGAGGACCCTCGGATTCGTGTGACTGCCTGGCCAAAGTCTTAGGGTATGAATCAAAATAAGATACCTTTAGGACTTCTCATCTTATTCATCCCTTCTCACCACAAAATTCTGATAAGGACTTAAAAGATTAGGGATTTCTTTCTTCTCCTCACCCTCTTGAGGTATGGGTAAGGTTAATAGGGTTTAAGGAATCCTCCACCAAATTAATGAAAGGCATGTAAATAAGATGTCATGGACATAAGCTTAATAGATTAAGCGCAAAATAAATAATAGATACATGCCTAGGTCATATGACATAAGTTGTCATGTCCTCAGAAGAGACTCAAGGTAAATGTGCCAGCCTTGACATCAATTAATGCTCTAGTTGTGGCGAGGAAGGGTCTACCGAATATTATCGGGTACCTTAGGTCTTCTTTTATATCCATAATGACAAAATCACAAGGGACATAAGAGTCCCTCCCCACTCTCACTGGAATATCTTCAATGATTCCCAGGGGAGCAGTAATGGTGGAATTAATGAGATGGATGGTCATTGTTGCAGGCAACAAGTCAGTAAACCCCAATATTTTTCACATTGAAAATGGCATAATTGATATGCTGGCTCCTAAGTCGGCGAACCCCTTTTTACAAGAAGTGTTCCCAATAGAGCATTGTATGCCAAAGGAGCCACGGTCCTTCTATTTTTTCGGCATTTTATTCAGAATGATATCAGAAGTGGTTTGGGCTAGCTTGACAGTTTCATGCTCCTCTGTCATATATTTCTTTGACAGTAGGGCCTTCAGATATTTGGACCAGGCTGGGATTTCAGATAAGGTGTCGAGAAAAGGAATATCAACATAAATTTTCTTCATTGCCTCTTTGAATTTCTGGAATCTAGAGTCTAGTTTGGTTTCCTTTAGCCTTCCAGGATAGGGTATCCTTGGCTTATATTGTGGAACCTCTGGTTCTTTAGGACCTTGTTCCTTTTCTTTCCTTTCTTCAGCTTCTTGACCTAATTTTTCTGTTGGGATGATTTCAGTTACATCCCTGTCTTCTCGATTAACCGAGATGGCTTTAGTAAGAGCACGACCAAACCTTGTTGTAACATCATTTAATTGTTCTAGTCTATGTTGATCATGTCTTGGATTTGCTTCAGGCTGGCTAGCAAAAGTGCCCACTGGAGGTTTTAGTTGAGCAGCTATCTGTGCTAACTGAGTTTCCATAGCTTTTTGTTGGGCTTGCTGGTTAGCCAGCATGGTTTGCTGTGATTGTAGCATTTTCCTTATCAAGGACAGTTCATCAGTCTGCTGTGGTGGGGCATTCTTCTGTTGAAATTGAGTGAGTTGTTGCTACCTTGAGGTGTTGGCAACTGAGGTTGTTGTGGCTGTTGCAATTGAGTTTGTTGTAATTGCGGGTGCAAAGGAGGGTGAGTATATTGGTAGTATGCAGATAGATTTCTTGGGTAGTTGGATCTCTAGATATTGTTTCTAAGATTCCCTTGATTTTGGTTGTAGTTGCTTTGAAATCCAGGTGGTAGTCTGTTGGAGGATCCACCTTGTGTTTGATGTTGTGGGTTAGAAGTCCCTGCAGGATTTCTATATTGAAAACCAGGATGATTTCTCAGTTGATTTGGGTTGTAGTAAGCTTGTCCTTGTATGGAATGAATGGAATTTACTTGTTCTAGCATCTGATCCTCAGGGTGTTCAATGATCGGCTCATACTGTGGTTGAGGTAGTTGCAAATCCATCATTACATTGTATAGGAGACCACATGACAATGTGGGATGATCTTATGCATGACAGGCCTCGCAAGTTCCTATGCCTGCTTTAGCTTGTTGGGGGTTCTTCTTTCTATCATATTCCCCAAATGATGCTTCAATGGCTTGTTGTTTGTTGGCTATGGTTTTCAAAGCTTCGGCTATGGCTTTCATTTCCATAGATTCTTCAACTTTACAAACCTTTAGAACTCCTCTTGTGGTCGCCCTCCCCCAATTGGATTGATTTTCTGCTCTGAGAGTGACGATTCTCCAGACGTCTTTGTAGTTCTATCTCACAAAGTTTCCTCTACATGAGGAATCTAAGAACTTTTTAATTTCATCGCTTACTCCCCTATAAAATGTTTTTATGAGTTGATTTTGTGAGATTCCATGGTGAGGGCATTTCCTCAAGAGTTCCTTGAACCTTTCCCATGAGTCATATAGTGACTCTCCCGGTAGTTGAAGGAATTGGTTGATTTGTCCTCTGATTTGGTAGGTTAGTGAAGGGGGAAAGAATTTCTCCAAGAACTTCTCTTCTAAGGGATCCCATGTGGTGATTGGCTCCCCGTCCAAAGAATTGTACCAGCTTAGTGCTCTTCCAGACAAGGTAAAATTGAAGAGTCTAAGCATGACTGCGTCCATGGTTGTTCCAGCTTGTGGAACCAACCTACAAAGAGCTTTGAACCTCTTCAAATGATCCATGCAGTCATCTCTGATACTTCCAGAGAATGAGATGCCCTACATTATTTGGATCCATTATGTCCTAATCTCAAAATTAGGAGTGTCAATGAGTGGTGGTTGGACTGGATGGTTGTCTTCATAGTTCTTGGGAATAGTGTAGTCCCGTAATTGCTTGCTTCTTATCAGCAGTTGAGCACCAGCCTTGGCTGCTTCATTCTCGATGCGGATGCGGGCTTGCTCCTCATCTCGTACTTCTTCCTGAACTTGGGCGCGCGTGTCGGCGATGAGTTGCGCTCACTGGGCTGCTATGGCATCATTGATCCTTTCCAATACTAGTGCAGCTTGGTGTTGATCTTCGGCCATTTGTCTGGCTCTTTGACGATTAAGTCTAATGCGGCGGTGGAAACTTCTCTCTATGTATCAGGGGAGAATCCGAGATTATGCGATGGTTGCATACACGTCTTCTACCTGAGTAGAGGAAGAAACACACTTTTCAGATGATGCAGGAGATATGATGAAATTAAGAGAATATGGAGTAATGTTTAAAGGAAAAGTGTAAACCCTAACCAACTAGCAAGATGATAAATGAAATTAAAATGTTCCGTTGTCCCCGGCAACGACGCCAATTTTTGATGGAACTTCCACTTGCGTGGAGTTGATTGCACCACTAAAAATCCTAAATATAGTAAGTCTTTTAGGTTTAGCCTTGCTTATACTAGATTAAAAACTCCACCCATGTATGCTAGGATACATGGAAGTCTCATCATAGTATAGTTAAGGGTCGAATCCATAGGACAATGGTCTTGTTAAGATCAACAAGATAGAAAATGTTAGAATTTCATTTAACTCCTTAACAGTTGGTATTTAGATCAAAGAGTTGGTTTGGTTGTTTAAACTAAGTGCAAGTAAAGTAAAAGCAAGAAAGTAAATTTAAGGTTGTAAACAATGTTAAGAAACCACTAGGATGTGATCATATTTCACCACCACAACTCATGGATCAAAACATACATCACAATAACTTGGCTTGCAAAGAAAAGAGTCTAAACAGTTAGTATCTTTGTAGGCTTAGCCTCCTTTCAGATAACTAACTATGAGAAACGTGGAAGTGTTGTAATTCCAGCCATCCCCATATGAATGGTTACTTACTTTGCATCACTCCCCTTGCAAAGTATGTTCCTCGACCCATCAAGGTTGTACTTTCATATGTCAATTGATTCCATTTCATAGTATGAAAATACAATGATGGGGGTGAGTTTACTCCACTTCTTGAGAAATGATCCTAGATACCGAACAAAACGTATGGTGTCTACATATAATATGGAACCAACAAGAAGTCGATATTCGAATCTAGAAGTACAAACATAGACAATTTGCACTAAAAGATAATAGATAACACAAGTTGGTGATCAAGCAACTAACATTCATTAAACGATTGATGTTGAACTAAAAAGATAGTTTTTTTCTATTGCAAACTCAAGAATTACAATGTATGAAATGAAAACATGGGTAGCGGGGATACTCCCTACACCCTAGTGTATGAGACTACTCGCTCATGGAAAGAACAAAGAAGGGGTGAGATGAGAGAGAGAGCATCATCTCCATGAAGGAGGGAGGAGGTTCGACCCCTTGGAGAGAGAGAGAAATGATCTTCACACTTCGTAGCTTGATTGATGATGAATCCTCCTCTTCCCACCTTCTTTGTCAATGAGAGAGAAAGTAGCTTGGAGATGGAGTATGGATCTCAGACCGGCAGCCTCGGGGTAGTGGGTGAAGGATGGAATGGCTCTAGAACAATAGAAGAAACCTTTGGACATCTAAAACTTCATACCTTGTGAGGACCCCTTTGGGTTCTATTTATAGGATTTTGAGTGAGCCTTAAATGGTTTGGGGTATGTGGGTCAAACGGTCTTGGAGACCATTTGGATTTTCACACGGTTTGGAAACCGTTTGGATTCTCTCGGTCTGGAGATCGTTTGAGTCCTCTCGGTCTGAAATTGTTTCCTTTCATTCAGTCTTGGGGTCGAGTGGCTTCATATGGTCTCGGGACTGGTTGATCTCCATTCGGTCTTGGGACCGTTTGACCTTTATTTAGTCTTGGGACCGTTTGGTCTCAATTCAGTCTTGGGACTGTTTGACCTTTATTCGGTCTTGGGACCGTTTGGTCTCCATTCGGTCTTGGGACCATTTGGCTTCCATTTGGTCTTGGGACCGTTTGGTCTCCAGTCGGTCTTGGGACCATTTAGCTTCCATTCGGTCTTGGGACCATTTGGCTTCCATTCGGTCTTGGGACCGTTTGGCTTCAATTCGGACCGTTTGGGAGTTTTGTAAATTTGTTTGTGCTTTTCTGTAAGAAGTGAAAAGGAGAAGTTAATCTATTGGTATATTTACAAAAGGGTAGAAAGTTAAAGATTCTATCTAATTTAACTAAGAAAGAGTACGGAAAACTGAGGAAAACTAGTAAGATAACATTGTAAAATGGGAGGTTATCATGCAACCCGGCATGCGATATGGTTGTTGCAGTCTTGAATCGATAGGTCCACATGATACGGGTGGGCGATAGAGATTGCCTGATACGTCCTTGCCGATAGGGTTACATGACACACCATGCATGCGTGATATGGATGGCCAACACATACGCGTGACACACTTTGTCCAACATACTATAGAAACTTATTAATAATGAAAACTCAAGTAAAACACACTTGATTTATAAAACATCACTGGCCTAAGTGTGAACCTTAGCCTCAGCTAATATTATATATCAAGGTGATAAAACTAAGTCGGTGGTCCACAAAATGCGAAAGTCGGTGCATGTGGCACCTACACATACTTGGGCCTTATTACAATAAAAGTGTTCAAAATGTTCTTTGCAGGAAAAGGAAATAACAATCCTATTCTAAGAAAGTAAAAGCTTGGGCTGCCTCCCAAGGAGCGCTATGATTTTTTTGTTGTTAGCTCAACGTCTGCAGTCTTGCTTAGGCTTCTTCAACGGGTGTGGCTTTGGCATCATTCAGTGTCAACTCCCTTGAAAGCTTCATCTTCATAGAATCTTTTCAGCTGGTGTCCATTAACTGGGAAGACCTTTGCAGGATCATCCTTGTCATACATCTCAATCATTCCCGATGAGTATATCTTTGCTAACACGAACAGTCCTGATCAGTGAGTCTGCAGTTTCCCTGGAAAATATCGAATAGAAGTTTTAAAAAGCAAAACCGTGTCTCCTTCTTTAACATCTTTCATCCTCAAGTGGGAGTCATGCCAGACTTTAGTCTTTTGATTATAGATCCTCGCATTCTCATAGGCATGAAGTCTAAGTTCTTCAAGATCTTGAAGTTGGAGGAACCTCTTCTTACTAGCTAGGGATGGATCCATATTTATACGTTTGATGGCCCAGAACGTTGTATGCTCTAGCTCAAAAGGTAGATGGCATTCTTTTCCATAGATCAGATGGTAAGGCGTGGTGCCAATTGGCATCTTGTATGTTGTTTTGTACACCCAGTGAGCATCATCCATCTTGGTGGACCAATCCTTCCAAAATTTTCCAACTGTCTTTTCCAAAATCTATTTGATTTGCCTATTTGAGACTTCAACCTTGCCAGACGTCTGGGGATGATAAGGCGTAGCAACCTTATGTCGAACCACATACCATAGTAGAAGTGATTCAAATTGCTTTTCAGCAAAGTGCGATCCACCGTCACTAATCACCATCTGAGAAACTCTAAATATTGGGAAGATTATCTTTGTGAAGAACTTTATAACAAATTTAGCATCACTAGTGGTAGTCTAACGCCTGGGCCCACTGCCCTAGGCTCTAGTAGAGTTTCAGGAACGACGACTGGCCCCACAAACCACCACTAGCCTTAACTGCGCACTTTGTCCACACTGACGCACAAGTCAGGATCAACTTCCCGACTGGTCACCCATCCTAGTACTACTCCAAGCTGAGCACGCTTAACTATGAAGTTCTTTAGAGATGAGCTCCCTGAAAAGGAGGTGCACCTTGGTGATATGGGTAGTCCAATCATTCCTTTTAAGATCATTTTATCCGAGGCCTCAAATCCTGGGATGTTACAATCTCCCCCACTTAGACTCTTGACGTCCTCGTCAAGGCTCAACTATATGGCCTCATAATCTGACCCCATTTCAGTGCAGACCCACAATGTCCCATGGACACCCAGCTCCCGTCCATGGCTACCAGCGCAAGGGCGGCTCCATCTCGTCTCTACGGATAGCCCTTTCCAACTTGCCTGGACCGCACGGCTCAAGACTGGCATGCCACATGCCCATGTGGGCCCCACCTACTGGAGGGGTTATGGCTCTGATACCATTTGTAACGCCTGGGCCCACTGCCCTAGGCTCTAGTAGAGTTTCAGGAATGACGACTGGCCCCACAAACCACCACTAGCCTTAACTTTGCACTTTGTCCACACTGACGCACAAGCCAGGATCAACTTCCCGACTGGTCACCCATCCTAGTACTACTCCAAGCTGAGCACGCTTAACTATGGAGTTCTTTAGAGATGGGCTCCCTGAAAAGGAGGTGCACCTTGGTGATATGGGTAGTCCAATCATTCTTTTTAAGATCATGTTATCCGAGGCCTCAAATCCTGGGATGTTACAATCTTGATGTTACAACCCCAAATTTTGGGTTCATTTGTTGAGAAATTTAATTTCTCATATTAAATATAAATGAACAAATAATGGATGAATGCATTATTTTTGTTTAAAATAGCCTTGTTGATTTATTTGTGGGCTTTATTGGCTATTGGGCCCAATAACAAGGAAAATCAATTAATGAATGCATAATTAAGAATTGGAGAAAAGAAATATGTGGAAACCTCTAGAAGGCAAATCCAAAGAGGATTTCGTGCCTCTTAGATTCCTTGGGTTCCAAGGAGTCCAAAGTTTCAAAGAAAAGGCAATAAGAAAAGAAAATATCAATAAGTATTTCCTTATTAATAAAGAAATTGAAAACATTGATGAAATGTGGAAAATATGTGAAAAGAGGTATATTTGAGTAATCCTTAGTGGAATTTCGTATTCCAAGGATTCCTAATAATAAAAGGAATGCCAATGAGGAAAATAAAAGAGAAATAAAGAGAAATCCTCAAAAAGGGATATTTTAATAAGAAATAAACAAAATAATGAGAAATAATGCATTTAGATGCATCTAGAAGGATAATAAGTATCCTTATGAAGGAATTTCGAGATCTTAGAATTTCTTGGGGTCCAAGGAGTCCCAATGAAGAAAGAGGAAAGAGAAAATACCAAAAATACAAATAAGAAGATAACATGATACTTAATTAATGAATTTCATGATAGTGTTGAAGAAAGGGGTATTTTCTACAAAAAGAAATGTGATTTCGTGGTTAATAAGATTAAAAGCCAAGAATAAAGAGAAAGTGAAAAAGGATTTTCGAATTCCTAATGTCTAATGAATAAAGAAGATTAAAGAAATATGAGAGAGAGAAGGAAACTAGCTTTTCCGTGAAGGAATCACATTCCTTTTAGAAAGGGACTTGTTTCCCTTTGTCTAAACATCTTGGGGGCGTGGATACTCTCCCTATATAAAGGGGTGGAGCCTCTGGGGTGAGTTCCCACATTTTCCTTATCTTCTTATTCTTCTTCTTCGCTATAAACCCTAGGTCAGGGAAGAGCCACGATCCTTAGAGCAAGGAGGAGCCATAGACGAGTGTAGGAAGAAGGCACGAGGCTACCCCGAAGATCTGGGGTGTTGGCTTCCCTTCCCTTTGCACTCAACCCCGCTCAAAGCTTGTGGAAGACCTGCAAGGTCTGCCGCTTGGGACGCCACTGCTGGCCCAGCTCCAGCCACCTCGAACGCAGCTACGTGGCACCCAAGGTGTGGCGGGGCACGACGAAGCTAGTCCGTTGAGGGGCGGTTGCTGTTGGACCTTGGGAGGGAGGGCAAAGCTCCCTGCAACTCGACCTGCAACTCGACCATGGACGCAGCCCTTCCCAGCCCAGGTCAGCCGTGCTGGCTGTTGGATGTTTGGTGCCCCAAGGTGGCGGAGGACGACGCAACTAAGGAAGAAGGTCGACGGAGGCCATCGATCCCATAGAGGAGGAGAAGAGGCTGCGCCCGCGCGGCTAGGGCGGAGCAGCAGCGTCTGCGCGAGGTAGAAGAAAGGAAACTGCGCGCTGGACAATTCTGCTCTACGCGGGCTGAATAAGCATCGACTTAAGCAAGGGGCAATCATGTCTTTTCGTTATATTTCCCAAACAAACCAACGTTGCATGGGTGATGACGTGGCGATCTGCTATTGGTCTAGAAAGGTAAATATTTGCTAAATTCATATCTCCTAATTGGTAGCTCCGATGAGAACATGTTATACATCAAAAATTATTAGAAAATTGAGGGGAATCTAAATAAAATATAATTGAGGCCTAATTCCCTATGCAATTCGAAAAGTATATAGATATATTATCTTTTATAGTTTAAACAATGAAAAATCCTAACCTTTGATGATTAATGAGTTAGAAAGGGTTAAATGAGTATATAAAGTTGATATTAGCCTATTAATGATAAAAAGGATCATTAATATTGGAAAAGGATGAATTTGCATGTAATTAGTTTAATGTCGAGTTTAATGTGCATGAATAATACTTTAATGAGCCATGAAACCCTAATGTTGGTAAATTCGACTCTTAATGGCTTTAATTGACTAATTTCATGATTAAGGTTGGAATATGCTATTTTGAGCATTAAAGTCACTAATTTGTGGAAAGATAACCTTAATATAGAAATTAGGGTTTTTGATTGAATCAAGGTAGAATTAATACTAAATAGAGATCATATGGGAATTAGACCATCATGAATTATGAGTTGTTAATCCGAAAGAAACTAAAGGTGATAATTGAGTCTAACGACCTTGAAATAGATTAAAAGGATAAAGAAGGTAGTTTTGGTATAAAAGAGAAATAATCAACTTTAATTGGGCTTATGGTGTTGAAATTAGGGTTTATGAACTAAGAGAGCATTTAATATGATAAAAGTGTTATGGAGGCAAAAACCCTAATAAAATCCTAATGTGGTTTAGAAAACCTAAGGTGGAATCCAAGTCTAGATTTAGAATGTTCTGGATAAATTATAACACTTGGATGTCATGCATTAATTTCAGGATACTTGTTGATTGCTTGTTGCTTGTTCTTTATCATTATTGCTTGGACAACAAGTTGCTCTGGATCAGGTATGTGGTTAATTATGAATAACCGCCTTAGTTTTCCGATGATTTTCGGATGGTTAATCGCATTGAATGCAAATTATCTGTTGGATGTTCATACTTGAAAATTATAAAGTCACTATGATTATCACATTAATAATAGAAGTATAGATTCTTGCACCTACATGCCACCCTGATGGATGATGCCAAAGGTCAGGCCCAAGTGGGTAGACCAGTGGACACCTTGAGTGGTGACCCCAGGCACCAAGAAGGTGGCCTATTGCATGACTAGTGGGCACCATGAGTGGTGACCCCCAGGCACCAAGCTCGGGATTGAGAAGGTGGCCATAAGTCATTGGCAAAGGGCACCCTAAGGTGGATATGCCAGGGTTAGGGAAAAAGCGGTGGAGAATGCTACACTGAAAAGTGTAAATTGGCTTGTTAATTAATTTGATTGTGATTATTAAATTGTTAGCCATATGTGCAAACTTTTGGTTGTCCCCACATACCAGTATATTTCGATATACTGCCCGACGTTTTGTTTGTCGGCGTTTTAGGTACAAATGAAAAGAACAAATAGTAAAGTGGAATATGTGGAATTAAATGAGAAGTAACGTACACAGGAGGATTAGTTAGAGTAACATCTTCATGGATAGAAGTTTAGAAATCCCAATTTTTCCAAGGTAAGAAAAGTTTTATTTTATACCAGTTTTCAGTTTAGTTGGTAAAGTTTATTAATTATTACTGATTATTTGTCGAACCTTTGATCCTATTAATTAGATAACGACTTTGACCTTTGGGTCTCCCTTAATTGGGGGTTACTGGGAGGCGGGGTTGTTACAGGTAGTGGGTATGGCTTCTACCCATTTGGAGACATAGTCCATAGCTACTAGAATATACTGGAAACCGTATGACGAGGGAAAAGGTCTCATGTAGTCGATTCCCCATCTTCAATCCATTCGGACATAGGCATCTCATTTCTATGGGAAATATTTCTGGTTCTTTGGCTCACTACAAGCTTTAACATAGGCGTGGGCATCTTTGAATAGAGTGGGCCAATAGAAACTAGACTGGAGAACCTTGGTTGTAGTTTTTTTAGCACCCAAGTGTCCTCTATAGGGAGAGGAGTGACACTCATATAAGATCTTCAGGGCTTCATCTTCAGGTATACATCTTCGGTAGAGGTTATCGGCGCCATGTTTGAACAATTGAGAATCATCCCAATAATAGTACTTCAAATCAGAGAAGAATTTCTTCATCTGATTATAAGATATTTCTGGGGGTAGTTGTTTATAGGCAAGATAGTTGTAGATGTCAACATACCAGGGCCCTTCTGGATTAGATATTTGGGCAACATAGATTGCTTCATCGGCATAGCTCTCATTGATTGACAATGGATGGTGATCCTCCACTCTGATCCTAGATAATTGATCAGTGACCACATTCTCGGTACCCTTCTTGTCAATGATCTCATGATCAAACTCTTGTAAAAGCAATGCCCAACATAACAACCTAGGCTTGGCGTCTTTCTTCTACATCAGATATTTGGTAGCCCCATGGTCTGTGTGAACAGTCACCCTGAAGCCCACAAGATAAGAACAAAACTTGTCTAATTTGTAGATGATGGCTAGCATTTCCTTCTATGTGGTGGTATAATTTATCGGGTGCTTTTTGTCATTCTTTTTTACAAGGATTGCGCCTATAGCATAATCACTGGTGTCACACATCAACTTGAATGGATGGTTCCAGTCGGGTGACTGGATAATGGGTGCAGAGACTAGAGCATCCTTTAAGGTGGAGTATGTCATTAGGCATTCTTCTGTGAAATCAAACTTAGCATCTTTCATCAACAGATTTGACAACAGCTTTGCAATCTTTGAAAAATCCTTGATAAACCTTCTATAATAGCCAACATGCCCTAGGAAGCTTTTTATTCCTGTCACAAATGTGGGTGGAGGGAGTTTTGCAATTGGTTCCACCTTGGACTGATCAAGCTTGATGCCTTTGTTGGTCACTTTATGTCCGAGAATGATACCACCTTGTACCATGAAATGGTACTTTTTCCAGTTGAGGGTCAGACTTTGTTCTTCACATCTTTTCATCACCAAAGACAAATTGTTCAATCAGTAATCAAAGGAGCCGCCATAGATGCTGAAATCATCCATGAAGACTTTCATCTTATCTTCTATGAAATTGTCGAAGATAGCATTCATGCACCACTTAAAGGTTGCAGTTGTGTTGCATAGCTCAAAGGGCATCCTTCTAAAGGCATAGGTTCATAAATGCAGGTGAAGGTTCTTCATAATAAATAAAATAAAATGAAGAGGAAGTTAAGTTTGGAGGATATTTTGACAATAAAATATAAGCTCTAGCATCCATAAAGTGGGTGTTATCAGACAGCCACCCATCATAACATATCAGCCTGGTCATCTTCAACCTAAGGTCACTCACCTAAGTAAGGCTAGAAGGTAAAACACATGGGTGGCAACTAAATGCAACTCCTTTATAACATGCAAGAGGTAAAGTTCTAGAGATAGAAAACAAGATAGACCATGTAAGGAGTGATAATAACAAGGAAGGTTTAGAGTTATATAACCTACCTCAAAGATCACCACAAAGATCCATGCTTCAAGGTCAAGCTCCAATCTTCATGACCTCAAGGAAGAAGATGATCTTCCAGGCTTGTTCACCACAACACTACCAAGGAAGAAGATGGAACCAAGGTTAGGAGGGTGTGGGATGGAAAGAAAGTAACCAAGATCCATGGCCGAGAAGAAGAAAGAAGGAAAGAAAAAAAGATAGAAACCATGGCTTACTAAGGTAGAATATGAAGGAAACACCACAAGCTTGAACTCGTCCACCAAGCATCCAAGAGAGACTCCCCTAGCTCCTTAGCTTCTTAAGGTCATCCACCAAAGAAAAGGAAAGCAAAGATGGCCAAAAGGATTCTCTTACATGGAGAGAAAGGGGCATATATACAAGAGGCATGAGAGAGGGATCAGGGAAGAGGTGTCACCACCTTAGGAGTTTAGGTGCCACTTGTCCACGAGAAAGAGCCACATGCACAACACCATGCAAACAAGTTGATAAGATCTATGTCTCGCCCACTAGGTCACTTATCATGGTCTTTCCCGATACCACATCTCCACATACCCCTAAACTGATTGGGTGGTACTCAAGACACCCACAAACTGATAGGGTGTAGCTCAAGACACCCACAAACTGATACAAGACATCTTCAAGGCTCTCAAGCCTGAGACAACACTTCTAGGTGCAAGGCACACCTCAAACATGTGTCCAAAATATCTCCAAATATGCAACCACAAAACCAAGGTCCAAACAAGGTGCCCATCTCTCTCTCCTCGAGATGGTCCCAAGGGAGAGAAGGAACACACTAGAGGTGTCCATATCAACCCCTAATTCTAGGTGAATTGCAATTTGCACCAGAACCTCTCCATAAAGCACAAACATCAACAAAACAAGCTCAAACAAGGAACTCAAGCTTCCAACATGCCCTAATTACATCTCAAATGATTAGAACAAGGTTCTAAGAAACATGCTTATGCAAAACAAATAGGGTTATCCCAAAATGTGGGTCACGGTCCTTACAAGCCATAAACTCGTAACAGTGATTTCACCATCAAAATCCTAATAGGAAAGGGAGGGATACTTCCACCTTATCTCTTCCTCAAGCTCCCAGGTGGCTTCCTCAACACCGAGATGATGCCAAAGATCCTTCACAAGAACAATGTCCTTCCTTTTAGGTTCTTCACTCTCTGATCAAGGATCAACACCAGACCTTCCACATGGGTGATATCCTCATTAAGCTCCACCTCCACATGTTACAACACCAACTATGTATCTAGATGGCACTTCCTCAACATACTCACATGAAATACTAGATGCAACTTGTACAACTCAGGTGGCGAATCCAACCGATAAGCCACCTTCCCAACACATGCCACGACTGGATAAGGTCCCATAAACCTGGGAGCCAACTTACCCTTCTTCCAAAACCTCAAGAAACCCTTCCAAGGAGAGACTTTCAAATATACCTTGTCTCCCACTTGGAAATCCAAGGGTCTTCAACGATTATCTGTATACGATTTATGTCTGTCTTGTGCTACCTTCAATTGTTGATGGATAACATTGATCTTTTCAGTCGTTTGCTGCACAAGCACAGGACCAAGAAGCTAATTCACCTATCTCATACCAACTTAACGGTGACCTACAATGCCTCATATGGTGCCATGTCAATGCTACTCTAATAGTTGTTGTTGTAGATGAACTCTACGAAACTAAGGTGTACATCGCAACTTCCTGAGAATTGAAGAACACAAGCTCTTAATAGATCCTCCAAGGTCTGGATGGTCCTTTTAGATTGACCATATGTCTGCAGGTGGAAAGTAGTGTTGAACTTCAACTACATACCTAGAGTTGTGTGTTGTAGCTCCCAAAAGTGACTCATGAATTGAGGACCTCTATCAGACATGATAGTTGCTAGAACACCATGCAAACACACTATCTCATCCACATAGATCTAGGAAAGCTTCTCAATTGTGAACGTTGTCTTCATGGGAAGAAAATGTGCTAACTTGGTCAACCTGGCAATGATCACCCAAATGGAATCATAACTTTTGGATGTCCTAGGAAGACCAACAACAAAGTCTATAGTCACATGATCCCATTTCCACTAAGGTATAGGTAACGGTTGCAACACTCATGTAGTCTTCTGGTGCTCTGCTTTAAATTGCTGACATACTGCACATCTTGCAATGAACTCAGCCACATCCTTCTTCAATCCTGGCCACCAATACATGTCCTTCAGATTATGATACATCTTCGTGCTACCTGGATGCATAGCATACATGGATGAATGATCCTCCTCCAACACCATCCTCCTAAGGTTATTAGCTTTAGGAATCACTATCTTGATATGGTAACAAACTATGCCATCATCTAACTTGTGGAAGCCATCACACTTCTCACTACTAAACTCTGATCTAATCTGTTGTATTGTGGTATCCATCTATTGTGCCACTCTGATCTACTATCTCAACATAGGTTTCACTTATAGATGTGCCAACGAACAAGCTAGCAAGGAAACCTCCAACTTAACATTCATATGACGTAAGGAGACCAACATGTCTTTCTTGTGGCACATCAAAGAACTCAACTGGACTTTACCAATAGGCAAAGATGAAGACTTCCTACTCAACACATCAGCTACGACATTTGCCTTCCCTAGATGATAATCAATCGTGTAATCGTAGTCTTTGATCAACTCCATACAACAACAATGCCTCATATTCAACTCCTGTTGTGAAACGATGTACCTCAAGTTCTTTTGATCGGTAGAGATCTGACACTTCTCCCCATACAGGTAGTGCCTCCAAATCATCAAATCATGGACTACTGCTGCTAACTCTAGGTCAGGGGTTGGGTAATTCTCCTCATTCTTCTTAAGCTATCGAGAAGAAAAAGAAGCCACTTGCTTGTCTTGTATTAACACACAGCACAAACCATTCCTCGATGCATCGCAAAACACGATGTATCCTTTTCCTTGCTCAGGAAAAACTAGAACAGGTGCCCTTGTCAACTTCTCCTTCAATGTCTGGAAAGCACTTTGAGATTTTTCAATCCAAATGAATGACATATCCTTCCTTGTTAACTTAGTTAGGAGTAAGGCGATAACATTAAAGTCCATGATGAACCTCCTATAATAGCTTGCCAAACCTAGAAAACTATGCACTTCTGTCAGTGTCTTAGTATGTTCTCACTCTATCACATACCACTTTATTAAAATCCACATGCACTCCTTCGATAGATATAACATGCCCCAAGAAAGCTATCTTCCTCAACCAGAACTTGTACTTGCTAAACTTTGCATAAAACTGGTGTTGTCTCATCACGGTCAACACCTGACAAAGATGTTGTTCATGTTGTTGACTATCACGACTGTATATCAAGATGTCATCTATGAAGACCACCACAAACTGATCAAGAAACGGTTGAAATACTCTATTCATCAAATCCATGAATGTTGTTGGTGCATTGGTCATCCCAAACCAAATAACCACAAACATGTAGTGACCATATCTTGTCCTAAAGGCAGACTTGGGTATGTCATCCTCTTGATCCTCAACTGATGATATTTTGATCTCATATCTATCTTCAAGAATACTATTGTGCCACACAACTAGTGAAACAGGTCATCTATCCTCAGTAAGAAATACTTATTCTTTATCAACACCTTGTTCAACTGTCTGTAGTCTATACAAAACCTCATATACCCATCCTTCTTCTTTACAATTAATATTGGATCACCCCACGGTAACGTACTCAACCAGATTAAACCTTTGTCCAGAAGTTCTTGCAACGGTCTCTTCAACTCTTCCATCTCCATTAGAGCTATCTTGTATGGTGTTTGAGCTATCAATTGCATGTCGGGAACAAGATTGATCTCAAAATCAATCTCTCGGGGTGGAGGAACTCTTGAAAAATCCTCAGGGAACACATCCTCAAACTCTCTAACAACCGACACCTACTGAATACTAGGACTTCTTGCCTTAGTATCCATCACGTGTGCCAAAAACACCTCGCAACCCTGTCTCAGAAGATTCCTCACCACCATGGATGATACTAAACACGTCAGAAGAATCTTCTTATCTCCCTGGAAGATCCACATCACACCACCATCCACAAATGTTGATTTCTTGGAACTACAATTCAAGACCACTATATACTTCTCCAAGGTGTCCATTCCAAGAATCACATCAAATCCCTGCATATCAAGTGGTAGGAGGTCCACTTGAATTTTGTGTCACCAATCCCAGGTTGACCACCACCTCCGGCTAACTCATGGCATAGAATATATTTGTTGCATGTTGTCATCCCCATCCTTTGCTTCCCTGAGTAGATCCAGCCTGTGATGCTTAGCAATGTCCTCACCCTCCTATACCACTATTCTACTACATTTACAAGCTATGCTGACTCTACCTCAGTTGTTGGGTCACTTCATCATCCCTTATTGGACATTCTCACCTTAGATGTCCAATCTTCCCACACTTGTGGCAAGCCCATTTCCCATATAGTGGCCTAGATGGCCCAATCACCGATGTTGATGCAACACTCTAGGCTCCTATAGGCAGAAAACTATAGTTTCTACCCTTACTCGTTGACCATTGTGTTGAAGCACTGAACCTCTATGATGTTGGTGGAGTGGAAAACCTTGGGTTTTCAAAGTCTCCTGATGACTTCCCCTAAGAGAGAGACCTCTTTTTATTACTTGCCTCTCTCTTCACCTTCACGGACCACTCTATCCTTCAATAAGACTCTACAAACACAGCAAACCTCTCTCGATTCTCCAAGGCAGCAGTTGGGATGAACAACTTAGCATTCAACCCCTTCTCAAAATAATGAATATGTTCATCCTTCATGGCAGCCATATGAGGATAAAACCTCAACAACTCCATAGACCTTGCTTCATACTTGTTGATCGTCATGGACCCTTATCGAATCCTCTCAAACTGGTTGATCTTCTCATCAAGATATGTCTGAGGAAAGTACTGATTAAAAATCTCACATCGGAACTCCTCCCAACCGATCAAAACATCAGGTCTCTTCTCCTCCTCTATGGCCCACCAATGGCCAACACTCCCCCTCAAGAGGTACACCACATGTTTCACCTTATCCTCTTCATGGATACTCAGGATCTTCAAAGCTTTCTCAAGCTTGGTAAGCCACATATTCGCGTTAGTTAGATATGTCATACCAGCATACTCCACTGCTCCAACACAATGAAGCCACTGAAAAGTCTACACAGCACCCAAAGATTCAGTATGGGGAACCGGTGCCCTAGGCTGAGGTGCAGGCATCCTGTCGGCCATATGAGTCATAGTAGCCATAAACTGACCAAAAAGAGATTGAAAGGAAGGGTTTTCCACCATGTCTAGATTAAACTAGGGGACTTTAGGAACCCAATCTTCTCATTCCTGGTTCCATGCACCACCACATGGTGTTGCAACACTGCTCTCAGCAACATGTTCGTCGTGTTTTCTAGACATCTTTAAGCTTTCTTCTTCTGCATAAATAGAAGTCACTATAAGATAGACTGAAAGACACTAGAATAGACACAAACCCTAGTACTAGGTCCCTATAGGCTCAGCGAAACTAAAGCTCTAATACCAACCTTGTCACACGTGCGTGTAATGCTCCACAGCACACAAAAAGGTGAGATTACTCAAAATAAAATCCTGGAAGAAGATTAACTAACAGATTACTACAAAACACTACAAATTAAAACCATTTTCATAAAACTATCAAACAATAAGAACCTTTACATATATGTGCTTTCATGCCTCAAAGCACTTACTAGGTGTGCCATCAGCCGGTTACCACAGAACGAGTTCTAGAACATATATACATGTATCCATTACATCTATATACAACAGGGCACACAAGCGAACCACATATCGAAAGCACATCCATAAAACATCTACAAAACATTCCCAAGGACCTGAGTGTATAGGGATGACTCTAGGCCTCTATCAGCAACAGACATCCAGCAACACTTCCAACATGGTCAGATACTACTCCACTTATTGTTACTCAACCTCTACTGCTCGATCTCTACCTCTTTGTGCTCATCCACCTAAAAAGGGTGTGGAAAACCCACGGTGTGAGATTCCAAGACTCAAAGGGAGATATAACTCTCCACCAACTCCAGTAATACCATAGACAAGATAAATTAAGCAGCAGTATAATTACAACTATGTAAAATAGGTAATCATTATTAATAGGAAGAGTAATTACGGTTGAATTATGAAACATCTTAACAATTTAAAAGGAATATGAAGAACATGTATGTTTCCTATCAACAATATTGTATAAAGTTCAAGCAAGGCCTCATCTAATGTTTCCATATTTTGATCATATACCATTATACTACACGACTGATTACACATTTTATTATTCCCCAAGGATTTGAGTCATACCACCCAAATCCAATCGACCACTTGATAAGTCAGAATTAGTGCATTACAAGGTCTAATGGAAGATCCAGAATCCACGACCTCACCTTCCTTGGTCAGTACGAGTGAACATGTAGTGACATCATAAGTCAATTGTTTCCAGTGATGTGTAGTCTAGCAGTCCAGATTTAGCCCACCTTGGTACAGGTCACCGCGCTAATGGAATTGAGCTACGACTTACAGCCAAACTCTTCTAGGGTATGGCATGCAGCCAATCCTGTGTTACATTTCATGGAGCCATGGTCCAAAGGCGTACTCTTCCAAGTCTGGCTCACGACCAATCCGGTGTTACATTTCATGGAGCTACGATCCAAAGCTGGACTCTTCCAGGTATGACTCACAGTCAATCATGCATATACATATACATTCAGGACATAAGGAGATACCTCAACTTGCACCCCGCATATTCAACAATATGTGTTCCGAGTTAAACTCGTTTCACCATTCAACAAGTATTGACACTGAATGGATCTATGGAACAGGGCAAGCTACAAGATTAGGTTTCACTTGATTACTTATGTCATTTAAGCATCTTTTAGCAACAATCAAGTTACAGCGTACAACCTCTAAACAAATTCTACATAAACAAGGGCATAACACATCACCAGACATATACTAAAACATATAAGGTGTAATCTCATCACAACATCACTTCATGCTTTCCATTAACCATAATTCTCATCATTGGATCACACATCTTGGGGTGACAACCCTTCTCTCATCTCTGAGGAAATTATTATCTCATACAAGGCAATAAGCCATCATTAGGTCATAAGACCATTTACCTCATCTTTCAAGGATGTCAACAACACTTTATGCCTCACAAGGTCCATTCAAACAAGATCATAACCACCATAGCTCATACCTGGCTATGTACATCAATTTGTGTTACCTGCATGGTTAGAAACTTGTAATAAAATGAGCAATACATAATCAACATTGTCACCTTATAAGATCCATGTCATACACATTACATTTTAGGGTTAGGGTTTCTCTCTTTACCCGATTAGGGTTTACAAGGTTGGATCAACAACCACCCTTAGATCATCACTTTCATCATCATATAAGGTATGTCAAGAGATAAAGGTTATAGAAACATCAATCTTAGTATTCTCACACAACCACCAATAGGGTATCACGTATGAACATGTAATCATATCATCAACATGATGTATCACAACCACCACCACAAGATATTAGTTAGGGATATAACATAGAGTGTCAGGTTAACCCTAAATGTGTCGGGCATCCTCATCAAGGTGGGGTATCGGTTTAGGATGTATTAGATGAACAAACATGGTGTCAGGCTATCATCTTAGGAGGTGCATTGGTTTATCATCTAAGGCTAGTGTATCGGGCAACAACACATAAGGAGAGGGTGTTAGCCACCTAGCCTATTGGGTAACACCATCACAAGGTGTAACGGGTATCAGCAGGTAACAGGAAATGCACGTATATCATCATCAAAAGGGTGACAAGTTTCTTAGAGTTTTAGAAGGGTGTCACAGTTCTCCACCTCACTACATATCGGGAAACACCATCATGGGGTGTGAGGGCATCACAACTATAGATGTATCAGGCAACACCATCTCAAGGCATGACAATATCAACATATCAGGAAACAACACCCTCCCAAAGGTGACGGGCTCAACAACATGTAAGCGATGACAAACTATCATCATGTCGGGCAATAGCATCCCCGAGGTGTAACAGCCAAGGCCATAACGACTAACACTTTACAACACATATTGGTTGGCAATGCACCTCATTCATAGTGCATATCAGGTAGGTATCATATTGGTTTAGGATTCTCATGGCTCTTGATGGCTACCCTCTACATGCATAGTAGTTAGCTACCACACATTGATCTTTGGGTGTTTCAAGGTTGTAACTGCCATCCACCATATCATTACTACTTGGGTCTTGCAAAGGTCGTGATGACCTATCACAAGGGGTGAAAAGTTGTGGAATCATAGGTCGTAATGGCCACCCACCATAACCTATCTACCTGGTCATCTTCAACCTAAGGTCACTCACCTAAGCAAGGCTACAAGGTAAAATGCATTGGCAACAACTAAACATAACTCCTTTCTTCAAAATAGAACTCAAAACCATTAAGAAGAACTACTAACATGCAACAGGTAATGTTCTAGAGATAGAAAACAAGATAACATGTAAGAGTGATAATAACAAGGAAGTTTTAGAGTTATATAACCTGCCACAAAGATCACAACAAAGATGTTGGGTTTTAGGTGATGGAGAAGGAAGTGGAAACAAAAAAAATCTCTCACCACAAACCATAACCATGGATCGCATCAATGACTATGAAGTAGGAAGGATGGTTTTAGCGAGTCATACTTGGTACTGAGGCTTGCTCAGTGATAATGCCTCACAACAAGTGCAATCTTCACCCACCTATCTTCGACGTCATATGTGCAGCTCCTGGTCTTGACCCAGACTGCGGTTGACCGTCATCCTCCTGAGCGATAGAAATTTCCCGCCTCTATAGATAGTCCACACAGACCACCAGGAACTCTAGTCGTCCTGTCCCACAAAACACTAGAAGGAGTCATCCCCTTCTGTCAGTGTACTAGTCACTGACACACTCTCCCACAATTAGTTGCTTTTTTGTAGTTGCCTTTCCCTCGTTGTTCCTTTCTGGATGGGTAGAACTTGCTTGGGGTCTCTTGTTTACCACAACCAGAGAGGACAACAACTTTACAGATCAACTGATATTTTGAGTTGTTCTTTGAGAAGCCCCTAATACCCCTCTATATATAGGAGGGGTCAAGGATAGGGTTCTCATCCTCGGGCAATGCGGGACTAAAGTGGGAATATAAGGGTTCAGAATTTCCATGAATAATTTTCACTGCGGAAGGCAAAATGGTCGTTACACAAATGAATCGGTTAGATGGGAGTGTGAGCCAATCGGTTCACCAGTTGAACTGGTTGTTTCACATTCCTGGCTTGCCTCCAATTGTTTTTTCTCTTTCATTTCCTACTAATCCAAAGATTAATTCATGTTACAATCGAATTGTACAAGTGAAATGAAAAAGTTCCCTCACAAATCGGGACAAACCAACCTTACTCGTTTGGTCCAGTCAAACCAATCGGTTCACCAAGTCAACTGGTTGTCTCACTGAGTCGATCAGTTCACCCAGTGAACCAGTCAGGTGGTGGTCCAGATTGTGCAGAACACAGTCAATGCAATTCTCAATCAATCTGACACTCAAATTAGTTAGTTCTACACTTGAACTTGATGAATGTGAGTCAAGTAAATTGATTTAATGTTTGATTGAGTATCAATCAAAACATCATTCATGGATAAACTCCTCTTCCAGGTAAATCCTTTATGTGTGATCATATAGGTCCCATTTCACGGTGGTAGTGAATGTCCATAACTAGCTTATGACATCACAAGTAAAGAGCAATGCTTAGTCACACATTAGTGCTACCCAAGTGAAAAGGAAAGTTGGAGAACAACTTTCAATCCAATAGTCTGTGATTGGTGTTCCAATGAATGTATAATTCCTTTGTCTCTGATATCCTGAATGAACTCAAGGCATGGACCTGTCATCCTTTCAATGTTCATTCATGTTCCTTGGTCTAAAGCAGATTGTTTGAGATATGTGTACCATCAATATCACATATTGACTCACACATGCATGTGCATGTCTTTCTCAGTCTCACTTATTAAGTGTCCATGGACATCATACTCCCTTAGGAGGGACAAATCCCATATCTATCACTCGAAGTCAAAACCCCATCTGTCAAAGTCACCCAATCATCGCCTTTATAACAATCTATATTTTAGGACTATGTTTGATGATGTCAAAGTGTACCCAACAACGTGTGATGAGTATAGTGATTTCAGGTCTAAGAATCACAATCACCACCATCACTATGAGAGCTGACTGTGACTACCATGTCATGGTTCCATGTGTCATTCCCATGGTGGGTCTGTCTGATACACTATTCCCCAACATGTCTCTATGTGCTTAGTTTGATATCACATATCATTACTAATGAGACTCTGTCATCAACCAATACACACTCTATTCTTGATGTGTCATTGTTGTCTATCAACCTTCCACAATGACATCGACTAGGGACAAAATAAGAATGTACAAACTCTTAGCATCTGCATGATCTCATTCTTCAGTTCCTAAACCTGAAGATATACATCATTGAGTTTTGTAATTCTCTAGACATTCATTCTATTCTATCATTATCTCATACCTGATTGAACCAGAATAAATTGGAATCTTGCCTTTGATATTTATCAAATCAATCTTAATGTATCCCAATCCAATCATCATATGATTAGCTCTCAGGTCATGCATAACCAACAGACTCTCACTTGCACTGCGAGCCAATCACCTTTGAATCATATTCTTAGTGATCTCCAAACATGTACCACATGTTTCTACTGCTCCAGTGCTAATACAGTGAGTTAGAAACACTTTTCTTTAGTTGATATACTGCATGTTTCACATCTCTTCACTGTATGACATATCATATGAGATGGAGTAGCCATAATTTGTGATTCGATGTTCCTTGTCTAACACTTAGCTCCATTGTTTGACTAGTATTACTACTTGTTATCAATGGTTGGAATATCTATAAGTTCATCTCTATGAACTTCTAGATCCATATAGTATCATCTATTGTTCATAACACAAGGATACTCAGCTTTCCCTTTTAGAATTAAACAGCTTTTAAATCAGAATGTTTCCATTTATCAACTCATATTCACTTTTATATTTTATATTTTGCGATCATTTTCTATCATTTCGGAAGCTTGCATCAGTGTAACTCTTTACACTCAAATCTTCCTTATATTACCATAGAACTAGTACTTCATAAGTACCAAACAAGTTCTTCATGGTATTCCAGTGATCCTCACTGGAAGTAGACATACATCCACTCATCACATGAGTTAACAGAATGAGCATATCATACTGTCATGTCCAATACATACAAGACAATGAATGTATATTTTCTTGTCATGTCTAATACATACAAGATAATGGGATGATTACATACATGATAGATCCATATCTATCTATGTGTTCCTATTCTTCGTAAGAATTTGGGACACTTGGCATTTGAGATACTAACTCCATGTAACATGGACAAGTTTTCTCCCACTGAATCTGTGCATATTGAATCCTTCAGTACAAATTGTCAATGTATGCTTTACCAGGTCAAGAGGTTTTCGAGAACTATCTCTATAGATCTCTATTCCTATCACATAGGACATTTATCTATCTTCCCTTAAAGAAGGTATTTTCACACCAGTTTCCATTTTAGAACATTTCATTCCCCATCATCATGTGGAATGTGAATACACTCCCACTAAATCTTTGTAATCATAGATCCCTTCTTTATTTTGATATATGAGTCAAACCTTTTGACTATATAATCAAAGTAAAGACTTCCAGTTCTGAGTTGCTTGTATTTAATCAATCATATTGATTAATCCCTTATAACTTATAGACTACATTTGCATTATTGGATTCATAAAACCCTCAGGTTGTGTTACGTACACAACCTTATCTTATTCCTACCAGGAATGTGCTTTTAATATCCATATGCTAAATTTCATAGTCTTTCAAGTTCCAACATCAAGCATGATCCTTTCTCTAAATGCCATCCATGTCAGTCTTAACTCTTAAGACCCAATTGCACATATGGGTTTTATCCCAATAAAGTGCTACCAAAAGTTCATACCTTAATTGGTTCACATGGAAGTTATTTTGGATCTAATGGCCTCAAGCCATGACTCAAATCTAGTCCCTCAACATCATCTAGATTATTGGCTCATCATATGACTAATTCATCACCTAAATATATGAGGTGTATCTATTACATAAGGAACTTTTAGAATCCACAACACTTGTGATTCTTAATATCCTTTGTTTAGTGTAAGCATGTTCTTTTAGAAGAATTCTATAAGATTAGTTATTTGATGATCATGTTCTAACTCTTTAGAGTATGATTTCATCTTGGACATCACTATGCCTTAATCATGAGTTCTCTATGATACATTATTAATATTACTCACAAGGTCCTCAAAAATTTGGTTTAAGTATCCCATTCATTGATCTCGTCAAAGAATTAATACTTTTACCAAGTTTGTACTTCATTTATGATATTCTTGAACACTTCAAGATATTCATATTGGTATTTCACTAAACACCATATGAAGCTGTAATGCCCGGGCCCACTGCCCGAGGCTCTAGTATAATTTTAGGAATGACGACTGGCCCCACAGACCACCACTAGCCTTAAATGTGCACTTTATCCTCACTAATGCACATGTCAGGATCAACTTCCCGACAGGTCACCCATCCCAGTACTACTTCAAGCTGAGCACGCTTAACTATGGAGTTCTTAGTAATGGGCTCCCGGAAATGGAGGTGCACCTTGGTGATATGGGTAGTCCAATCATTCCTTTTAAGATCATGTTATCCGAGGCCTCAAATCCTGGGATGTTACAATCTCCCCCACTTAGACTCTTGACGTCCTCGTCAAGGCTCAACTATATGGCATCATAATCTGACCCCATTTCAGTGCATACCCATAATGGCCCATGGACACCCAACTCCCGTCCACGGCTACCAGTGTAAGGGTGGCTCCATCTCGTCTCTACGGATAGCCCTTTCCAACTTGCTTGGACCGCACGGCTCAAGACTGGAATGCCACATGCCCATGTGGGCCCCACCTACTGGAGGGGTTATGGCTCTGATACCATTTGTAATGCCCGAGCCCACTGCCCGAGGCTCTAGTAGAGTTTTAGGAATGACGACTGGCCCCACAGACCACCACTAGCCTTAAATGTGCACTTTATCCTCACTAACGCACATGTCAGGATCAACTTCCCGACAGGTCACCCATCCCAGTACTACTTCAAGCTGAGCACGCTTAACTATGGAGTTCTTAGTAATGGGCTCCCGGAAATGGAGGTGCACCTTGGTGATATGGGTAGTCCAATCATTCCTTTTAAGATCATGTTATCTGAGGCCTCAAATCCTGGGATGTTACAGAAGCATTAGCATTTATTCCAATAGGCATCAATACGTATTATACCTAATAGAATGGTCATTCTCCCACTACATCTAGTGAAGATTGACTTGTCATCATGCCCAAGACATTCATATCTCTTAATGGTTCACAACCAAAAGAGACTGGCCTATCCATCAACATGGAAGCTAGAAATGAATTTCTCATGATAATGCTAATTAATTGTATGAGTCATCAATAACTTTTAGGCATCATTTACTTTATCTCATGAATACCAAGTACCACAAGATAAATAAGGCATTACCATAAAAGATCATATTTTTGAATTTTAAACATCAACTTTATTGATAGACATTCTTATCATTACAAAATGCAGAAATAAAGTGTGTCTATTTATTGGAAAAATGAAATAGTAGTTCATAACTCTATTACATGCCCTTTGGGCTGAAATAAACTGAAAATTACTCCTATCTATGGTAGCAAAACTTGGTCCAATGACGAGTTCTCCTTCTAGATCCTTTCATAAAGGCCATCACTTCTTTTCAGATCATGCATATCATATATGTTAGATCCATATATTGCTATCATATACCTCAGATAAAGAAGTGTTTTAAGTTTATTTCAAGATACCTGAGGTGGAGACTTCCATCCCCTCCTCCTTCCTCTTTTGTTCATCCAGATAGAGAGGGAAATTTCTCCACCAATGTCCTGGCTCTTTACAATGGTGACATTTGCCTCCCTTGTTCACCCCTCCCTTGGCCTTGAGAGATGAAGATGAGTTGGGCTACTGGATAGCATCAGAACCCTTCTTTGGTTTGCCCTTTCCCTTGCCTTTAGACTTACCCTTCTTTCTACTAATCAACATCATAGATTTGGGTTTGTCTTTCTTCATTTGTGCCTCGGTTTTCCTCAACATGCCCAACAACTCTGTCAATGACTTGTCAAAGTTGTTCATGTTGTAGTTCATCACAAACTGACTATAAGATTCTGGCAATGATTGTAGTATCACATCAATAGCCAACTCTTGGCTCAGAGGGAATCCTAGTCTTGTCAGGTTCTCTACATACCCAATCATCTTAAGTGTGTGAGGACCAACTGGATCTCCTTCTGTCATGACACACTTGAATAATGCCCTAGAGACATCATATCTCTCTTGTTGTGCTTGGTCTTGATACATGTTCTTGAGATGTTGAACCATCTCAATGATGTCAATGTTCTCATGTTGTCTCTGCAACTCATAGTTCATTGAGCACAACATCAAGAACTTCACATCAATGGCATCTTCAGTATGCTTATTGTAAGCATCCCTTTATGCCTTTGGTGCAGTGGGAGCGAGTTCCTCTAGTACTAGTATATCTAGGACATAGAGTTTTTTCTCTTGAGTGAGAACAATTCTCAATGTCCTAAACCATTCGTGGAAGTTGTTCCTATCTAGAAGGTCCTTCTCAAGGACCGATCACAATGAAAAATGATTATTGTTGACAATCATTTATTCTACAAAAAGGAAATATGCAATTTTAGTCCAAAACTATTTTGACTTAATATGATTGATTTGAAAATTTTGACGATAGAATTAGGTCGTTAATTAATTATCGATCCCACTATTTTGTTCAAATTGATAGCCCTCACCATCAATTCATAAGATTGCAACATACAACCTTCTAGGGAGTCAAGATCCAAAACAATTGAATTATTACCCGGCCAACGCCAGCGTCCATAATCAATTATTAAGGTAGGTAACACTTACCAATTGCATCATATGCAACTCTTGGATAGATGACATGTGGAACTCTTTTCCATGAACATATCCATGCCTCTAAGTGCTTAATCCCATTAAGATCACTTAGTTAAGCCCGACCCAAAATCCAACATGACAGAAGTGCACCCCACTTGGCGGGCCCACACAACTACCATCACATTTTCACGAGATAGATAACACAACACCCTTGGGATGCCTACTCTTGTAGATCAAGAGTTTCATGTGTGCCCCTTATGGAAAGCATCTAAGACTTAATATTATATTGAGGGGTTTTAGTATGCTTATATATGCATATATGTATCCAATCACCACATATATAGTATGTATCATATACATGCTATATCCCACAATGAAAATGTAACGTCCCCAGATTTTCACCTTCTCAATACCTCATGGAGATGAGAAGACAAAATCTAAAAACATTAGGCAATTGTTTCAAAGTGCATTGCAGAAGCAATATGTGCATACATGAACATTCAAATTTAATGCAAACACCATAACAATCTCAACATTCAACATGTATATTTATACAACATGAATTATTACACAATGATTACAATTACATATTGAATGAAGATTTTACAATCTATGAACATGTATGCTACCAAGATCTTAGACAATAGGTACAACCTGTGCAACTCGCTCACATCCTATTCCTTTATCCCATTCTAGCTCTGGACCTAGAAAATATGAGAAACAAAAACATCAACAAAAGTTGGTACGTGGAATTAAAGAGCTATACTATGCTGGCATATTGAAAATACTTGAAAAAGAAGAAAGAAGAAAGAAACATTATTTAATGGTAGAAAATCAGGTAATCCCAAGTTATTAATCACATTTCAAATGAATATGCATTACTACGGTGGACTTAGAACAAACATAAATTAATTGGGCCCTATCCCCGCGTACCTTGTACCATTAGGGATCTCCCTATGTACCTTGTACCATTAGGGAGGTGCTAGTCAACTTTAATTATTTCCCTCTCTAATAGTGAGATTAATGAGCACAACTAGTAACGACATTTCATTTTCTTATTAATTTATGTTCTTAAATGTACAAGGCGGAAATTGTCAATACACATATATCTACATACAACAATGTACTTCAAATACATGCAAGCAAGTACATATATTTAACATCCAGCAAAATCTATTCATATAATTATATCCATGTACCTAAGTTCAGAGAATCCTATCATCATGGATCATCTAGAACTTTGTCCATGACCTGATTAAATATAATTAAGTATCATCAATATATGATCATCATTATACTTATCATATTTAGGTCCAACTTAGGGTTTAGGCCAATCCTAGGTTTTATAGATCTAAAATGTATCTCTGGTATTTTTGTACTAATCAGAAGGTCATTATAAGGGTCTGTTCCAAATTTCATATTTTTTTTATGATGGCAATATTTTTTTATAATTAATATGAGTTTTGAAGCATATAAATATGCATCAACTAGAAAATACATAACATTTTGTAATTATAATCAGATCTGAGTTAATATTAAGTTTCGAAGTGATACCAGGGCTCATTAGTATTTTTCTCAGATTTTGTTTCCATCATCTGCTAATTATATCATGTTAAATATCTTAAATTGGAACATCCACTCCTAAATTAAAAAACATCACAAAACTACTTGAAAAGTCTAATCTAGAAATTTCATATAAAAGTAGACATTTTTTTAATCTATTGATATTTTTTGTGAATTTATTGGTCAAGGGAGCTATTTATAGGGCATTTTCTAAGATCTGGTATATTTTTTAGAATTCTAAAAGGAATTACCTTGAGTTGTGGGTCCCACTGCCTGAGATGGCAGTCTGTGAGTGAGCCACAATGGGCATCAGGTGGGGTATGACTCAGCAGATTGATCCAGCCTGGGCCGGCCAATCCTTGGCTTGGCACTTGTAGGACCAGTTGAATTAACATTAAGTCACTCTGTCTTAGTCTCTATCGCCCTCTCTCGCATTCTCGGGTCTGATGGTGGTCTTCTTCGCAGAGACGATCCCAGGTCTCTGCTACCCTGATTGAGAAGTTTAGGGGCTCCGAGATTCTCACAAACATGGAATGTTGTCATCCCTCTTCATCTTCTCGATGATGCATAGCCTCTCTCAAGGTGGAGGGTCTTGAGATCATCTAGCTCAGCAGATCTAGCGCCAGCGTAAGGGATGAGATCCAGTGTGAAATTGGTGAGGGATCAAGGTAGATTTAGGCTCTAACAATTCGTATCCTCTGATCTCCTTCTGCGTGAGACTCGTCACGTCTGGAAGGACTCTGACGTTTCCCTGGACCCACCTTGCTCCTACTTCTTGGTAGAGGTGATCTGGCCTGCAACCTATGAGCCGCAAAGCTCCCTGGATCTCTGGGGGTGAGAAACCCTACGAATCTTCTATTACAGAAGATGAGAAGGGGGAAAAGGGAGTTTTAGATAACCCAGGTGCCTACAAACATGTTCAGGTGAAGGTTGGTATCTCCCCAAACTCCCCCAAAGTCTCTAGAATCACGACCTTCATCTTTAGATCTCAGCGCCGCTGATAAATACATATCCCTCTAGCAACAACCTCATTGTCGTCGCAAGGCATGGACTCCCCATATCTTCATGGAAGGCAGGAGCACTATTGTAGGTGACCTCCATGTTTGGTCGAGCTCCACATCTCCAAGACGCCTCAGGGAAGGACGGGGGCAGAGGAATAAGTGGGAAAGAAGAGGGTTTCTTTTCTATGGATTTGCAGGCAGTGAAGCCAACGAGTCCATGCCTTTATGTTTCTGTGAAATCTTTCACACATGGGTATACTATGGTGGTGGGTTCTTCCCAGTCACAACCCTTGCGGCTTGTCATAGAACCTCTAGGTCTTCTTGGTTTAGGCTGCGAGAAACGATGAAGAAAGGATGATGAGGATGTGATTGAACTCCCTCGCCCTGCCCATATCTCACAAGTCAGGGGTTGTTAGTCCGCAGAGGGCGTAAGACTCAACTCATCTTGCTAGCATCCCATGTTTCTCACCATGACTACTTTCTAGGGAGTCCAGATTGCAACCATCTGCTCCTGGCATTTCAGAATGAGTAGGCGACATATTCAAGACCTACGTATCCATGTGACACAAGATAAATAATCGGCTATAGTTCTCATCCCCACATAATCAAATAATTTAGGATCTTACATCTTAAATAGCATTTAATTGGAAGCTCTAACAGAGTGCAATTTCCAATTATAGATTCATCATTACCTAATGAACCTTTCCTCCAACTTTGAGACCAAAAGTCCAATGTATGATCTGTCACATAATTTCTTCAAATAAGATCATACAGAGGGAAAATGGTCACATGTTATTGTCATTTTGTTTCTACTTGTAACCAAACAACTTCAAGAATGCTTAGATCAATATTCAAACATTGGAAATCACAAACACTACTAATAGGTATTTTTACCACATCAATACTTGATTCAATTAAGATATGCAATTCATCATCATAAAGGAGCTTAATTAGTTGTCATGATCGTCAAATATTTCTTTAATAACACTTATTAAGTGAAAAGGATCCATCATTCAATAGAATTTACTTCAATAAAGGATTGGTCATCTAATGAACCTCAAGTGTTATATTGGTTATCAAACTCTAAAATTGAGGTCATCACATTCACCCCATCTTATAAGGAATTTCGTCCTCGAAATTCAATTAATATCAAAGTTCCAACTTCATACAGATCCTGACTTCTAGGTTCTAAGATTGTCGAAGTTTTGAACGTACCCTAATTTTTCATCTTAGGAAATAGAGCATCTAGGGTGCACCCTCACCACCTTATTAGGTTAATTATCATTTATTTTAAAGAATTGTAGCATCACTTAGAGTCTTAGTCATCACATGTCATTCTTATATTTTATGATTTACATCATCATAGTCCCTTCAGGATAAGGGTTTTACTCATACATATAAATTCAAGAAGGTACTACTCAAGGTTTCATGCTTCACACTATCAATCATATGGTGATGTCAAGTTTCATGCCATCATTTATCAGAATTATCCAGCTTAACAACTTTAGTGTGGTTTATTATCAACATCATACTAGTATTTCAGCATTAGAGGGATTTTTTTTACATATTAGGGTTTCACCCTATTGTGTGAGAGTTATCCTCAAACTTAGAAACATAAATTGAGAAGGATTAATGTTAAGAACTATATTTTATGAACAACAAGCTATGATCCAAAGATATCTTTTTATTTTTCTCATGATTTCAAACTTGTATCTTTCATGCATGATATCGAGGGAAAGAGAATATACTAAGACAATCTTATCATGATTTCAAACTTCAATATTACATGTATGATATATGAAGGGAATATATAATAGGTCAAGCTTACATGAATGACACTTCATACATAATCATCCAAATAGCTCAAGTGAGGTTTTTAACATCAATTATAGAGAAAGAGAAGAAAGAGCAACATGCATTGTTGAGTGTCTTATGCACAAAGCATTTTTACTCAAAGAACTAGCATTTCATATACCACCTCACTTGCAACTAATGATGATCTTCACAAACATAAGTCACTCAATCTAGGGCCTAACTTAGTCAAAGGATTGTTTTCTCATTATGAGTCACCTACCCATCACTTTTACCCAACTCTCACATATAGGATTGAATCATGCGAAAGGACTCAACTCATCTACTCAAGAGTAACCCGACTTAGGACACATCATTTCACATATATCTCAGGTTAGGTACAACAACCCTCTCCTTGTGGGTCTCACTCTCTTTGGAGTTCACCACATATCTTATCCTAACACTAGAGGTCCTCCTTTCTAAAAGAGCTTGAGGCTCATGCATATTCAACTTTATCTTAACTTATCTCATCTTAAATAAGAAAAGGGAATGTACTTTCATCCTCAAGACTTAGATTAGATTATCTAAAAATAGACTCAGACCACATATAAAACTTAGATATGTATAGAGAACTTAGACCTCAGAGATCGAATTTATATAAGATCATCCTTGCTTATATCATCTATCATTCTATTGTCTACTGACTATCGATGTTGATCCCCCATGGATGATGCTCTATGAAGAACTTTTGGACCGTATTGATACCCAGTCAAAGTCTGGAGTTCAACGCCATGATGTTCTATCCATATCCTCTCACCTAAAGCTTCTTGGACTGACTCACCATTGTGGGTATCCATAGGTGAGCCAACAAGGTTGCGGAAGACAGAGGCAAAATCTTGTGACCTGAACCCTAATGTACAAAGCATAAATTCATCTTCATATATTGGGTTCATAGTTTGGGAGGTGTGTTGTGGGTAGGGGCTCCCATAATTTGATGGTGATGTTGAGTTCCCTTCCCCTTCTTCCTGGTCATGGACTTTTTTGAGGTTTTTGAAACCACTCTTCATGGCGTCCATGATGTTCATACTTTTGATGTAGACTCGGTAGCTTTTACTGTGGCGGAGGTCGATGAAGATTCTCAAAAACACACCAAATCAGCCCGCACTCTGGATCGCGACCAAATTGAAGACCGCGATCATGGTATTGAAGACTGCGGTCACTGTGAATGATCATAGAATCAAGACCTAGGTGCTCACGATTAGGGAGACCGCTATCGCGATGTGTGCAGGGATACCATGACCTTGACCTCCTTATCATTGCGACCGCGGTTAAGAAGGAGACCACGGTCTGAGGAACCGTGACCATGAAGCAGACCTAAAAACCCCAGACTATGAATGTAGGACAATGTGAACAGGTGCATGAGGCGACTTCAACCTTCAGAACTGCGATCGTGGAGACCACGATATTTCTCACCAAGGCACTCTGACCGCTGACCCACTGGTTATGAAGAGACCGTAGTCAGGACCTCTGAGCTTGGCACTGCATGGGGCACGTGGTTGGCGAGCTGTAGGGATACTACCTACGCAGTCGCGATCACAGCAGCTGGTGCTGACCCACGTGCTCCTTCCCTGTCGTCCTACAGTGGGAGCAAGGAGAAGGAGGAAAAATAGGTAGAAATCGATGCGGAGGAGGGAACCCAATGGTTTAGGCAAGAGGGGGGTGACCCCTCGACCATAGAGGTATTTATAGACTAGCATCAGGACTCACCTTCGCGTGAAATGCTTGAATCAGCAGACAAAATGCTGACAAAACTGGAAAGCTCGGTCAAAAGAGCAACAGTCAGTTAAAAACACTGAGACAACCCGACATTTTGGTTAGACCAGGACGAAAAAGCTTGCCTAGGGCTTGCGTGACCGCGGTCGCGGTCTCACTCATGCTGGACCACAGTCGTGGTTCTTGGCCTTCAGGCTGCGGTCGCAGTTCTTACTCAACAAGCCGTGGTCACGGTCTTGTTGCCAGGCCACAGCCACAGTTTTGTTGCTAGGCCACGATCGCGGTTCCTACCATGAGACTGCAGTCGCGGTTCCAGCAAAACCACGTGGGAAGGAGGAATCTATATATGTCAAAACACAAAGTGAAAACCAAGATGTTGTAATCAAAGAAGGATGATAGAGAAATGTACCAAAAGTAGCTATTCGGGTGTGAAGCTGTAAGTGAAAGGAAAATCAGAAGAAAACTAGATGATGCAAAATGAAAAATATTGCGGGCAGTTAGTGAAAGATAAAAAAAAATAAAATTGGCTTTATTTTTACGTGAAAAGTAAAGTAAATATTTAAAGAAAAATTATGTAGGAATTAGGGGGTGGCTGCCCTACAATTCCCACACTAGGATCCCAAATCCTAAGTTTTTTGGTTCCACTTACCTACATCTTGATGCCTATACCCAAGGTGTAGTGGTAGGGGATGAGGGAAGATGTCCCGCTCTGACTCTGGAGGAGAGGGCTGAAATCTGGCCACCTGAAGATGCCATCCCTATACTCATGTTCAATTGAACTGCACAGGGATGAATCCTTCAACAACTCATCTTTAAGGGCACCTTCAAGTCATGGACATGAACATGAAGGCCCCTGGGTGTCGACGCATGATGAGATCGAGGAGGGAGGTTGAGAGTTTTCTATAAGGCCCCTCACCTCTATCTCCACCTCAGAACTTGAGGTTGGATGCTCAGATAAGTCTTCGTGTACAGTCTGAGTCATCCAATCATTTTTTGAGTAGGAAGTATCCCCGGGCGAACTTAATTGTAGTTCTACCACCCCAAGCTTGTCGCCTTCTATGGGGTACATGGTGTCTTCATGCTCAGAAACCATGTTGTAGTGGATTGTCCATCCTGCTCCATCGATATCCACCAAGCCCTTTAAGGGAATTGTGGTAAATGTCATCTCATGCTGCTCCAACTCATCGTCATCGGTATATTCACTGCTCCAATTTGAGTAGTTTTCATCGTCGTCATCGAACAAATTGTTCCAAACCACGATTGGCATACTGCTCAAGGCTAAGTGACAAGTCTCAATGTGAGAGCTATCACTCTGGTCTGGATCAATGTTTGACTTGGGTTCCCCAAACCAACCTTCTAGTTGTGAGGTTGTTTGGCTGTTATAGTGAGGACAAGAGTCTTCATCATCATCATCATACCATTCATGTGTGCTACTAGTATCTTCCATTGGTTGATCAGCTGAATTATCTGGATAAAATGAAGAGTTCCCCTAGGTTGGCAGTTCTTCATAAAAAAATCCCAGTGAACCCAGTTGATGGTCAGAATAGGATGGTAGGCCAAGCTCCAATTCAAGCCCAATGGAATGGTTTTGATGAGCGTAATCTTCATGATCAGGCGGTGGAGCTTGCAACTGTGTGGTAACCAAATTGATGAGCCCTTGGAGCTTCCTGCCTTGTTCAACATCTTTTTCATGAAGTTGTTGGATTTGGGCAGCAATGCTTTCAAGACCCATGAATTTTGCCTTGCAATCCTGTTGTAGACTCGATGTATAAAACTGATGTGCCTGGAAGAATCCTTGCTCAGCAGTTTGAAGTAGATTTCTACTACGGTCTACAATCTCAGTGCCTACTTGGAGTTGGTGATCCTGCTTCTCTAGTAGCTATTGGAGTGGATCAACATCTTCTTGGAGATGAGGAGCTGAGGAGGTAAGTGTGTGGACATTTTCCCCGACAAGCTCTACTGCCCTAATCAGTTCTTGATCCCATTATAGCAGGGGAGTCAAGCGTTGAGTGGCAGTCTCTATTGTTGGAATTTCAACATATGACGATGGTGGAGGTGAGTATAACTTGACTAGCTGTAGAGCACGACCTTCAATTATTTGCCAATAGTCGGGACTATGGAAAAACTCAGGAGGACATGTGGACAAGATGTCTTGTCTTGTAGAAGTAAGATCCATGGCTGAAAAAGTATAAGAAAAAGGAAATATATTCAATATATATGAACAAGTATGTATAAAACAAAAGAAAAACTATGCATATATCTACAGGCTTAAAAGTGACAAAACAAAATCTTTCAGGCATGTAAATGTGAAAGACCACATCCCCGATAATGGTGCCAAAAAGTTGATTGGCCTGAATCGAGCTTCAAAAAGTTGATCGGCCCAAATCGTATGTCTGTAAGGGAGTCAGATTCAGAAGGAATCAAACCTTTAAATTTATAACCCAAAACCTTCAAGGACCTCCACAACTTTTATTACGGGGTCGAAGTAGATATATGGGTTCAAACATAGGGATGTGGTAACATTTAAGATGCTCAAGATTTTGCTCTTGAGTCAGATAAGCCAAGACGATAGTCGATAAAAGTATGAGGCTAGAACTAGTCTAGCGGGTTGTCTCGAATTAAAACAAAACAAAGAAAAGAAAAGAAAATAGAATTAGTTGGATTCTATAAAATTAGAGAGGAGTTCCTAGCTATGTAAGTACAAGTTGGGCAGGCTATGCACCTATTCTTGGGTATAGACAACCCTCGAACACCCCAGTAAGCAACCTACATTCAAACACAGCATGCACCGTGGTATCTGTTCCTGTGGGGTCATCCCACTCTCTCTCGCGTAGCGTGACTAAAAGACATTGATGATATGAAACCTCTCTCGAGGATGATAAACCAACATCCTAGAATATTTTAGATACCCTCTCAGATCTAGAATATTCTAGGATGTTAGGAACAGACGACCTTGAACCGTCCTCCTTTCAGAATTCGATCCAAACTATCTTCTCTTGTCTATCTCTACAACGAATCTCGCGATATAGGTAGAAATAGTTGTTCAAGCAAGAAAGAGATCAACCAAACTAGCAATCATAACCACATAGAGAAGATAGAATAGAAACGTATTAGATTTGGATTAAATCTACTTGCTTAAGGCAAAAGTATATAAGCATGCCCAAAACGGGCTACATAGCCAAGAAGGAGCTCAACTAGCCATGGACAAGCATAGTTGGCACCGAACAAAGATGGAAGGACATCGTTTGTATAGAAACCAAGGGGAAAATAAGAAGAAAGGAGAAGAAGAAGAGATTTAGCTCGTAGAGGGGAGGTGGCTCTTGCTCCCTAGCTTCTGTATAGGCCAGATCTCTTCCTTGTGTCATCCTCCTTGATCTTCTGGACTCCTCGGCCTCCTTTCTCTCTAGATCCACCCCAAACAATAACTTGGTTGGTGGATGGGGGTGGAAGATGGTGGGGTGGGTGTTCTCCTTCTCTCAAAGAAGATGGGTCCTCAACCTTCTCTCTCCTCATCTTCTGCCTTTGGAGATCTAAGACTGTAGGTGGAATATGGTGGGGGATGGAAGCACGCTGAATAGACAGGTGTAGAATCAGCACTTTAGCCTTCTCAGACCACTGGACTCTCCCACAGGGCTCTGGGAACCTCACTGGGTTGGAACCAATAGCTGGAAAACTCCCCAGATCTGAACAGGCTGATGGAACTTCCCCAAGGTGTGGAACCCCCCTCCAAGTTGCGGGGGGGGGTATTTATAGGCGAAATGGTCGAGGTAACTGCGGTCTTGCTCGATCATGGTCGAGGTGCACCCCGCAGTCGTGAATACGATCACAGAAGATGTACCTCATTCGCGGTCGAGGTGCACCCCGCGATCGCGAATGCGGTTGCGGAAGATGTACCTCGGTAGTGGTCGAAGTCACAGTCACAGTCGAGGTCACTTCTTCTTGGCTACGATCGCGGTCCAAGAAGATGTAGATATTGCGGTCACAGTCCAGGAGGAAGTACCTTAGTCATAGTTAGTGTTAGTTCATCAGTGGCGGTGGTGGTTTGGATAGTGTTAGAGGTGTATATACAGACTGTGGTCATGGTTGGGGTGAGCGTGAGTACCACGGTCGTAGTCGGGACCCTGAGGACTGCAGCCACGATCGGGACCCTAAGGACCGCGGTCGCGGTGTAGACTTAGCTGCTATAAAAACATATGGATTTGGGGAGAAATCATGGAGAATATATGTCTTTTCAGGTTTGGTTCTTGTAAGTCCCAAAATTGGCTAGTTGAACAATCTTTATCTAGGAAAGGGCATAAACTACTAGAAGATAAGAAACATTGGTTATTTTGGGTAAATTACGGCTATAGTAACACAAAACCATAAATAAATGCTTAGCATAAATGCATAAATTTGGGTGTTATCACCAATCAACTTGGGGCGCTTCCTGCTCAACCGCCTTCACCTAATCAAGGACGCCACCAAGGAGTATAATATGGGAGGAATCGTCAATCTGATCGCGATCGGGCTTGGGTATCCAAAAGAGTCACTGAGCCTGTCGTGGACTAGGGGTGATGACAAAATTGATATCAAATTCCTCACTAGGGCCAACATCATAAAGAAGGAGGGTCGTCAGCAGGTTCGCAAGAATCAAACTCCTGCTACCACTCCTAGGCTGCATCAACTATGATGTAGAAAAGCTAGTATTCACGACGGTAGAGATTGAAGCTCTCATCATCGATGCAGCCTACGTCGACCAAACAACCATTCAAGAGAGGATGGCTATGAGGAAGGGGCCTACATCTAAGGCAACTCGGTGGGACAAGTCACCGGTGGTCATTCTTGATGACTCTCTAGTCGCCACCACAACTGAGCCAGTAGCCGCTATCCCAGTAGCTGCTACCACAACAACGACCTTCATCCCCACGGTCGAGGCCACCGGCACAATTGAGGCAGCCACAACTGTCACTGCAACAGAGGCAGTTGCCATGATGTTGCTAGCTTCAACGCTGCCAGTAATGGCAGCAGCCACAACCACACCTTCTATGTGGCCAGACGCCTCTCGTGATAACGAGGAGGCCTTCATCGAGCTCTTGGACACTGAGATCAGGTCTTTTCAGTAGACCCCTACACTGCTAACCACAACAAGGGTGGTCATCCTGGAGGACGAGGCTGAGAGTCGTGTGGCTGACCAGCACCCACCAACCCTGTCGCCTTCTCCATGACCCCACACTGAAGTAGCAGCTTCAGCAACAAAGGTGCTTACATCGGGCATAGAGGCCACACCCACATGCACCGTCTTGGTGGATTCAACCCCTACAAACGATGCACTTGATATGTAGGGATTCGATATGATTCTTAGAATGGACACCTTAGAGAAGTATATAGTGGTCTTGAATTGTAGTTCCAAGAAAATGACATTTGTGGATGGTGGTGAGATGTGGATCTTCTAGGGAGATAGGAAGATTCTTCCGATGTGTCTAGTATCGGCCATGGTGGTGAGGAATCTTCTGAGACACAGTTGCAAGGTTTTTTTCACACACGTGATAGATACTAAGGCAAGGAATCCTAGTATTCAGTCGGTGCTTATTGTTAGAGAGTTTGAGGATGTGTTCCCTGAGGAGTTTTCAAGAGTTCTCCCACCCCGAGAGATTGATTTTAAGATCAATCTTGTTCCTGGCATGCAATCCATAGCTCAAACACCATACAAGATGGCTCCAAAAGATATGGAAGAGTTGAAGAGACAGTTGCAAGAACTACTTGACAAAGGTTTCATTAGGCTGAGTATGTCACTGTGGGGTGCTCCAGTATTGTTTGTGAAGAAGAAGGATGGGTCTATGAGGTTGTGTATAGACTACATATAGTTGAACAAGGTGTCAATAAAGAATAAGTATCTCTTACCAAGGATAGATGACCTGTTTGACTAGTTGTGTGGCGCAACAATGTTCTCAAAGATAGATTTGAGATCAAGATATCATCAGTTGAGGATCAAGAGGATGACATACCCAAGTCTGCCTTTAGGATGAGATATGGTCACTGTGTGTTTGTGGTTATTTCATTTTGGATGACCAATGCACCAGCAACATTCATGGATTTGATGAATAGAGTGTTTCAGTTGTTTCTTGATCATTTTGTAGTGGTCTTCATATATGACATCTTAATATACAGTGGTGATAGTCAACAACATGAGCAACATCTTTGTCAGGCGTTGATCGTGATGAGACAACACTAGTTTTATGCTAAGTTTAGCGAGTATGATTTCTGGTTGAAGAAGATAGCTTTCTTGGGGCATGTTATATCTGTCGAAGGAGTGTGTGTGGATCCTAATAAAGTAGAGTTTGTGACAGAGTGGGAACAAACTAAGATGCTGACATAAGTGCATAGTTTTCTAGGTTTGGCAGGCTATTATAGGAGGTTCATCATGAACTTCAGTTTTATCGCCTTACCCCTAACTAAGTTAACAAGGAAGGATATGTCATTTGTTTGGAATGACAAATCTCAATGTGTTTTCCAGACATTGAAGGAGAAGTTGATAAGGGCAACGGTTCTAGTTTTGCCTGAGCAAGGAAAAGGATACATCGTGTTTTGCGATGCGTCCATGAATGGTTTGTGTTGTGTGTTGATACAAGACAAGTGGTTTCTTTTGCTTCCCAATAGTTTAAGAAGCATGAGGAGAATTACCCAACCCCCGGCCTAGAGTTAGAAATGGTAGTCCATGCTTTGAAGATTTGGAGGAACTACCTATATGGGGAGAAGTGTCAGATCTTCAAGGATCACAAGAACTTGAGGTACATCTTTTCACAACATGATTTGAATATGAGGTAGCGTTGTTGGATGGAGTTGATCAAAGATTGCGATTGCATGATTGATTATCATCCAGGGAAGGCAAATGTCATAGTTGATGTGTTGAGCAGGAAGTCTTCATATTTGCCTATTGGTAAAGCCCAGTTGAGTTCTTTGATGTTCCACAAACAAGACACGTTGGTCTCCTTGAGTCAGATGAATGTTAAGTTGAAGGTTTCCTTGCTAACTGGTTTGTTGGTACATCTACAAGTGAAACCTATGATGAGACAATACATCAAAGAGCTGTAATAGATGGATACCACGATACATTAGATTAGATCAGAGTTTAGTAGCGAGAAGCGTGATGGATTCCTCAAGTCAGGTGATGGGACAGTTTGTTACCATAATAGGATAGTGATTCATGAAGCTAATGACCTTAGGAGTATGGTACCGGAGGAGGCTCATTCGTCCATGTAGTCTATGCATCCAGGTAGAACCAAGATGTATCATAATTTAAAGGACATGTATTGGTGGCCAGGCTTGAAGAAGGATGTGGCTGAGTTCATTGCAAAATGTGCAATATGTCAGTCAGTTAAAGTAGAGCACTAGAAGACTATAGGAACATTGCAACCGTTACTGATACCTCAGTGGAAATGGGATCATGTGACTATGGATTGTGTGGTTGGTCTACCTAGGACATCTAAATGTTATGATTCCATTTGGGTGATCATTGACAGGTTGACCAAGTTAGCACATTTTCTTCCTATGAAGACAACATTCATAATAGAGAAGCTTGCCCAGATCTATGTGGATGAGATAGTGTGTTTGAACGGTATTCCAACAACTATTGTGTCTAATAGAGGTCCTCAGTTCATGAGTCACTTTTGGGAGCGACTGCACACAACTCTAGGTATGCAGTTGAAGTTCAACACTGCTTTCCACCTACAGATAGATGGTCAATCTGAAAGGACCATCCATACCTTGAATGATCTATTGAGAGCATGTATTCTTCAATTCTCAAGAAGTTGCGATGTACAACTTGGTTTCATAGAGTTCGCCTACAACAACAACTATTAGAGTAGCATTGACATGGAACCATATGAGGCGTTGTATGGGAGGCATTGTAGGTCACTATTAAGTTGATATGAGATAGGTGAATTAACTTCTTAGTCTTGTACTTGTGCAACAGATGATTGAAAAGATCAAAGTTATCCAGCAACAACTGAAGGTATCACAAGACAAACATAAATCGTATGTAGATAACCATTGAAGACCCTTGGAGTTCAAAGTGGGAGACAAGGTATATTTGAAAGTCTCTCCTTGGAAGGGTTTCTTGAGGTTTGGGAAGAAGCGTAAGTTGGCTCCCATGTTTATGGGACCTTACCCAGTCGTGGCATGTGTTGGAAAGGTGGCTTATCGATTGGAGTTGCCACCTGAGTTGTACAAGTTGCATCTAGTGTTTCATGTGAGTATGTTGTGGAAGTGCTAGCTAGATACATAGTTAGTGTTGCAGCCTATGGAGATGGAGCTTGATGAGGATATGACCTATGTGGAAGGTCCGGTGTTGATCCTTGATTAGAGAGTGAAGAAGCTAAAAAGGAAGGACATTGTGCTTGTAAAGGTTCTTTGGCATCATCTTGGTGTTGAAGAAGCCACCTGGGAGCTCAGGGAAGAGATAAGGAGGAAGTATTCCTCCCTTTTCTAAGGATTTCAAGGGTGAAATCACTATTATGGGTTTATGACTTGTAAGGAGCGTGACCCACATTTTAGGATGACCCTATTTGTTTTGCATAAGCATGTTGCTTAGAACCTTGTTCTAATCATCTGAGATGTAATTAGGGCATGTTGGAAGCTTGAGTTCCTTGTTTGAGCTTGTTTTGTTGATGTTTGTGTTTTGTGGAGAGGTTCTGGTGCAAATTGCAATTCACCCAGAGTTAGGGGTTGATATGGCCACCTCTAGTGTGTTCCTTCTCTCTCTTGGCACCATCTAGAGGAGAGAGAGAGAGATGGGCACCTTGTTTGGACCTTGGTTTTTTGGTTGCATATTTGGAAATATTTTGGACACATGTTTGAGGTGTGCCTTGCACCTAGAAGTGTTGTCTCAGGCTTGAGAGCCTTAGAGAGGTCTTGTATCAGTTTGTGGGTGTCTTGAGCTACACCCTATCGGTTTGTGGGTGTCTTGAGTAACACCCAATCGGTTTAGGGGTATGTGGAGATGTGGTATTGGGCAAGACCATGATAAGTGACCTAGTGAGCGAGACATAGATCTTATGAACTATTTTGCATAGTGTTGTGCATGTGGCTCTTTCTCGTGGACAAGTGGCACCTAAACTCCTAAGGTGGTGACACCTCTTACCTGATCCCTCTCTCATCCCTCTTGTATATATGCCCCTTTCTCTCCATGTAAGAGAATCCTTTTGGCCATCTTTACTTTCCTCTTCCTTGGTGGATTACCTTAAGAATCTAAGGAGCTAGGGGAGTATCTCTTGGATGCTTGGTGGATGAGTCCAAGCTTGTGGTGTTTCCTTCATCTTCTACCTTAGTAAGCCATGGTTTCTAGCTTTTTTTCTTTCCTTCTTTCTTCTTCTCGGCCATGGATCTTGGTTACTTTCTTTCCATCCTGAACCCTCCTAATCTTGGTTCCATCTTCTTCCTTGGTGGTGTTGTGGTGACCAAGCCTGGAACATCATCTTCTTCCTTGAGCTCGTGAAGATTGGAGCTTGAACTTGAAGCATGGATCTTTATGGTGATCTTTGAGGTAGGTTATATAACTCTAAACCTTCCATGTTATTATTACTCCTTACATGGTCTATCTTATTTTCTATCTCTAGAATGTTACCTCTTGCATGTTAGAAAGGAGTTACATTTAGTTTCCGCCATGTGTTTTACCTTTTAGCCTTTCTTAGGTGAGTGACCTTAGGTTGAAGATGACCAGGCCGATATGTTATGGTGGGTGGACGTCTGATAACATCCACTTTATGGCTGCTAGAACTTATATTTTATTGTCAAAATAGCCTCCATACTTAATTTCCTCCTTGTTTTATTCTATTTATTGTGAACAATCAAGCCTACTATGCCCCTGGCAATATTTCTCATTTTTTGCAGGACTTTTCCTATTTTTCCACAAGAAAAGATGGACCAATGGGCCTATCAAGCCCTTCAGCAACGAAGTCCATGTTCCAGACCCAGTAACTCACCAACATCTGAGGCTGACACGCCCCTCTTACCTGTCATGGTCGCTACCCACTACGATAGTAACCCAATGTGGGCATTTCGCATCGGAGTCTCAGCCCACTGCGAACCTTTACCTGATATGGTGAGTAACTCGCCACGGTTCACAAACTAATGAGGTTGTTACCTGACATGGCCACCCCTCGACACCGCAACCCGACAAGACTCCAACCTGCCATAGTTGTACATGATACACTCACTGCCCGATACTCTCCCAGCCCGACACATTTGATGGGTGATAGCCACATGGATCCTTCTGAAGCTGCCAGAACGAGGCCACATATGAAAGACGCGTGGGACAATAAAAGCTACAACTCCCATTAGCTCGCTGCCTATAAATAGCAGCTTCAAGCCTATGATGGGATGGGTCGGACCCTATAAAGAGCTAGTCCCTAGAGTAAAGGAGCTAGTGCGTCGAGTCCCCAGAAGTCTGATGGGCCATAACTAGGTGAGCACACCCCCATCCCGAGAGGGATGGGAGGAGTTCACTTAGAGACCATTCTAGTAGCAGCAAGTAGCACGATATGATCCTCAAGGCCACTTCAAGCATGTCGGGTTCCTATCTGGGCTTCAACCTGAGACGACTTTCCCACCTATCCCCGACATGAAGAACCTGAGAGCCTTAAGATAATGTTAACCCGATATGTATCCTAACCTGATATAGTACCCAACCTGATATAGTCTATACCCTTTATGGTTGCATCCTGAAACGGTCAACAACCTGACATGACCGTATCAGGTGAAGGTCCTATCCTGACACGACCCTTACCCATCACGGTCCATGACCTGACACGGTCAGTGACCCGACATGGTCGTATCTTGATATGACCCCTACCCAGTACCAGGTTAGCATCATCTTAGGCATCAGTTGTTGTGTACTTCGATCTCCTAAATCAAGGAGATTGATACTTATCTTCCCTTTACAACATTTACTTTCATTTAATTACAACATTGTAACTAAACCAATATGCTTCTTTATGATTATTGGAACCTATGAAGTTTATCCCATATCATTCTATGTATGCCTTTATTTCGTTGGATGATTTCTTTCTGGCATCTGAGTTTTAGTTTCTTCTTTATGATTCACGCCTTTGACTAGATATCAAATTGCATTTCTTGTTTAGACTCCTTCCAGGGAAGGATGTCGTAAACTTCTAGAGATTGGTCTACTTTAGGTGTAAGAGAGTACCCAGAACTAGAGCTACACCAGGTTTATCTTTTTGTGTGAGAACACGCCTGGTACCTTTGAGAGGAGGAACCCAATGCATGGTTCATTGACATTTTCTTTGAGAGAAGAAGACATAGGATGTAGGCCACTGCCGCTTGTTACGAATAAGTTTTCTTTCTTCATGCTATACTCCGATGATAGTTCTGCCTCCTCAATTTCCTATATGCAAAAACTACCATAAAAATTGCTAAAACCCAAAATACCCAAAGCCTTAATCTTCCTGGTAACTCCCCTTGGAGATAGGTTTTTGTTTAATTCTTTGTGATTCTTCTTCATTGCAATAAACCTTAATCCCTCGACTCTCCGACGTGCTTAGACAAGTAAAACTTGGGTTCCAAAGTGTTATTCTACTAGTCCTTGTGTTTGACCCAGAACTACTCTAATGTGTGCTACTTGTCGGAGTCTTAAACATTCGGGTATTATAAATTATTAAAGTATGATGACCTAGACATGTCTCCATTTTTGGACCCATGTTTAAGGCTTATCAACTTTTTGGCGCCGTTACCAGGGACTTGGCAACGAATACCGTTCTACGAACTCGTGTTTTACTTGCACTTTGCCAAAAACCTTGTACATATGCATATAATATTAAATATACTTATTGCACATAGTTTCTACAACACATTCACACTTTTACGTCTCTTCTTTTCAAGTACTTTTTCATCTCTTCAAAACCTCCTATTTTCTGACAAGCAATGGCTGAGGAAGCACCCGAAGCACGGTCTCTTCGTTCTTTTGTCCAAATTATGGCAAATGAGGAAAGGAACCCAGTGGTGGAGTAACCGCTCAATGTGGCTAACTTTGAGCTGAAGCCAGCTTTTCTCCAGCTACTACAACACAACCATTTTAGTGGAAACACCAGTGAAGAGAATCCTTACAATCATCTCACGACATTCAAGAGGACCTGTAAGACTTTCAAGATTAACATGGTCCCAATATCTTATATCTACACCAGTGCTTTCCTTTCTCCTTAAAGGACAAAGTTCTAGAATGGTACTCAAGTCTCTAATATGGGAGCCTCCCTGACTAGGAACATCTGGCCAACACTTTTATTATTAAATTCTTCCCTATAGAAAGAATGATAAAATGTCAAAACAAGATAATGGGATTCATGCAGAAGGTCTCAAAGAACTTGCATGAAACCTAGGAAAGATTTCAAGGCTATCAGTGATAATGCATGCACCATGACTTTTTCGAGCCCAAGATGATCACAACCTTCTACAATGGGCTATGCATTGGAGAAAGGAAATCCTTGAATGTTGTAGCAGGCAATGATTTATTGGGGCTCAGTGCCCAAAGAGCTAGGGAGATTATATATAATATGGCTACAAAACAACATGACAACGATTATGATAGAGAGTCAACAAGTCATTATACCCCTAGAGAATCAAAGGTGATGGAAGCATTGGTGGCCAAGTTAGACAAAATAGTGACTAATGTTCAAACCTTAAAGGAACAAAGCTACAAAAGCAAGGTCCAGTAAGAAGCGGTCAGAAGTTGTGTCACGTACTGAGAGCCATACCATCTTTCTAACTTTTTCCCACACACAGCCATGTAGAGCGAGCTTGATGACAAAAGTATGGAGAATGTAAGCTATGTCTAGTAACGACGTCCCGACCATCCTAGATTCTCATATGGAAACACCAGCATGATAGAGAACTCTCACTAGCTGATAGGCAAAACTTCTTCAGGGGGATAGTAGAATCAGCAACACCAAACAAGTTTCCAGTAACAAAGAAGCTACTCGAATGCCCAGCTAGGTCAACAACAACAGTCGTCAATGATGACCGAGTTAATGTCCTTTGCCAAGAAAAAAAATGATCTAAATGAGAAGCTACATAAGAGTTTAGTGGATAGCACAACACTTCTCAATCTCATGCAACAGCAGATGGGAGGCTTCTTGGCTCAGATCAGGGAGCTCCAGTAACACAACAAGCAAATAGATCAGTAGTTGGCAAGCCTGGCTCATAGCATCAACCATCAGGTAGGGCAATTCCCATCTAGCACCAAGGCAAACTTGTGAGGAAATGAAACTGTGAAAATGGTCGTCCTGAGGTTAGGAATAAGGATACACTCTGCTAACGAAAAGAGAGAAGCAATACCAGTCAAAGATGCAACTCCTGAGGAGTCAGCAGAAGTATCTACAAAGCAAAAGAAAGTGATAGGGAAAGGAGGTGACGATGCAACTTCCGAAGAACGTCTAGATAGGTATGCACCCTGCATACCTTTCCTGCACAAGCTAGTGAAAGGTCAGTTAAAGAAAAGGTGTGAGAAGCTCATGGTTGTCGTGAAGAAGTTGCACCTCGACATCCCTTTTTTGGATGCCATCGAGGAAATTCCTACTATTCAAAGCTTCTCAAGGACCTGATTTCAAGAAAGAAGAGAGGAGAAGATGTTCAGACTGTGAAGTTAGCACAAATGTCCAGCTCTTTCATTAAGGCAAGCATGCCCTCCAAGAAGAGAGATCTCGACACCTTTGTCATTCCCTTCCAGGTTGGAGACAACATGACTTGGAAAGGTCTAGTGAATCTAGGAGCAAGCATTAGTCTAATGTCGCTGTCGCTTGCAAAAAGATTGGGGCTTACTGACATAGTAAGTACAAATATGAGGATCCCGCTAGAGGACAACACCTTTACAAGACATGCTGGAGTAGTAGAAGATGTGCCAATTAGGGTTGGGTGATTCTTTATACCATGCAACATCGTTCTGTTTGACACCTTGGAGGATCCTAGCTGCCTAATGATTTTTAGGCAACCCTTCCTAGCGACTGGTAGAGTGCTCATCGACGTGGAAGTAGGGATGATAATGATTAGAGTTGGATGAGAGCATATCAACTTTAACATATGTGACTGAATGCAAGCCCCCTCGTTCTTTGACTCTTCTTACTTTGTCAAAAGTTACCAACAACTCTGTGATGAGGTAAGGGAGGAAAATGCTATGTTGGACCCGCTGATGCATGCCTTAGTTGGCAACACACAGGTGTTCGATGACCCAGAGGTGAAAGAACTCCTAGAATTTCTGTATGCGGAAGAACTACCTGAAGCAGACAGCCTAGTTGAAATAGTAATGTATGTTGTACTACAAAGCAATCCCACTGAAGAAGCAGAAAAGAAGACCCTACCCAAACTAAAAGTTCTACCAAAAGGTTTAGAGTACAAATTTTTGGATGAAGAAGGAATGAATCCAGTCATTATCAATTCAGAGTTAACTGATGCTCAAAAGGAATAGTTGTTAGTTGAGATAAAACTATGAAGGAAGGCCTTAGGTTACTCAATTGGATACCTAAGGGGTATCAACCCTTCTGTGTGTATGCACAGAATCCATCTCGAAGAGAATTCCAAACCCTACACCCAACAACAACAGAAACTGAATGAGAAGTTGCAAGAGGTGGTTAGCAAAGAATTCATAAATCTCCATGATGTAGGAATCATCTACGCTATCAGTGATAGTACGTGGGTGAGTCCTATTCATGTAGTCCCTAATAAGGGATGTATAACACTAGTCAAGGGAGACAATGGGGTTGAGGTTGCAACTAAGACTATTACTGGATGGTGAATGTGTATAGACTACATAAAATTAAACACAGCCACTCATAAAGATCACTTACCTCTCCCATTCATCGATTAGATGTGTGAGCGCCTGGCCCATCATTCGTACATTTATTGGTTGGATGGGTACTAGGGTTTTATCAAATCCCCATTCATCCAGATGATCAGGAAAAGACAACCTTCACCTACATTTATGAACCTATTCCTTTACAAGGATGCCCTTTGAGCTCTGCAATGAACCTGCAACCTTTAAGTGGTGTATGAATGCTATCTTCGCCAATTTCTTAGAAGATAAGATGGAAGTCTTCATGGACGATTTCAACATCTATGGCAGCTCCTTTGATGATTGCTTGAACAATTCGTCTTTGGTGATGAAAATATATGAAGAACAAAGTCTGACCCTCAACTGGGAAAAGTGCCATTTCATGGTAAAAGGGGGTATCGTTCGCGGACATAAAGTGTCCAATAAAGGCATTAAGGTTGATCAGTCCAAGGTGGAAGAAATTGCAAAACTCCCTCCACCAACATCTGTGATAGGAATCAGAATCTTCCTAGGGCATGTCGGCTATTATAGAAGGTTTATCAAGGATTTTTCAAAGATTGAAAAGCCATTGTCAAATATGTTGATGAAAGATGCTAAGTTCAATTTCACAGAAGAATGCCTAACGGCATTCTCCACCTTAAAGGATGCTCTAGTCTCTGCACCCATTATCTAGTTACCCGATTGGAACCTTCTGTTCAAGTTGATGTGTGACGCCAGTGATTATGCTATAGGCACAATACTTGGGAAAAAGAGGGACAAAAAGCATCACATAATCTTTTACACTAGCAAAATGTTAGACAAGACCCAGATAAATTATAACACCACAGAGAAGGAAATGCTAGCCATCGTCTACGCATTCGATAAGTTTTGTTCTTATCTTGTGGGCTGTAGGGTGACTGTTCACTCAGACCATGGGGCCATCAAATATTTGATGCATAAGAAGGATGCCAAGCCTAGGCTACTACTCTGGGCATTGCTTTTACAAGAGTTTGATCATGAGATCAACGACAAGAAGGGTGCCGAGAACGTGGTCGCCGATCACTTATCTAGTATCAGAATGGAGGATGACCATTTGTTGTCAATCAATGAGAGCTACACTGATGAAGCAATCTATGTTTCCCAAATAGCAAATCTAGAAGGGCCCTGGTGTGCTAATATCTGCAACTATCTTGCCTGTAAACAACTGCCCCCAGAAATATCTTATAATCAGATGAAGAAATTCTTCTCTGGTTTGAAGTGCTATTACTGGGATGACCCTCTGTTGTTCAAACGTGGTGTTGATAACCTCTATAGAAGATGTATACCTGAAGATGAAGCCGCAAAGATCTTGTATGAGTGTCACTCATCTCCCTATGGAGGACACTTGGGAGCTGAAAAAACCACAACCAAGGTTTTCCAGTCTGGTTTCTATTGGCCCATTATGTTCAAAGATGCCCACGACTATGTTAAAGCCTACAGCGAGTGCCAGAGAACCAGAAATATTTCCCACAAAAATGAGATGCCTATGTCCGAATGGATTGAAGTTGAAATCTTTGACATATGGGGAATTGACTACATGGGACCTTTTCCCTCAACATACGGTTTCCAATATATTCTAGTTGATGTGGACTATGTCTCCAAATGGGTAGAAGCCATACCCACTCCCACTAGTGTCACCAAATCTATTATAAAGCTCTTCACAAAGATAATCTTCCCAAGATATGGAGTTCCCTGAACGGTGATCAGTGAAAGTGGATCACATTTTGCTGAAAAGTAATTTGAATCACTTCTGTGAAGGTATATAATTCGACATAAGGTTGCTATGCCATATCATCCCCAAACGTCTAGCCAGGTTGAAGTCTTGAACAGGCAAATCAAATAGATTTTGGAGAAGAAAGTTGGAAAATCTCAAAAGGATTGGTCCACCAAGATGGATGATACTCTCTAGGCATACAGAACAGCATACAAGATGCCATTTGTCACCATACCTTACCGTCTAATCTATGGGAAAGCATGTCATCTACCTTTCGAGCTAGAGCATAAAGTGTTATGGGCCATCAAGCATCTAAATATGGATCCATCTGTAGCCGGCAAGAAGAGGTTCCTCCAGCATGATAAATGGATACACCTCCTGAGATGATAGCCCGACACCATGTTTGCTCATCTAATACATCCTAAACCGATACCCCACCTTGATGAGGTTGCCTGACACATTTAGGGTTAACCTGACACTCTATGTTATAACCCTAACCGATATCTTGTGGTGGTGGTTGTGATACATCATTTTGATGATAGGATAACATGTTCATATGTGATAACCTATTGGTGGTTGTGTGAGAAATAATAGGAGTGATGTTTTTGTAACCTTTATCTCATGACATACCTTATATGATAATGGAAGTGATGATCTAAGGGTGGTTGTTGATCGAACCTTGTAAACCCTAATCAAGTAAAGAGAGAAACCCTAACCCTAAAATAGAATGTGTATGACATGGATCTTATAAGGTGATAGTGTTGATGATGTATTACTCTTTTCATTACAAGTTTCTAACCATACATGTAACACCAGTTGATGTACATAGCCAAGTATGAGCTATGGTGGTTATGATCTATTTGAATGGGCCTTGTGAGGCATAAAGTGTTGCTAACATCCTTCAAAGATGATGTAAATGGTCTTATGACCTAATGATGTCTTATTGACTTGTATGGGATAATATTTCTTTGAAGATGAGAGGAACGGTTGTCACCCCAAGATGTGTGATCCTTTGATGAGAATTACGGTGAATGGCAAGCATGAAGTGATGCTGTGATGATATCACAACTTATATGTTTCAGTATATGTCTGGTGATGTGTTATGCCATTGTTTATGTAATATTTATTTAGAGGTTGTATGTTGTAATTTGATTTATTATAAAAGATTCTTACATGACCTAAGTAATCAAGTGAAACCTAATCCTGTAGCTTTCTCTATGTCATAGATCGATTCAATGCCAATACTTGTTGAATGGTGAAATGAGTTTAACTCAGAACGCATATTGTTGAATATGTGGGTGCAAGTTGAAGAATCTCCTTGTGTCCTGAATGTATATGTATACACATGTTTGTTTGTGAGCCATACCTGGAAGAGTATGGCTTTGGACCGTAGCTCCATGAAATGTAACATAGGATTGGCTGTGAGCCATACATGGAAGAGTACGGCTTTGGACCGTAGCTCCATGAAATGTAACACAGGATTCGTAGCATACCATACCTTGGATGAGTATGGTTGTAAGTCATAGCTCAATTCCACTAGTGATGTGACCTATACCAAGGTGGGCTAAATCTGCACAACTAGACTATACGTCGTTGGAAGTAGTTGACTTAAGATGTCACTACATGTTCACTCGTACTGACCAAGGAAGGTGAGGTCGTGGATTCCGACTCTTCCATTAGACCTTGTATGGAACTAATTCTGATTTATCAAGTGGTCTGTTGGATTTGGGTGGTACAAATCAAATCCTTGGGGCATAATAAAATGTATAATTAGTTGTGTAGTATAATGGTATAGGATCAAAATATAGAAACATTCGATGAGGCCTTGCTTGATCTTTATGCAATATTGTTGATAGGAAACACACATGTTCTTCTTATTCCTTTTAAATAGATAAGATGTTTCATAATTCAACAGTAATTACTCTTCCTGTTAATAATGATTACCTATTTCACATAGTTGTAATTATACTACTTCTTAGTTTATCTTATCTGTGGTAATAATAGAGTTGGTGGAGAGTTATATCTCCCGCTGAAATTTGGAATCTCACCCGTGGGTTTCCCACACCCTTTTTAGGTGGATGAGCATGAAGAGTTAGAGATCGAGCAACACAGGTTGAGCAGCAGTAAGAGGAGCTATAGTTGACTAGGTTAGAAGTGATGTTGGATGTCTTTTACTAATAGAGTCCTAGATTTGTCCATGTACACTCGGGTCCTTGGGGATGTTTTGTAGACACTTTATGGATGTGCTTTCGGTATGTGGTTGTCTTGTATGCCCTGTTGTATATAGATGTAATGGATACATGTATATATATTCTAGAATAGGTTCTCTGATAACAGGATGATGGCACACCTAGTAAGTGCTTTGATGCATGAAAGCACATGTATGTAAAGGTTCTTGCTATTTAGCGGTTTTATGAAAATGGTTTTAATTTTTAGTGTTTTGCAGTAATCTTGTCATTAATATTCTTCCGTGGTTTTGTTTTGAGTAATCTCGCTTTTATGTGTGGTGCGGGGCATCACGCGCACACACGATAGTTTAGTGGAACCAATGTATTCAAAATTAAGTGATAAATCTCAACTATTGCTAATATATGAATGATTATAAAGGAGCAATTAGCAATCTTTTACTTCTAGCATAAATGGTTACATAGGTATTTTATTTAATATATAAACAAATTGATTTTAAATTGTTACATGTTCAAAGATTTTTTTTATTTTTCATTATGACAAGAAGAAAATTATTCCTGACTTCTATGTGTTTTGTATGACTTTACTGTTTTGTAGTTTTGATAGATTTATTACACTTTGGATATAAAAATGCATGTGTGTGGGGGTTGTATGTATATGATAATCTATCAACACTTGTTTCATCCAATGAATTTGACCATAATAATTTCTAGTAGCCATGTAGTCAACATCCATTGTCATATATGATACTTGTGAATTTAAGAATAAATAAGAGGTACCACTTTCTATCAATTTTACATTTCTATAGGCAACATATTCAATATATTATCATCTTAAGGTTCCAAAAGTACAAAGGCAATGGTTTTTGTAACACAACACAAAATTCTATTCACTACAACAAGATCCAAATTATTAGTATTAGCATGAAATCTGGCACAAATTCCTACATCGTTGAAAAGTAAGGATATATTAGAACTGAGAGTAGACATAAATCCAATGTTTTAATTACAACACATCATTATGATGATTACCAAACATGGTTGATCTTCTATCGTAATTTTTGTCACACAAAACATATATATGCAAATATATAGATATATAATGGTGGTTACATATACATAAATGAGTTTTACAAGTATATATATATATATATATATATATTTATTTATTTATTTATTTATTTATACTTACATACATATACATATACATATACATATACATATATACACATATATATATTTATTTATTTATTTATGTAGATGTATATACATGTAAGTATATTTATGTATATGTATTTCTTAGAATCAGGTAAATTTTATTCCGAACCACTTTAAAAGAAAAGGGCCTACATACAAGTAGTGAACACAACAAGCCCATCCTGTAAAACTAGCACATATACTACTAAAACATCCATTCCCTATTTACACTTGATTCTATAACTCACACCCTTACATATATTTTCTACTATACGAGCTATAGAGCTAGTTTTAAGACTATGTTTCCTCTCATTTCTCTCCTTCCAAATGTGACAAAACATAATAGAGAATGCAAGTCCTCCACCATGTTGGATATAAATATGAGCATACATATAAAATTGTGGAATCTTCTCTTTGGTATCTTCAAATATTCACAACATTTGTCCCAAACATCTCTTTTGAATTTTCAACAACTTCTTAAGTGGTCTGAATCTTCCTCCCCATTACAGAGAAAGAAACCACTATAACCCATGCATTGTGTTTCATCTCTAGATCTTGTCCTTTGTTGTCAAAAAGTTATGTATTATTTTATAAACACATAAGCACAAATTTGGTACCACCACTCTGCCATAAACATGTTTCGTTATCTCCATCACCTCTCCTCTACATCAAAACATCTCCCATTCACACTGGTTTTTGTTGATCCTCTCATATCTACTACATTCCAATAAAATTACTTTTAACTTCATCCCACATTGAATTGACAACATTCATCGTTCGTGAGTATCCTTCCCTTGTATTGGGCTAGTAGTCTAGACCCCTTTGTTACCTCAATCTCATCCATTTAGCCCATATTTTATCTGACTCATGGAACATTAACCTTCTTTTCATAGAACCCCACCCCAAAAGATTTCCTTTGGTAAGCGTAGGTCCACTCCACCTTCTTCTTTAGGAAGGGACATCCTCTCATACCACATATGAACACATGTTATATCCCAGTAAAGATTTTCCATGCTCATCTCCATCCTTTTCAACACACAATTTTCTATCTCCCTCTATATAGCCCATAAATTAGAAGTCCATCTATAGCTACTTTTACTAGCACCACTCTTCCTGCCATTTTTGTAGTAGGCTACCTATTAAGAATATCATCTAACTTATCACATAAATAAGTAGAATTTGTATCTTGAAGGTTACCACCATCCAAGGGGAACCCCAAGTACTTTGTTGGAAGTTCATTGATCTTCACCCCATGCACTGCACCAATTGTCCTACATCATGTGAATTGTTCTTAGAGAGAAATAACTATCTTTTGTTGGTGTTGACCATCATCCCCATCTGTAACACAAAGTCTTGAACTAGGTTGTTCAAATTTTATAAATTTATTCTTTTTGGCCTCCACAAATATGAGAACAACATCAACAAAAATTAGATGACTCATCACCTAAGTACCATGCGTTGTGTAGGTCTTGCTTTTTTTATCCTTTATGGCTTACTCCATTTTCCTTCTAACATAGTCCATTGCTTCTCTAAAATATTCCATTGGATTCTCCATTGATAAGAACTAAAAACTAATCATCTCAACACACTGCTTCACTAGATCAACCCACCTATCATCAAAGCCCATTTGTGTCATTATCCACCATAGTTTGTCCCATATCATAGTATCATATGCCTTTTTATATCCATCTTTAGGCATTCATTTTTGTTCCCTCTCTGTACATTGAAGTCTAATAGGAGTTATCTAGCTAAAATTGCACAATCACTTATGCTCTATTGTTTGATGAATGCCCATTGATTTTCAGATACATGATAGAGGAGTACAAGTTTTAGTCTCTCTATAAGAATAATAGAAATAATTTTATACTATACCAAGCAACAAGCAATAGGTTTGAAATATCTCAAAGATGACATTACATTTTCCTTAGGAATAAGGACAAGAAAGGAATGTTTTACTTGTATGACCATCTTGAAACCAAAGAAGAACCACTTTACACATATGTATGTATGTGTGTTATATATATATATATATATATATATATATATATAATATGTGTATATGTGGTTGTGTATTAATATATATAGATATATGCATGTCTGTATCAATGTACATATAAATACATGTATATATATCACATTTACTTATTTGCTTATTCTGACATACAAATTAAAAGAGGGAAAGAACACACACACACAGATAATTATATATATATATATATATATATATATACATACATACATACATGCATACACACATACATACATACATACATACATACATACATACATACATACATTACATATAGATCTTTGGAATGACATTGAGTCTCTCTCAAACACCATTAACGAACCCTGGCTGATTATGCCTTTAATCTCCACACCCAACGCATAGATCTTTGGAATGACATTGAGTCTCTCTCAAACACCATTAACGAACCCTGGCTGATTATGGGAGACTTTAACAATGTTAGACTTCAAGAAGAAAAGAGAGGGGGTCTTCTCGCCCATGAAGCAGCAATCAAAGCTTTCAACCACACTATTAATGCAGCTGACCTCTGTGAGCTTCCTATGAGCGGGAATATCATCTATACTTGGAACAACGAAGGAAAACCTGACAAAAGAATTTCCAGTAAGCTCGACAGAGCTCTTGTCAACAACCAATGGCTTCAAGTTCTCCCGCATGCCCATGTCAAGGTAGTGAGTGCTGACATAAGTGATCATGCACCACTTATCATGCAGGTTCAAGAAAAGAAGAAGAAGGTGAGACCTTTCCGATTCAAGAACTTCTGGACCACATGGAATGGTTACTCAGACATCATTCAAGAAGCTTGGAAAGGAAAAATAGAAGGAAACCCCATGTTCGTCTTCACTAAAAAGCTTATGAAAACCAAATTTCTTATGAAACGTTGGTCTAGGCAACATGTCAATATCCCGGAACTTATTTCTAAATCCAAAAAAGAACTTATCACTATCAAGAATGCTCTTCTCACTGATCCTCTCAACAGTCATCTTATTGAAGAAGAATTGAAGATCAAAGCACAGCTGGAAGACCTCAAAAAGGCTGAAGAAAATTACGCCTGGCAACGCAGTAGATTGGCCTGGATTGCAGACGGGGACTGCAATACTAAGCTTTATCATAATGCAATAAGGAAGCATGAAGCTCAAAATACTATTGTCGAGTTGATTGATGATGAAGGCAAAGTAGTTAATAGCCAGGAGGATTTAGAAATGCAGGCCAATGATTACTACAAAGCTCTCTTCAACAAGCAACAAGAAAATTTTCCCCTTCTGCAGAACGAGGAACTTAATTGGAGGTACAAGCTCACTAGCTCACATAATAACATTCTTTGCAGGGATATTAACATGGAGGAACTTAAAGATGCCGTCTGGAGTATTGGGGTTAATAAGTCCCCAGGACCTGACGGATTCAATGGCCACTTCTACAGAGAAGCTTGGCAGACAATCAAAACTGATCTTTTTAACAGCATCAACTGGATTATGAAAGGAAGTAACATGCTCAGGCAAGTCAACCATGCCTTTCTCACGCTCATCCCAAAGAAGAAATCTACTGCTTCCTTGGCCGACTTCAGGCCTATTGCCTGTTGTAATGTTCAATACAAGATTTTAGCTAAAATCCTAGCTGAACGTCTCAAGTTAGTTCTTCCTTCTCTCATCTCAGATGCCTAAGGCACCTTCATCAAAGACAGGAGCATTTCAGACTGTGCTCTCTTGGCAAGTGAATCTATGCTTGATTTCAATGTTCAGAGAGGCCATAAGAAGGTTTGTATGAAGCTCGACGTTTCTAAAGCATTTGATAGTGTCTTCTGGACCAAACTCTGGCAGATAATGAGGGAGATGGGTTTTTCCACCAGCTGGATCTCGCTCATTCAGCAATGTGTCACCACTGTCAGCTATTCAGTTCTAGTGAACGGCACTCCTAATGGCATTTTCAAAGCCTCTAATGGCTTGAGACAGGGAGACCCATTGTCTCCTTTGCTTTTCACAATCATTATGGAATACTTTTCTCAACTAATGAAGCAGGCTGAAAACAACAAGGACATAGCTACTTATACTGTGAGGGGCACGAAGATAATGAGTCGTCTTGTATTTTCAGACGACGTCCTTGTCTTGTTAGAACCGAAACCTAAATACCTGTTAAACTTGAAGGACCTGCTTCTTAGATTCGGCACTCAAACTGGGCTTCACATCAATGAGGACAAAACACAGGTCTTTACCTCTTCCAACTGTGAACATATTAAGACTGACATTGAAGATTCTCTGAAGATGCACATCACTCCTCTTCCCACCAAGTATCTAGGGTTTCCCCTAACATGTGGTAAACCTCAGGTTAAGGACTTCATAGAGTGCACGGATAAGGTCGAATCTATGATCTCTCGCTGGCCCCTGAACAAAACTTCTATGGCAGGCAGGATTACTTTAACCAAAAGCGCCCTTGAAGGTCTTCTTATTTATTGGGTTCAACAGGGTGAAATCCCACCTGCAGTGCTTGAACGCATTGAGATGACACTTTCTAACTTCATTTGGGCAGGAGGCACACATGCCATGAAGTATTCAAGATTAGCTAAACATAAAGAAGAAGGCGGAGTTGGACTGAAAACTCCTGCGGAAATAGCTAATTGGGGCACTATCAAGCGCATCATCAACTTCCAACAGGGGTCTTCCACTTGGGCACAATGGATGCGGAAACGTTATCCCAAAGGTCTGGACTATGAACCTTCCACCAGAGAAGGTTATTCTCGAGTCATCAATCAGATGTCAAGTATTTGGAGGCAAATCAAACACAATTTCGGCAGCAATGCTCCTGGTAGTCCGGATCCATGGAACTTGGCAAAACTTTGAGGAAGCTCACAGCCTCCTACTCATCACTTCACCAAATGCATCTAGAATAAGTTTGAGATCCCCAAATGGAGTCTCTGCTTATACCGAGCAGCTTTTGATTCCTTCCCCACTTTGGATAAACTCAATAAATGGTACCCAGGCGCCTTTCGAACTCAATGTCTGCTTTGTAAGGAAGGTCCAGAAACCCACGAGCACCTCTTCCACAGCTGTTCGTTTATTACTTCTCTATGGAGTTATGTCTGTGCACAAACGAAAGTCAGTCATTTGCAACTCTTATCCACAAATGAGATGATCTCTACCCTTGGCCCTAGTCTCAACATACAGAAGAAGAAGCTACTGATAGCCTTGTCTGCAGTATACTACTACACTTGGAAAGAAAGGAACTCAAGGAAGCATAAGGCAAAAATAAAAAGCACTGAGTACATTGGGGGGAAAATTTGTAAAGTTCTTACTCATAGACTCAATGTGTAGGATCTTTTCTCTTCTTTTTGTTGCTGTTTAGTAGCGTGTAAGGGCTACTATGTAATTAGTCCCAACTTTTTTGGGGATTCAGAATAAAATTTACCATATTCCGATACATACATTACATATACATATTTGTCTATTCTGACATAATCATTAATAGAGGGAAAGAACATATATAATAAGTTGTTTTTGTAAACATAAAATGGATGATGCCACATGACATGATTGTATAGAGTATATACTAGTGTATTTTATCACATCCATCCATATTATCTAGATGTATATACTACACTTGAACAATAAAATGTATATATGAGTATTTATGTTAATATAACACTATAAGACACAAGTTGGATAATGTATATTATTTCATGGATAGATGGGTAATGATAAAACACTTAAGTTGTATAGATAATTATTATTTTTCATAGGGAATATATATATATATATAAGTTAACATGGTTAATCGAGAAACAACGGTGATCAAAACCTATATCCTGAGTTATGTATACAAATTCTTAGTTATCAATATATAACCCTTATCAAATATCATATTTTTGGAGAAAAAAATTTGCATATGTATCATTTATTGCACACATATATTAGTTCCTAACTAATAGTGATACTTGTAACAAAGTATGGAAATACATGAACAAATAGGAAACACACTAACAATGCATATAGGTTTTAGTTTCCTACATGGAAAATAGTAAATATGGTATGATTCATATGCTGACTTGATTAGACTATAAGTGACAATATCTTAGATATCTTAGCAACATGATGTTTTTTTATTAATATTAAAATGTAAGGGTTATTTAAATGTAAGGGTTTTTAATACCTAACGCCCGAGTAACTCCCATAATTGGTTGTTCCTGTTAAAGATATATAATTGTAGAGAGACAAAGAGGAGGATCATGGTTTTGAAGGAGAGTCAAAAATGTTGATTTATGGTTTTGACTTCCTACAACTTGCAAATTTGTGTAAGTTCATCAACTATAGATATTATTTCATGGTGAATCTTATATCCTATAAAGGATAGATCCACATCAAGAAATCAAGCATGAGATCATAAATCAAGTCACATATGTCACATAAGAAGGCAATTAAGGTTGAAATAGGGCCACACACATCATATAACCCAAAAGAGGTTGGGCTTAGCCATTTAGGTCACAAAACATCATAAAGTTTATGTTTGAAAGATATAATATAGATTGATAAATAAACTAGATCCAAGACCCCCATATGACTAGGGTATAACCATTCATTTTCATGCATACGTCACATTCATGCCATAAGTGTCATACGAAATAACATAGCACAAGGGGATTAGTGAAAAGTTATTTGGAACATGAATAGTAGGGGTTACTGATTTCTAGGATATATAAGCATTTAGATGTCATTAGGAAGTAAGATTAGTCATCATATGGAAAAGTACATCTTTATAATCTATACTAGTCACATATGTACAAAAGGAGTCATTCATGAGCAATAAGGGTGATTAGGACCCCCAAATAGTTCAAAGGTATAGAAAAAGTACATATATGACCAATAGACATGAAGAGAGGAATTGAATGTACATCTTTATCATAATCATGCATTAGAAGTAGTCAAACATAGTCAAAGATAGTTTTTTAGCAAAATAGGGAAAGTGGGAGCATGTTCACATCATGAAATCATGCCTAAGTTGTAGATCTTCTCAATAGGATCAATTTGATATATTGTATTGTGCATTTTAGATTTAGGAGCTAGGATTTATCATTTTTTGAAGTTTTATCAAGAACTTTAGAGAAATGTCAGGTCTTACAGCTTTATCATGCGAGAAATCTCGGTCGGTAGCCCTTGATTCAGTGGCACTCACACTCTGCAATGTGCCCACATTGGGTCCTCCCAGAGATGTGGCATCACTTGGTAGGCATGTGCTTCATGTTCGAGCTATTATAGACCGTGCCTTATCTTCTTTAATCGCCACCATGTGATGAGCAATCACCATCCATTACCCATGACCTCTCCCTACTGTGAGCGCCTTGTGCTAGCCAGTAGTGTTGTTACACCTGTACCTCAACGGAGCTCACATAGATATAGAAAAGGAGGGAAAAGGGGACCCTGGGAGGGTGTTGGCCAATCCTTCTAGAGCCTTACAGATTCATAGGAAGTCTTAGAGTGGGTTGGTGTGATTCTACTAGAGGTGAAACACACTAGCCAATTTGACTCGACTAGATGCGCCCCACGAGGTCGGAATGCACGGGATAGGGGTTTGCTTTCAAAATTTATAAACCTAAACTAGCTACCTACGTCTACTAAAATACTACACCCGCAAGTGCACAGGGTCATGTCGTAGTATAGGAAGGTGGCAAGTATAGGTTCGATCCACATGGAAAAGAGGGGGCACTAGAGCTAGGTTAGTTTGGCTAGGTTTCTACTGCGGAGACTAGGGTTAAGGGTTTAAAGGTTGATTTGATTGTTAACTAAGGATGAACAAGAAAGCAGTTAAAGGCAGGAATGAAATCTACATTAACCCTAGACTAGATTAAGACTAAGCAGGAAAGAAAGGACAAAGCTAGGTATGAAAAGACAAATTATGCTAAGGCAAGAAAGAGAAAATCAAAAGAGCAATTAAAGAACTAAACTAGCATAAACAAGGCAAGAGCAAGGCAAGCAACTGAATAAGCAAGAAAAGAACTAACTAAGCTAAGCAGGCACAAAACTAGGGTTTTAAGCAATAAAGAGAGGTGTGGGTTGTTTAGGGGTATGAACTTATCACTTAAGTTGGGGTGACATATGAACATTATGATTTCATTTATATCATCCAAACCAAACAACAAGTTAGAGTCTAATGGATTAACCTAAGCTACTAACTGGCCAAGGATATGCTAGGTTGTGTATAGGGGAACTAGTCCCTAACACCCCCTACTACCCTTATGAGGCTCAATTGGGTTAGGGGTTAGGTTCAATCCAATTAGAGTCTAATCAAGTCTCAGTTTCTACATTAGACATTCCTAGGGCAATTAGGGGCCGAGGGTAGTAGTGGGGGTGAAATTAGGGTTTTGGACCCCAATTCCCCCACATTCTAGCCTTGAGAAGGCTCCGTGCTAATTGCACTAGAATTACCTAATCTAGCTACTTAGATCTCTCACTTAGGTTTAGGGAGATTGATTAGGATGTAGGAATATGGGAGGCAACCTAGGGATCCAAGAATTGGACCTAGGGGCAAATCCCAAAATTCACACATTTAAGCAATTTGCCTAAATTCCTAAGTGATTTCACACACAAATCAACAAGAAATCCATGGAGAATGAGATGCAAATAGAATATAATCATTAACAAATGAAATTACAAAGTTTACATGTCATTTTCCCCCAACATGGTATCAAAGTAACATATTTTCCCCCAAACAGCCCACCCACAGGGCCTAGCTACTCATAACAAAGCAAAATACAAAAAGAGAGAAGAAAGAGGTAGAAGTAGCCATGGAGCTCGGTGTAGATGAAGGAATCCTCCTCTCCAGCAGCTGCAAGGTCGTCCTCCTCCTTCTTCTTGGATGGAATGGTGTAAAATGGTGGTGGGAAGTGGATGGAAGGCTTAGATATGGGGGGTTATGTGGTGGAAATGGTGAAATGGAGTGGATTTGAGGTGGAGGTGAAGTGGAATGGAGTGGAGGTGACTAGGGAGAGAAAATGGGACTCTAAGCAGCCAACCCTCAATCCCCAGCCGCCACTAGGGCTTATATAGGGATCTAGGGGGTCTAGGGTTAAATTAGGGGTAAAATAGGTAAAGTAGTGAAAACTAGGTGGGTTTTGTGAGTAGCACGGTCGTGGTGGGTAGGGTAGACCACGGCCGTGGTGCATGGGCACGGTCGTGGGAATTAAAATGTGGAGATCACATGGATATGTACATGGATGGCCACAGGCATGTTGATCACCACAGTCGTTTTGGCCATTTTCATCCATTTCTGGGAGTTTTAGTGACTTTTTGTGCTTAGGGCATGTCCACCACGACCGTGGTGTGGTACCACGGTCATGGTGGTGTCTCTCCCATGCATTTGAGGTTTGAACGTGATCATCCATGGAGGGTATTGCTTCAAAACATTCTTTGACCACTTGGGATAGGTAGGAAGTGGTTTTGGCCTCATTTTGGGATCCTCCAAGCCTGAGGAAACCCTAGATTGGACCATCCTCTTTCCATGTCATCAAGTAGTGGACAAAGTACCTATAAAACATGCAAAAAACCTCCATAAGTGCATTTGATAGAAATAAGCATATTGGGGGAAATAACATGTAATCTAACAAGTATAGATGTGGCTGAAATGCAAAATGACACAAGATAAAGCTCTAAAATAGGGATGAATCATGGGTCGAGGAGTTCAGACACAAAGGAACCCCGAGTGGTAGTTGTGGTGCCTCCACCTAGGTGAGGAAGAATAAGGGCTACATATGAGGAAACCCTAGGGTCTGAGATAGAGGGAAAAGAGAGGAGCACTGTTACAACCCCTATTTTTGGGTTCATATGGTTGGAAATGCAATTTCCCCAATAAATGTATGATTATGGGAACTGTATGATTTATGTGTATTAAAAGGATTTCCTTTGCTATATTTCCTTTATGTATTTATTTTCATGGATCATAATAAATTAATGAGTCCAATATGTTTAAAAGGAAAAGAAGAAATCAAATATTTCTTTATTAAGAAGGAAATATGAGATAATGATGAATTTATGGGAAATCTATGGATATATGGATAATGGATACATCTTGGATGAGATTTCGAGTCCACATTGTTTCTAATGATAAAAGGAATACAATAAAGAAAATGAAAGATTAAGAGAGAGAAAATATGCATAAAATATGGATTAATAAGTGATAACTTGAATATAAGAAAAGTCTCTCATACTTTCGAGTTTGAGTCTCAAACTTTGCACACATGAAGTTTAAGTCGTTATGGACTTTCTCCTAAACTTTGGGATTAAAAGGATAAAAGGTTTGAAAGATATGAATTTTGTAAGTTTCCTAAAGTGTAAAGGATAACATTTAAATGTCACAATTTATGTTCTAATACGAGACTTGATAGTTGTTGGATCAAGGATCCAAAGGTATCTATTTTTCATCTCAGATTAGAAAAGAGAACAGTAAAGGCAGATTTGTGAATCAATTTTCTTGGCACACAAGGCATGTGCAGATCTGGTGTTTTCTCTATTAGTTTCGGGAGGAGAAACCACGTCCGATGATCCCTGGTTTACCCTGATTCCGTGTGAGGATGGGATTTTCCCAATATCCCTATATGAACATGACATTCAAGCATGTTTTAGGAATCTTGGATTCTCGATGAGACATGCCTATATAAGGCGTTTTAATCCTGGAACGAGATAGGTCACACCCATCTTCACAGGAGCATTGCACCGTTTTTGCCTTTTTCTCTCGCAGGTTGGGCGTCGGTTTCCTTAAGCCCAGTGCCTTGTTTCTACGGAAGAACAAAGGACATGAGAGAAAGCTTGACATTGCTCTCAGGACCGTGCGTAGGTGCTTGTTGGTTGTCAAGGGTGGAGGTCGGCAGTTGAGGACATGTGGGCGGCCAGGAGGGCTTTGCTCGCCGAGAATCATCCGAGTTACAATAGCAGGAAGCAACTCAGACGGAGACTCTGTGCAGAACCTACAGATGGGAAGCCACGCGTAGGGGAGAAATAGGATGATGGGTCGGCAGGTCAAGGAGGAGCCAGATCCAAAGGGATGATCCGCGGACCAAGTAAAGAGATATCTGAAAAGAAAATAAGAAAAAGGGACATGTGGCGCTCTAGCACTGGCCCAAAGGTAATAATTTTTTAAAATTCCTAGAAGATAATTGGTAGCTCCGATGGAAACATGTAATATATGAATTTTGACCAAGAGAACTCAAGGAATCCATTAAAATTAGTTTTTGAATCTAAATCTAATCATAGTTCGAAAAGTAGATAAAGTTTCTAACTTTAATGTTTTATAACTAAGGAAACCCTAATTTGGACTGATAAAGAAAAGTATAAAGAAGTGGTTAGTGAAGCCTGGAACACTGATATCAAGGGCTGTCCCATGTTCAAAGTGGTCAAGAAATTAAAAGAGGTTAAACAAAAGCGTATTGCCTGGAATAAACGTGAAGTGGGTAACATTTTAGATAATGCTAGACGTCTTGAAGCTGAAGGTCTTGCTGCTCAGTATAACTCTGATATTAACCCCTCGGATTGTATGCTCAGAACTTTGGCTAAAGCTGCTAGAATTAAAGCTACTAAGGCTCTGGAAGAGGAGGAAGCCTTTATTAGACAAAAGTCTAGAGCTCTTTGGCTGAAAAATGGTGATAGTAACACGAAATATTTTTATAATTCCTTGAGAACTAGGAGGAAGAGAAATTGTATTACCTATCTTGATATTGATGGAGAGAGAGTTTCTGATATCAATACTATCAAAAACCATGTTACTCAATTTTATTCTGAGTTATTTTCTGAATCGAATCATTCAAAGGTCACTTGGAATAAGAAGTGGACTCTCCCCTCTCTCAATAATGATCATATTGATATTCTGTCGAAGGAAGTTACCAGGGAGGAGATAGATGTTGTTATTAAAGAGGCTAATCCGGATAAGGTCCCTGGGCCTGATGGTTACAATGCTCATTTTTTCAAAGATTCTTGGCATCTGGTGGGTGATCTTGTCTCCAAAGCTATTATGGATTTCTTCAAAAAAGGTAGAATTATTAAGGAGATAAACAGAACTTTTATTACTCTGATTCCTAAATGTAAGAATGCCAACACCTTGAAAGAATGGCGCCCTATTGCTTTATGCAATTTTGTTCAGAAAATTATCTCCAAAATCATGGCCAAGAGACTGAGTCGGGTCCTGCCTGATCTGATTGATAAAAGTCAATGTGCTTTTGTGAAAGGCAGAAATCTTAAGGATGCAGTCCTGTTAACTAATGAACTGCTTAGTAACTTTAACAAATGTAATTTTGGGAAGAAATTCTGTATTAAAGCAGATATTACCAAGGCGTATGATTCTGTAAGATGGGATTTCTTGATGTGTGTCATGGAAGGCATGGGTTTTCTTAATTTTTGGTGCAATTGGATTTATACCATTCTTGATTCGGTGACTTACCAAATTCTTATTAATGGAGAACCCTTAGAGCCCTTTAAACCCTCTAGAGGTTTAAGACAAGGCGATCCTCTTGCTCCCCTCCTTTTTGTTCTATGTATGCAGGGGTTCTCTAGTATCATTAATCACTATGTGGACAATAAGGAATTTATTCCTATGGGAACTATTCCGGGCAGGCAAGTATCACATGTCATTTTTGCGGATGACCTTGTTATTTTTGGGGAAGCTAGTCATAAGAACCTTGCATGCTTGAAGCATATTATTGATGTCTTTGGTCTTCTTTCTGGTTTGAAGCTTAATCATGCTAAGAGCATGGCTTAGTAAGAATGTTGATGCTGAGGGTCTTTCTCAACACATGGGTATCCTTAAGAGTGATCTTCCTGCTACTTACTTGGGAGTGCCTCTTTTTTTGGGTAGGTTGACAAAAAAGCTTTGCTACCCTTTGATTGATAAGCTGAAAAACAGAATGGATTCCTAGAAATCCAAATCCCTTTCCCTGTCTGGAAGAGTTGAGCTCGTGAGATCCACGTTATCCTCTATTGTCCAGTTTTGGGCTAGTATTTTTCCTCTCCCTTGCAGCATTAATGCTGAGATTGATAAGATGTGCAGGAAGTTCATTTGGGGCGATGTGGATGGTGAGTCCCATATCCACTTAAAAGCTTGGGATAAAGTGTGCAAACCTAAAAAAGAAGGAGGGCTCAACCTAAGGAAAACTTCTGAGATCTGTAAAGCTGGCCTTATTTTAAAATTATGGAGTGTGGTGTCTATGAAGGAATTTGTTTGGGTTCGTTGGATTCATGGGAAATATCTGTTGAAGAACACTATTTGGAAAACTAGTTGTTCATCTAATTATTCTTGGTTTTGGAACAAAATTGTCACTATCAAAGATGAGATCAAACATGAGGTTATCTTCATCTTAGGTAAAGGTGACAAGTTTACTATATGGAATGATCCTTGGCTCAAGGGTCATCTTTATCTGGAAGACATTTGTGATTCCTATTCTAATTTGAGCTTGGGAAAACCAAAGATGGCTCGGTTGGAGTCTATTATCCTTGATGGTAAATGGAATATTCCAGACAACAGAAGGTGTTCTGGCTTAAATAATTTCTTGATCTCTAACTACTGTCCTAATAATAATGAAGATATTATCTTGCTGTCAAATGAAAAGGAGGTTAATCTGAATAAGGCTTGGGACCTCTGCAGAAACAGGGCAGAATCTGTTAATTTGGCGAATTGGGTGTGGAAGCAAAAACATCCTATGAGATTCAAACTGCATGCTTGGAAACTTCTTTCTGATTGTCTGCCTACTATGGATTTTCTCATAAATAGGGGTGTGTACATCACTTCCTATTGTTTCTTATGTAAGAATCATGGAGAAGATGTTAATCATTTGTTCTTTAATTGCGAGTTCACTCAAAGGATATGGAGTCTTGCTGTTACAAAGCTTGGTATTCCTAGAATCCCTGTTTTGCTGCTGGATGTTCTGGATTGGAATAGCTACCATTTGAAAGGGGCGTGCCTTACCATTCTCTATCATATATGGAGTTATAGGAACATCATTACCTTTGAAGACCTGGTTCCTAACCATACTTCTTACTGGAACCGTATTTTTTGTGATTATAGTTCTTTGTATAGATAGTTTGCTGTTTTTGTTTAGTTCTTTCTGGTTGAACTTGGATTTGGTCACATTGACCTATCCTCTTTTGGACTATTCTCGGATGTGGTTCCTGGGCCCATCCTTTTTCTAACTTTCAATAAAAAGGAGCAACACACTTGGGTGACCAAAAAAAAAAGGAAACCCTAATTTGGTGATTAATGAAATTGAGATGATTAATATGGATGATCTCTGAGCATATTAACCTGTTACTAATAAGAAAGATGTTTTGATGACAAAAGAGATGATCCATATACCTAATATCTTAATTTAGGGTTTTGATATGTTAATGTGCATTAATGTTCTTAGAAACCCTAATCTAGTGTTAATGGTTTTTTATGAGATATAATTTGAGATTCTTTGTATAAAAGTGATAATAGGTTAATCCTAAACCTAATCGATGATAAAAAGACTTTAGTGTGATTAAGATGAATAATTAGGGTTTTGCACCTAGAACTGATGTTTTAGGGTTTTGTGGACATAACATAGGAAAGTTGTATGTAGATCTAAAGGAACCCTAATGAAACCTTTATTCGGATTAGAAACCCTATAAAGTGAATCCAAGTCAATAAAGTAGATTCTTGATAAAGTGTGTAGTAAATAGAGTACATGTGCTTTTCAGGAATTATGTGATTGTTGAATTGCTTGCTTGGATTGCTTTCTTGGTTGGAATTGCTTAATGCTTGTGAAATCTACAAATCAGGTATGTTGTTAATTATGAGTACATGCTTTATGTTTTGCGGAATTTCTTGAGGCTTTATCAATTGCACTGCAATTAAACTGCTTGAATGTTTCATTACTGTAATATTTAAAGTGACTATGTGTATAACAATTTAAGTATAAGTGTGACTTGCTCAAACCTACATACCCCTCTGGATGTAAGATAAGAGACCAAGCCCTAGAGGGAAGGTCAAGTGAGTCAAGCCCCGGAAGGAAGACCATAGGGCACCCAGAGAGGTGACCCCATGTACCAAGCTCAGGATGGAGAAGGTAGACTTAAAGTCACTTGCAAGGAGTTAACCCTAGAGAGGGTATTCGAGAGGTGGTATAAGCGGTTGAGGAGTCATACTGAAAATGTAATCTTGCATTGTTAATAATTAATTGATGTGACTATGTTGGTAGATTATATGTGTGATGTTTTGTTTGTCCCCACATACCAGCATATTCATTTATGTTGACTGATGTTTTGTTTGTTGGCATTTTAGGTATTATCTGAAAAGGACAAATAGTAAACTAGAATATGTGAAGATGAAGTTAAGTAATCCAAAGGAGGATTAGATAGATAGATTTCGCCTACGGATAGAATTCTAAGATCCTATTTTGAAAAGGTATGCAAAAGTTAATTTTTATTCCAGCTTTCCAGTTTAGTTTTTTTGTAGAATTTATTAATTATTTTTTATTATTTGCAAAACCATTGATCCTGGAATTTATGTGTGATGATTCACAACTTTAAGGTCTTTTAGACACTCAAAAGTGTGGGTCGTTACAATTGGTATTAGAGCAATGGTTTTCCATTTAATCTCTAATAATTATTAAATTTTACAAACTCTTTAGAACGCAAGGGAGTTATTAGAGAATTTTCTAATGATGGAGGTGTCTAGAAAAGGATCACAATCTGAGGGCTGGCAAGATTTTCCTCCGCCCCGCTAGTCAGTCTACGAGGAATCCTGGATTCTGTGTGACTGCCTGGATGAAATCAGAGGTTCTGACTCAAAGTAAGATACCTTTAGGACTCTCTCATATATCTTCTTCCCTTCTCAACCCTATTTCATATAGGATTCTAAGTGCTTAGGGTTTCTCTCTCTCAACATCCCTCTTGTATTTGGGATAAGAGTAATAAGGATTAAGGAATCCTCCACCAAATGATGGAAAAACATGTAAAAAAAGATGTCATGGACATAATCTTTAATAGTTTAAGCGTAAACTAAACAGTAGTTACATGCTTAGGTTGCATGGCATGTGTTGTCATGCCTTCAGGAGAGCTCTGAGGATAGAACTTCTTGTAGGAGGATGAGGAGAGAGTTAGCCTTGGAGGTAGAGGTCTCCAAGAAGAGGTAGAGACTAGATGCATCCTCTGAGGATGATGCTAACCCTAACCCGAAGTGGTGGTTAGAGGAGGAGATGAGATGGATACCTTGGTCTTCTATACCTACAGGCACGTGGGTTTGACATACATGCTTGACGTAAAGGTTTTGAGTACCCATGAGGAAGCATGAGCTATGTGAGGTTGTTTGTCCTAGTGCCTTTTGGTGACTTGATCTTAGATGGTCGTACCTATTAGGGTGAGGGATAGCTCCCTCATTAAGAAGGTTAGTGGTAACCCTATAGGATGACAAACATATACGAGTAGGAAAGAGGCATGTACCTATGTAGAAGAGATTGGAAACAAGGCTAACTGTAGGTTTTAGACCTAGACCTGTAGGGTTATGCCTGATGTTCATGGGATGAACATGTAGAGATTTGGATAATCTCAGTCGGACATAGGTCTTGATGGTACATTTCACCCATGTAGGTGTAGATAGGTATTGTAAGAGCTTCACCCATCCTCTAAGAGAGAGAGAGAGAACCTTTGGTTGTGGGACCAGTTGTAGGGTTAGCTCTAGAGAGAGAGAGTGTGACCCGATGAAGAAGGTTGGAGACCTTGACATGAGGAATCATGAGAGGTTGGGTATGATATGACATGGAATGGATGACCTAAGTGGAGGGATTTGGTTGCCTCATGCATGATCCTTGAGGGTTTGCCATGCCTTGGATACCTTAAGAGGAACCAAACCCTAGAATGAGAAAGAGGCTTCTTGAATTGATGTACATATATGATAGGTGCCTACCTTGCCTTATATGTGTAGAATGGAGAGTTCCTTAGACCGATGAGGTATGGTAACAAATTGTGAAGCCTCACACCAGTTAGTTGTCCTTGTGTAGGACTTTGAGGTATGGTTCACATGAAAGAATAGTAGGAAGTGCATGCTATATCTTGTACATGTTTGTTTTATGGTTAAAACGTTGAGCATGTAGTTAGACAGTTGATGCATCAAAAGTGAACCTAGAGTTCCTAGACCTAAGAGGGGAAGTAGTAGTACCTGGTGCACCTAATGCTCACAATGACGTTTGAGTTCATATGGATTCGAGTTTGGCACCCCCTCATGATTAGAGGAAAAGGAAACCCCACTTGGACTAAGGTATATGTGAGATGAACCCCTCACACATGTTGGTGATATATGTATGAGTTTGGCCAACTTTGAGGAATAAGGAACAAGTAGGACGTACCAAGGAACCCAGAGTGGCTTAGTAGGTTGTCTTCTTGCTCGCTACGTATACAGGATGCATAATAGGACTATGCATACACATGATGATGTAAACCTTGGAAGTAAGGATGCTTGTGACCTTTATTTCTATCTAGAGATAGTTTTCCCCTATCCTGGGAAGTGACCCTTCTGTAGGGTGAGTACCAACTGTGTTTAGAGTTGAGGTAACCTAAGGAAGTCTCTCATAGGAGCTTGATGAGCTAAGTGGATAACATGTAGTATGAGCACGAACCTATAGACCCATGTGTGACCATCTCTAAGGGCAGGATGATAGGTTGCCATGGAGGTAACGTGTATGGGGCCAAAAAAAGGAGGGTAGGTCCCCATTATCCCTAGGAAAGGATGTAAGTTTGACCATGTATGCCCAGAGAGATGGTGGAGACTTGGGTAAGGATGTCAAGTTTGCAATTTACCATGATAGAATCCTAAGTCTATACTGAGGTCAGGAGGGTATAAGACTGATGGGAGTAGGAGTTGCCTAATTCCCTAGTTGCATAAGACCATAGGGTCGGGAGGTAATAGATATCGTGTCCGAGGATCATGGGTTAGGAGATTGATCACCTTCATGAGCTCATGGAACCCAAAGGGCATTTAAGGTGGGCACTCCCTGGTTGCATAAGGGAAGAGGGATAACCCAAAAAGTACCGACACCCTACAGACCTTGAGGAGATGACTAAGGATCGTGTGATGACCCAAGAGTGTTGGGAATAACCTTTCCATGGAGGTAAGCATAGATTGGAGATGTTTGTGATGTGGTAACATGTAATGCACATTTCAGCTGAGTTTGGAAAGGGTATTGGTGATGTGGGATGCACCATCTCTACTCTTGAAATGTGAAGAACTCTATGTTTGGACTGCAGCCAAATGCTTATTTCCTCTCATTATGAGGGTGAGAGATAGGGAAATATGCATGCCATACACTAAGGATAAAGATGATGTGAGTTGAAACATTGCTATGATGTATGAGGATGTTCTTATCCAGAGCAGTATGGATTTATGAGTTATATAAGTTTGAGTTTGATAACCAAGATGGTGAACTCGGAGTTTCCTTGACTCAGTTAGACCTAGTCCCGAGATGAGGAAGTTGAGTTAAGTATATGAAGGATTATGTTTTCACCACTACTTAGTACATAAGTAATTTATGTGGTAATAGATGCTTTTAGTTAAGACACAACCATCTTGTTTAGTTAGTAGAGAGGCTAGAAGAGGTTGTTATGTGAACCCTAAGTTCGTGAGACATGTTTGGATAACACCCAGATACAATCAGACCCAATGGTCAAGTTGGGGGTTTCTTAGTTAGCTATCTTAGAGCTTGGTGAGATAGAAGGATGGTTGTAAGAACCTCAGATACACCTCTCAGGGAAGGAAGGTGATGGAACCCAAAACTAGTATGTTTTAGGGTTCCACGGAAGTCAACCTTGAGGAACCATGACATGCAGGAGATCATGATTTTAAGATCAACATACACCGCAGTGCTACTAAGATGAGAAAAGGTTTAGAGTAGTACTTTGAATACCTATAATGAAGAAGTATATATAGTTGAATGTGGCTTGTCGTCATGCATGCCAGGAGGTGAAGGTAAAACACCAGTAACCCAGTGAGTTGCTACAGATAATGAAGAGTCCCCAAGAGGGAATGGGAGTAGATCACCATAGACATTGTGGTGGGTCTCCCCTCGACCAAGAAAGGTCAGGATGCAATGTGGGTTATGGAAGATTGCCTTACCAAGTTAACCTAATCCTTTGCCTATGATAGAGCACTCTCAGTGAGGTAGATATGTTTGAACTATATATATGAGAAAGAGATCGTTCAACTACACCATGATCCGAGTTCAAAGATACTTGAGCATGACCTCAAGTTCACTTTCATGTGGTGGAAGTAGGTGGATGAAGAACTCAATGCTAGATTGAAGTTTAGTACATCATATCACCCCTGACTAATAGATAGTCAAGAGAGTATGATCCAGACTCAAGGGTATGATGAGAGCATGTGTGCTCATTCAGGGTGATACATGGGAGCAGTTCCTTCCCCTAAGAGAGTTTGTTTGTGATGATAGCCACTGTAGCCAATATCGGGATGTAAGAAGCTTTGTAAGGAAGGCCATGTCAGTCAACGCTTCATTAGGATGATGTTGGTGAGAAGACCTTGTGAAGGTCAGAGAGACCACAATGTGTATAGATGAAGTCTCTTTGATCAAACGATGGATGAGAAAGCCCAGTGGCTAACAGGAGTCCTGAGTTGAAGCGAAGCAGACTGACATGCAGTTCACTATAGGAGAACATGTGTATGAAAACCCAACCCCTCTGAGCTATAGCAGCAGATAGCGGAACTCCCGATACATGGGTCCATTTGAGATGGATTGGTGGGGATGCTTATGCTTAACTTTTCCCCTCAAGATAACATGATGTATGATGTGTTACATGAGTCTGATCTAGGGCACTATGTGATGTACCCAAACCATGTGCTGAGCCATGAACCTATTGAGCTTCAAAGGAGGCTGAAATATCCTGAGTCACCTATGAGGGTATGAGATACCAAGGTGAGAGAGAATTCAGATGTAAGAATATAAGTTGATAAAGGTTCTTTGGAAGCACAATGGGGAGGATGAAGCCACATGGGGGCCGATGATGGATATGAGAAAGTCTTATCCTGTTTGTTTGTATGGTTGGTGGAATTTTGATGGAAAAATTCCTATAAGAGGGGAAGGATGTTACAACCCCTATTTTCGAGTTCATATGGTTGGAAATGCAATTTCCCCAATAAATGTATGATTATGGGAATTGTATGATTTATGTGTATTAAAAGGATTTCCTTTGCTATATTTCCTTTGTGTATTTACTTTCATGGATCATAATAAATTAATGAGTCCAATATGTTTACAAGAAAAAGAAGAAATCAAATATTGCTTTATTAAGAAGGAAATATGAGATAATGATGAATTTATTGGAAATATGTGGATATATGGATAATGGATCCATATTGGATGATATTTCGAGTTCATGTGGTTTCTAATGATAAAAGGAATTCAAATAAAGAAAATGAAATATTAAGAGAGAGAAAATATGCATAAAATATGACTTAATAAATGATAACTTGCATATCAAGAAAAGTCTCTCTTACTTTCAGGTTTGAGTCCCAAACTTTGTACACATGAATTTTAAGTCGTTATGGACTTTCTCCTAAAATTTGGAATTAAAAGGATAAACCGTTTGAGAGATATGAATTTTGTAAGTTTTCTAAAGTGTAAAGGATAACATTAAATGTCACAATTTATGTTCTAATACGAGACTTGATATCCGTTGGATCAAGGATCCAAAGGTTGATGTTTTCGTCTCAGATTAGAAAAGTGAACTGTAAAGGCATATTTGTGAATCAATTTTCTTGACACACAATGCATGTGCGGATCCGGGGTTTTCTCCATTAGTTTCGGGAGGAGAAATCAAGTCTGATGATCCTAGTTTCCCCATTCCGTGTGAGGATGGGATTTCCCCAATATCCCTGTGTGAACAGGACATTCAAGCATGTTTTAGGAATCTTGGATTCTCGATGAGCCATGCCTATATAAGGCATTTTAATCCCGGAACGAGGGAGGTCGCACCCATCTTCACAGGAGCATTGCGCCGTTTCTGCCTTTTTCTCTCGCAGGCTGGGCGTGGGTTTCCTTAAGCCCGGTGCCCTATTTCTGCGGAAGAACAGGGGACATGAGAGCAAGCTCGGCAGGCTGGGCGTGGGTTTCCTTAAGCTCGGACCGTGCGTGGGTTCTTGTTGGTTGGCGAGGGTGGAGGTCGGCAGCTGAGGACGTGTGGGCGGCCAGGAGGGTTTTGCTCGCCGAGAATCATCCGAGTTACAGCAGCAGGAAGCAGCTCAGACGGAGACTCTGCGCGGAACCTGTGGACGGGAAGTCTCGCGTAGGAGAGAAATAGGATGACGGGTCTGTGGGTCAAGGTGGAGACGGATCCAAAGGGATGATCCGCAAACCAAGTAAATCGATAGCCGAAAAGAAAATAAGAAAAAGGGACACGTGGCGCTCTAACACTGGCCGAAGGTAATACTTTTGTAAAATTCCTAGAAGATAATTGGTAGCTCTGATGGAAACATGTAATATATGAATTTTGACCAGGAGAACTCAAAGAATCCATTAAAATTAGTTTTAGAACCTGAATCTGATCATTGTTCGAAATGTAGTTAAAGTTACTAACTTTAATGTTTTTATAACTAAGGAAATCCTAATTTGGTGATTAATGAAATGGAGATGATTCATATAGATGATCTCTGAGAATAGTAATCTGTTACTAATAAGAAAGATGTTTTGATGATAAAAAAGATGATCCATATGCTTAATAGCTTAATTTAGGGTTTTAAATATATTAATGTGCATTAATGTGCTTAGAAACCCCAATCTAGTGTTATTGATTTTTAATGAGATATAATTCAAGATTCTTTGTATAAAAGTGATAATAGGATAATCATAAACCTAATCGATGATAAAAAGTCTTTAGTGTGATTAGGATGAATAATTAGGGTTTTGCACCTAGAACTGATGTTTTAGGGTTTTGTAGACATAACAGAGGAAAGTTGTATGTAGATCTAAAGGAATCCTAATGAAACCTTAATTCAGATTAGAAACCCTAGAAAGTGAATTCAAGTCAATAAAGTAGATTATTGATAAAGTGTGTAGTAAATAGAGTACATGTACTTTTCAGGAATTCTGTGATTGTTGAATTACTTGCTTGGATTGCTTTCTTGGTTGGAATTGCTTAATGCTTGTGAAATTTGCAAATTAGGTATGTGGTTAATTATGAGTACACACTTTATGTTTCACGGTGTTTCTTGAGGCTTTATCGATTGTACTGCAATTAAACTGCTTGGATGTTTCATTACTACAATCTTTAAAGTGACTATGTGTATAACAATTTAAGTGTGACTCGCTTGAACCTACATACCACTATGGATGTAAGATAAGAGACCAAGCCCTGGAGGGAAGGTCAAGTGAGTCAAGCCCGAGAGGGAGGACCATAAGGCACCCAGAGAGGTGACCCTAGGTACCAAGCTCAGGATGGAGAAGGTAGCCTTAAAGTCACTTGCAAGGACTTAACCCTAGAGAGGGTATCTGAGAGGTGGTATAAGCGGTAGAGGAGTCATACTGAATAATCTTACATTGTTAACAATTAATTGATGTGACTATGTCGTTAGATTATATGTGCGATGTTTTGTTTGTCCCCACATACCGACATATTCATTTATGCTGACCGACATTTTGTTTGTCGGTGTTTTAGGTATTATCTGAAAAGGACAAACAGTAAAATGGAATATGTGAAGATAAAGTTAAGTAATCCAAAGGAGGATTAGATATATAGATTTCACCTGTAGATAGAATTCTTAGATCCTATTTTGAAAAGGTATGCAAAAGTTAATTTTTATTCCAGCTTTCCAGTTTAGTCTTTCATAGAATTTATTAATTTTTTATTATTATTTGCAAAACCATTGATCCTGGAATTTATGAGAGACGATTCACAACTTTAAGGTCTTTTAGACACTCAAAAGTGTGGGTTGTTATAGGCACACAAGGGAAATATAATGGAGCTCTTATTTTTGTCCAAGTTTTCGAGAAAATGGAGTATTGGTGATGCCAAGATGGTGGTAGGTGGTGGTAGTGCCATTGTCACTAGCTCCAATACGGAGAAAGGAGATGAGTTCTCGGCCATTGATCTATAGGGGGGGAATTTTTGGCTCACAAATCTTGTGGATATGATTGTTCCACTTGAGGAAGGGTGGAACATAGAAAAAATGGAAAGGGGCAAGTGGTCTGCATGCTCAAATTCGGCCCATATAGGCTTTCAAATCCAATTAAAATCACCCATTAAATGTAGATATTCAAATTGTTATATCTTATGATTTATAGATCTAATTGGGGCAATTCTTGTCCCGTTGGATTTGTAATTGAGTCCATTACAACATGTTACATATTAGAAATCCATAATGATATTTATGATGTTAAACATTAGATTCAATAAGGTGACATGATATAGCATGATACTTAGTCCAATTTCTCAAATTTGAGTCATATATTGAGAAATTGAGCATAAATGTAACCAAATTGGAGTGTCCAAACACTCAAGCCATGGAATCGATATCCAAACTAGACAAAGAGTCATCATAGAGTAATGGAGGGCATAATCGCAGATTGAGAAAATAAGGGTTGTCCCATCCTTCCCTCCTTAAATGGAATTTTGTCCTCAAAATTCATCCAAGAACATAGTCACAGGTCAAGGTTTCATACTCATCGTGTTTTAGGAAACATACCTAGGTGTCAGGACATCCAAGGCACATTTAGGTCACCATCATCAAGGGTTTACTCATATCAATTATGTATACATTTATTTATTGTTCCGTCATATTATGAAATTATCATGGCATTAGGAAGAAGGTCAATTGCCGTCCGTGAACGACTGCTCTCCCCACTCTCACCCTAGCACCGCTAGGGTTTCTTCTTGCATAGGTGGCTGCCTGGGGGGAGGGGGTTTGGCCGCCGTAAAGTGGTGCCCCGCTCCCCCTCGGCCTGTTCTCGTCCTTCATCAGCAGGGTCTCTTCTTCGGGAGGTGTGTGGACGTGGTGTCTTTGGAGGCAGCGGTCTTCTTCTTCCCTGTCGTTGAGCCCGACTGCAACGAGTTTCCCATCCCTTTCTCTTTTATTGGCTTCCTGTTTTTTGTTCTCTTGTTTTGTCTATCTCGATGTTAATCAGCGTTACTTTCTCTTCTCATGGTAGATTTTTCTTTCTCAGTCAATTTTGTTGTGGAGTTTGTATGGCAGCAAGTGCAGGGAAAATATCCTTTTGGAACACTGATTTGGTGCAGGTACTCTACTACATATACATACTCAGGTTGAAGGTATTCCTCATAGAAAGATGCCTTAGCCAGTGAAGGAGAAGAGGAATCTATACATCATTGTCCTTATCATATTCCGATATGAGTTTTTGTGGTGGTTTGTATTTGTTCTTGATCTTTGTGTGGTCTTTTAGTTTGTTTTTCTCCTCATGTAGATGCCGTATGGTCCCTCCATAATGAAATTTGTTTGTTTAACTTCAAAAAAATCATGGCATTAGGATTTTCCTGATTCTTTAGTATCCCTACATTAGGGTTTTTGTTCATATCTTGATATGATACCAATATGTATTAAAAAATCTAAGTTATCAACTCTCTAACAAACATGTTCCCAATCATGAATTCCAAATGAGATCATCATTAAACATGTATATTATACTAAATTTCTTGCATGTTTCAATTTTCTTGCAAAATTCTACCAACTATCCCCAAATTATGTTCATCATTTCTCATTTTAGATCTAAAAGTAAGTAGTTTATTCATCATGTTTATTTGAGTTATGACTCCAAGAGCATCGTCATATCAAGTTAATCATTTTTCCTCATTTAGGCATGAGATTAAGCATGTTACCCCTTATTATTCAAACTAAGATCTTATGACATCATCATATCAATTTCATGCTTATCTACATCTTTAGTGTGAGGTGTGAGTTCATATTAGGTCTAACTTGTGAGGGTCACTTATTGTACATATATCATGTTTTAACATAAGTGAGATATTTAATGTATCAAGCATCATTTGAGGAACAATATTATCATGAACATCAAGGTTTCATAATTGTCTCAATTGTATCTCAAAGGAGCTCCATAAGCTCATGCCACACAATCTAAGACCTATCTGCATCCAACAAGACATTCTAACCACCAACATCTACCCATACCAAACATCTACCCAACACACCAAACAAGAGAAACCATTACATTCCTTTACTTCAAACCACTAACCTAAGTATGAGGCTTGTCATGGAGATCACATGCCATGTAAATCATCTTAGGGTCTTGGAACATCTCCCTCACCTATATAGAAAACATTATATATTCAATGCCTCCATCTCCAGGGTTATATCTTTTCATAGGAAATATAGGGTTCAACATTTTCATGGGAACCTCACACTTGGTTACTCAACTCTTATACTTAGATGTAGTCTATCTAGGGACTCATCACCATGTATTTCATCATGCATATTTTTCAACATTTCACATATTTTGGAGTTTAGGTACTTTGACCTTCTCTCGTAGTGGGTCGACTCATTTCAAGAGGTCACCCTTTTCGTATGTCCCATGCTAGAGGTCATCCGTTGTAAAAATATTGAGGCTCGTGTTGGTATTAAACCATATATCACATATCATATCTCAACACATACAAGTCTAGGTACAACCAAGCATGCCAACCCACTAGCTATGTTTCACACATCAACTGAGTCATATGTACCATACATGGTGCGAGGTCTAGATGGGGTTGCATGGTAAAACTCTTCTCATATCATCAAACATAACTTGAATCGTCTTGAAACATCTCATAACACCACATCAACAACATCATCATCATCATCATCGTCATCATCATCGTCATCATCAACGTCATCGTCATCGTCATCGTCATCGTCATCGTCATCGTCATCGTCATCGTCATCGTCATTGTCATCGTCATCGTCATCGTCATCGTCATCGTCATCGTCATCGTCATCGTCATCGTCATCGTCATCGTCATCGTCATCGTCATCGTCATCGGCATCGTCATCGTCATCGTCATCGTCATCGTCATCATCATCGTCATCGTCATCGTCATCGTCATCGTCATCGTCATCGTCATCGTCATTGTGACGACTGTCTTGCGAAAACAAGATTAACTAATGCGGAAGCGTTCATCAAGCAGCGGATTAGCGAAAATCACTAAAAATTAAAACTTTTTGCAAAGAGATCCACACATAGGAAATCTTTTCCAACAAATGCCATTTTATATCATATACATTCTATTTCAAACGTACATATCCTGTACCATCTCTTTCCAGAGACTACATCATCGGCTGCCTTATAAACATATATGCAGGCAGCATACAAATCTCGAGGCATCAAGCCAAAACCTCAGACTGATATATCAAAAACACAGACTAAAAACTCCGAGGACCTGAGAGTACAGAGACGACACATAGGATTTCTAAACTATATGACTTGACAGACAATATCTCCACCTGAGATCTCACTGCTGTCCTAGATGTTGTTGATGTTCTTCCTCTGCAAGATGTTCTCACTCTCTTCTGTGCTTGTTCACCTAAAAACATTGGATCCCACGGGGGTGAGACAATTGTAAATTGCCCCAGCGGGAGATATAACTCTCCGCCAAAACATTGTTATTGCAGTTTAATCATATAAAACTAGGCGGAGGAAAAACAGTTTAAAGCATTCTCGTCTTAAAGTATTGTAACTATTCATGATAGAACAATAGATCAACTATTCTCTTAATAAGGAATAGGAAGAACATGTATATCATTTATCCTCCATATTATACCATCATGTCAAACTTCTATTGTGACACTCATTATCTTGATATGTCACCCATGAGACATTCTTGTTTCAACTTATTGGCCTTAGCCAATCTGCTAAATAGATTTTTGGTTATTTTGGACATGAGAGTGTACATCATCATGTCTTATTCAGGCATTGGTCTATACCAATCCTATATAAATATTCCAGGCATTAGATTGCACCAATCCTGTGCAACTAGTGCAAGCATTAGACTTATATTATTCAAGTGTATCCATTCCAGGTATTGAACTATGTCAATCCTGTGTAACCATTCCAGGTATTGATCTATGTCAATCCTATGTAACTATTCCAAATATTGATCTATGTCAATCCCGTGTAACCATTCCAGGTATTGATCTATGTCAATCCCGTGTAACCATTCCAGGTATTGATCTATGTCAATCTTGTGCAACTATTCCAGGTATTGGGATTTAGCCAATCCTGTGCATTCCAGGTATTGGGAGTTAGCCAATCCTGTGTTATTATTCCAGGTATTGGGATTTAACCAATCCTGTGTTATTATTCCAGGTATTGGGAGTTAGCCAATCCTGTGTTATCATTCCAGGTATTGGTCTATGTCAATCTTGTGCATTCCAGGTATTGGGAGTTAGCCAATCCTGTGTTATTATTCCAGGTATTGGGAGTTAACCAATCCTGTGTTATTATTCCAGGTATTGATCTATGTCAATCCTGTGCATTCCAGGTATTGGGAGTTAGCCAATCCTGTGTTATTATTCCAGGTATTGGGATTTAACCAATCCTGTGCATTCCAGGTATTGGGAGTTAGCCAATCCTGTGTTATTATTCCAGGTATTGATCTATGTCAATCCTGTGTTATTATTCCAGGTATTGGGAGTTAGCCAATCCTGTGTTATTATTCCAGGTATTGGGATTTAACCAATCCTGTGCATTCCAGGTATTGGGAGTTAGCCAATCCTGTGTTATTATTCCAGGTATTGATCTATGTCAATCCTGTGTTATTATTCCAGGTATTGGGATTTAACCAATCCTGTGTTATCATTCCAGGTATTGGGAGTTAGCCAATCCTGTGTTATCATTCCAGGTATTGGGAGTTAGCCAATCTTGTGTTATCATTCCAGGTATTGGGAGTTAGCCAATCCTGTGTTATCATTCCAGGTATTGGGAGTTAGCCAATCCTGTGACACTATTCCAGATATTGGAGTTTAAGCAATCATGTACAGATGTTATTACAGGTATTAGACTATGCTAATCCTGTGCAACTATTCCAAGTATTGAACTATATCAATCTTGTAATGCTAAAAGTGATATTTATCACATATTGATATATCACTTTCCTCATCACTTTCAACTTCCTTAAGTTATCAGCTTATCTTGGATTAAGGTATTTCCCATCTTAATCCTTTCATCCATTAACCTATCACCCTTACCATGAAGTGCATAGGTCACACATAAGAATTGTCCAACTATCTTTAATAATATAGACTAATCGCAAGTTATAGCATTACTTGATATAAGCTTGCCTATAATCAACCACATGAAATGTTTCACCTTTATAAGGCCATTCCTTCTATCTCATCATTAGTGTTTCCTTATACCCTTATTTAAAATTAGGATTATAATTCATTGTCATATTGCCCAAGATTAGGGCTTTATGCATTATGACTCCACATTAGAGTCTCACATACCTTCACCCTTCTTAGGGCCTCTCATCACAACATACCATTAGAGCTTCATGTGATGTTAACTCTTAATTAGGGTTTCTCATGGAATCACCCTCAACTAGGGTTTACATGGAGTCAACCTCAATTAGGGTTCACATGATCTCTTTATTAAGGATCATACCCTATTCATCACATGATCAATACTCATGTATGAATTCCTTTCCATCATCCTATCAACTTGATTAGGTTACATCAACCCTTCAATCAAGTATATACAACTATGGTTAACATAGTGTACTAAGACATTGTTCTTATAAGCAATTAGGGTTCATTCCTTAATTGGCACTAATCACTTAGGTACTATTAGGGTTTCAACCTTTGTACCTTAATTGATTATCATTACTAATCATCATTGGATCAATGGATGATTCATCATCTCTATTCTCAAGAGATTCAATCACATTGGACCTCCATTACATAAGGTATCCAATTGAATTAGGGTTTTCAATGTTGATTCCTTCAATCATTGAATTCATGGAACCAATCATCAATTGGACCTACCCTCATACTTCAATTGAGTTTAATAGGTCAACCTTCAACTGATTTGACTCTCAATTGACCCTCAATTGATCATCAATTAGGGTTTGATTCAATTGAATTAGGGTTTGGAATCGATGATTCAACAACACTAATCAATGTAAGACTAGTTGCTTTGAAACCATTGAACCATCATCCAAATCGGGTATGACCTGACTCCAAACGGTCTTGAGGTCGTTTGGATGACCTCCAAACGGTCTTGAGATCGTTTTCCCATCATATCACTCAAATCTAAGCAATCCAATTAGGGTTTGGTTCATTTGATTGATCACCAAATCAGCATTACATTGTTTTAACAACTTGGTACCTTTAGACCTTCAAACACCTAACCATACTCAACCCTAGACCTCCAAACGGTCTTGGGTGACCACCAAACGGTCTTGAGACCGTTTGGATGAGCTCCAAACGGTCTTGAGACCGTTTTCCCATCCAACCTTTGGACTCTAGTGAAAATTCATCACGGATTGGTCTATCGAGTTGATCAACAAATCAGCACTACATTGCTATATGATTAGTACCTTTGGACCTTCAATTGGTCAACTATACTTGACCCCAGACCTCCAAACGGTCTTGAGGTGATCCCCAAACGGTCTTAAGACCGTTTGGATGATTCCCCAAACGGTCTTGAGACCGTTTGTGCTAATCAACCCAAAATCTCAACTTAACTCATTGTGATTTCAGCACTGGTTTCAATTAGGGTTTGCCCTAGTAATCAACCTTCAACTCTTAACTCGTTTGGAATTAGTCCATAAAATTTGGTGAGTCATTAATTAACATCATTATGAACAGTAATATCATACGGTCAACGCTTAGTCAACCATCTTATACGGTCTTGAAACCGTTTGCCCAAACAGGTTAAGTTAATCAGGTTGAAAATCAGCACATAATTCAATTCGATTGCCTAATTGATTGGCCTTCAACTCTCGATTCCTTTGGAGTTAATCCCTCAAATTTGGAGGGTTATCATCCTACATAATTAGGAACAAAATTCCCAAACGGTCAACACTTGGTCAACCATCTCAAACGGTCTTGAAACCGTTTGCTCCCAAACGGTTTCAAACCGTTTGCCCTTAAACGGTTTGCTGAAACCGCATAGCCAATCAAATTAAAACGATTTGGAGTAGCTACCAAAACGGTTTTGCTTGGTAATTTTCTTTGGATAAGCATCTAGGATGATGTCATCATCCCCTTCCTTCGAACAAACAAGAACAGAAACTTTTCTTGATGGAAATTGCAGCAAAGAAACAAGAGTGTATCAAATTGAAGAAATCAATCAACAAAGCATAGAGAATTGATGCAATAGCAATGTTTAAGGGTTTGAGTTATAAAACCCGCCTCCAATTGAGCTCAAAAGCTCCAAGATCACGCCATTAATGGTGGATGAAGCTCTATCAACTCCCCCTAGGCTCGTCCTCAAGCTTTTGATTGCAAATGTTGGCTAGGGTTGAAGAGGAGATCGAAATAAGAAGGAATCCATAATTTATTTTCGATTTCCACCATGAAATCATGGAGAACGAAGGTCAAGGGCTTACCCACAGGTTGGGGACGTGCTCCCTGCTCCTCCCTAGCTCCTTGGTCGGTTTTGCAAGCAAGGGGAAGAAGAAAATCCGAAAAAGGCCTTGGTTTGGGCTTAGAAATGGCACTTTTATAAGGAAATTGATGAGAGAGAAAATGCCTTATAAAAATCCAATTAATCCCAATAAAGTGGCCGCCTCTTCCCCCCTCAAATACCTTGGGTACGAGGCACCTTCCTTTCCTTTAATTCTCCTTCATTATCCTCAATTTAAAGAAAAGCAAATTAAGCACCTTAATGCTTATAATATAATATCCCACATGTGAGTGGATATTACTTTTCTTTATAAAAAGGTGAGTGGAATTTCACCTACTTAAGATATTTTCGTTCCTTATCTTGTTAAAGGAACGTCCATCCTTATTCAAAATCAACCCAAAACATTTTGGTTGAAAGCCCTTCAATTATTTTTATTCATTTTTTTGCCCTAAATCGAATTAGGGTTTCAAATAGGCATTATTCTTGATTATTTTAATGTCAAGATTCTCTCTCCTACAACTTAATTCAAATGAGGAGTCCCTCTCATTTTATTTGCTATACATGATTACAAGAAACATTAAGGACCAAATTGAAGTGGTAATTTGCATATTGAACCCTAGATTTTGGGTAAATTGCACATTACACCAAAACTAGGTTTTAATGCACAAGGATTGCTTTACAAGCTTAATCTTGGTGTCCAAGCTTGTGGAAACCATACCACTACATCATATTCATTCTTATGATGTCTCAACATCAGAGGAAACATCTTATCATGCAAAATTTTCAATTTAACCCCTCAACTTGGGTAATTTGCACTTTAGTCCAAAATAAGCAAACATTGCTTCAACATTGTTCAAACAGGACCAAAATTGAAACATAGGTTCCTTTTGAGCCTTAATTACTTTTCACAAGATGAGATGAAGCATATAATCATATTTCTTAATCAAAACACCTAGGGTTAAAGAATAACCCAGGTCAGTGATGTTACAAATTATAAACCCCTAACAAGGATTTCGTCCCCGAAATCCCTGATAAAGGGAACATATATTATTCATTCATCATATCATCATGTCTCTTCATAACACCTCATTGTTATGTAGACATCATAGAACTTTGATCAGCACAAAGTTCCTTCACACAATATTCTCATAGAGTCAAATGAGAACTTATCTTAAAGACATATTTAGTTGTTATGTTTATGCAAAGCATAAACCCCTAACATATGATGTTCATATCATTTTATATAATCAGACTGATTTCATAGTTGACCATTCCAGGTAGCCAATCTAAACCATCTGATAATTCTCAGATACCAGAATCTCTTACCTTGGTATCAGTCGCATGTGTTGAAAACACATTATATTCTCATCTTTCTTTTATCATATTTTCAACTTTATAGAATATGAATCACCTCCCTTGTTCTCTTTCTCATCATATGAGGGTCATACTTTTACTTCCTCATATACACATACTGATCTGAATTCCTATCAGATCCTTCTTTCTTGTTCTTAAGATATGATACATTTATCCATATCATATTTCCAATTTCATGATACTCTTTAGATTGTATCAGAATGATTGCTTGATCAGGGCAATAAAAAAGATATCAATCTAAGAGTTTCCATACTCACTTTATCATCAATAGTTGTACACATGATCAGGGTTTACAAGTACTGATATCAAGTAGTATGCACTTACATGCTATCATATTTCTTGCTTTTCATATTATCATAACATAAGATTTAACATTCTTGGATTTTATCCAGGCATCTCTTCTATACCTCTTCCTCTTTCATAGAGGTAAGATCAATATAGAGTATTTAAAAGAATATTGAACAAAATTCAAATTCTAGTTCTCATCATTACTTCCCTATATAGCAACCAATAGGGAAAACAAAATCAACAAATTTTTTTTTATACCATTAGGCAAATGTCTCTAGAATTATAGAGACCATTCCCTACTTCTCAGCTTATTGCCCCTTCTTGGGCACTACCATCACATATTTATTATCTGTCTGAACTCATGGCAGAGTCCACTTTCTTGCCATAAGTTAATCTTTTCCACATTTTCCCTTGTTCCCACATGACTAATTCATTCAGGAACTCTTTTAAAGCTCAAGCTTTCTATATTAAGGACTGATTACCTAGGTTATAATCCTAGCATCCAGTCCACACATATGCATTACTGTTGCCCTAATCTACCCAATAAGAGCATGATCATAGGATTCTCTATCCTGATCATGTCTTAATGGGGATTCTCAGGCACTCATTCTATTCTTGCATGATCCCTTGCACCTCTTCTTGGTGCAACAACATTGCCCTTAGCAATGTGATCCTTGTGCTCTCCAGTCATTTTAAACTTTACCCTTTCTCTACACAAGCATAAATCATTATAGGGTATACTGGAGGACACTAACACAGACTCAACAACTTAGTCCTATGTCTCTGTAGACTCAGCAAACCTAGAGCTCTGATACCACTAAATTGTGACGACTGTCTCGCGAAAACAAGATTAACTAATGCAGAAGCGTTCATCAAGCAGCGGATTAGCGAAAATCACTAAAAAATAAAACTTTTTGCAAAGAGATCCACACATAGGAAATCTTTTCCAACAAATGCCATTGTATATCATATACATTCTGTTTCAAACGTACATATCCTGTACCATCTCTTTCCAGAGACTACATCATCAGCTGCCTTATAAACATATATACAGGAAGCATACAAATCTCGAGGCATCAAGCCAAAACCTCAGACTGATATATCAAAAACACAGACTAAAAACTCCGAGGACCTGAGAGTACAGAGACGACACATAGGACTTCTAAACTATATGACTTGACAGACAGTATCTCCACCTGAGATCTCACTGTTGTCCCGGATGTTGCTGATGTTCTTCCTCTGCAAGATGTTCTCACTCTCTTCCGTGCTTGTTCACCTAAAAACATTGGATCCCACGGGGGTGAGACAATTGTAAATTGCCCCAGCGGGAGATATAACTCTCCACCAAAACATTGTTATTGCAGTTTAATCATATAAAACTAGGCGAAGGATAAACTGTTTAAAGCATTCTCGTCTTAAAGTATTGTAACTATTCATGATAGAACAATAGATCAACTATTCTCTTAATAAGGAATAGGAAGAACATGTATATCATGTATCCTCCATATTATACCATCATGTCAAACTTCTCTTGTGACACTCATTATCTTGATATGTCACCCATGAGACATTCTTGTTTCAACTTATTGGCCCTAGCCAATCTGCTAAACAAATTTTTGGTTATTTTGGACATGAGAGTGTACATCATCATGTCTTATTCAGGCATTGGTCTATACCAATCCTATATAAATATTCCAGGCATTGGATTGCACCAATCCTGTGCAACTAGTACAACCATTAGACTTATATTATTCAAGTGTATCCATTCCAGGTATTGAACTATGTCAATCCTGTGTAACCATTCCAGGTATTGATCTATATCAATCTTGTGTAACTATTCCAGATATTGATCTATGTCAATCCCGTGTAACCATTCCAGGTATTGATCTATGTCAATCCCGTGTAACCATTCCAGGTATTGATCTATGTCAATCTTGTGCAACTATTCCAGGTATTGGGATTTAGCCAATCCTGTGCATTCCAGGTATTGGGAGTTAGCCAATCCTGTGTTATTATTCCAGGTATTGGGATTTAACCAATCATGTGTTATTATTCTAGGTATTGGGAGTTAGCCAATCCTGTGTTATCATTCCAGGTATTGGTCTATGTCAATCTTGTGCATTCCATGTATTGGGAGTTAGCCAATCCTGTGTTATTATTCCAGGTATTGGGAGTTAACCAATCCTGTGTTATTATTCCAGGTATTGATCTATGTCAATCCTGTGCATTCCAGGTATTGGGAGTTAGCCAATCCTGTGTTATTATTCCAGGTATTGGGATTTAACCAATCCTGTGCATTCCAGGTATTGGGAGTTAGCCAATCCTGTGTTATTATTCCAGGTATTGATCTATGTCAATCCTGTGTTATTATTCCAGGTATTGGGAGTTAGCCAATCCTGTGTTATTATTCCAGGTATTGGGATTTAACCAATCCTGTGCATTCCAGGTATTGGGAGTTAGCCAATCCTGTGTTATTATTCCACGTATTGATCTATGTCAATTCTGTGTTATTAATCCAGGTATTGGGATTTAACCAATCCTGTGTTATCATTCCAGGTATTGGGAGTTAGCCAATCCTGTGTTATCATTCCAGGTATTGGGAGTTAGCCAATCCTGTGTTATCATTCCAGGTATTGGGAGTTATCCAATCCTGTGTTATCATTCCAGGTATTGGGAGTTAGCGAATCCTGTGACACTATTCCAGATATTGGAGTTTAACCAATCCTGTGCAGATGTTATTCCAGGTATTAGACTATGCTAATCCTATGCAACTATTCCAGGTATTGAACTATATCAATCCTGTAATGCTAATAGTGATATTTATCACATATATATATCACTTTCCTCATCACTTTCAACTTCCTTAAGTTATCAGCTTATCTTGGATTAAGGTATTTCCCATCTTAATCCTTTCATCCATTAACCTATCACCCTTACCATGAAGTGCATAGGTCACACATAAGAATTGTCCAACTATCTTTAATAATATAGACTCATCTCAAGTTAAAGCATTACTTGCTATAAGCTTGCCTATAATCAACCACATGAAATGTTTCACCTTTATAAGGCCATTCCTTCTATCTCATCATTAGTATTTCCTTATACCCTTATTTAAAATTAGGATTATAATTCATTGTCATATTGCCCAAGATTAGGGCTTTATGCATTATGAATCCACATTAGAGTCTCACATACCTTCACCCTTCTTAGGGCCTCTCATCACAACATAGAATTGGAGCTTCATGTGATGTTAACTCTTAATTAGGGTTTCTCATGGAATCACCCTCAACTAGGGTTTACATGGAGTCAACCTCAATTAGGGTTCACATGATCTCTTTATTAAGGATCATACCCTATTCATCACATGATCAATACTCATGTATGAATTCCTTTCCATCATCCTATCAACTTGATTAGGTTACATCAACCCTTCAATCAAGTATATACAACTATGGTTAACATAGTGTACTAAGACATTGTTCTTATAAGCAATTAGGGTTCATTCCTTAATTGGCACTAATCACTTATGTACTATTAGGGTTTCAACCTTTGTACCTTCATTGATTATCATTACTAATCATCATTGGATCAATGGATGATTCATCATCTCTATTCTCAAGAGATTCAATCACATTGGACCTCCATTACATAAGGTATCCAATTGAATTAGGGTTTTCAATGTTGATTCCTTCAATCATTGAATTCATGGAACCAATCATCAATTGGACCTACCCTCATACTTCAATTGAGTTTAATAGGTCAACCTTCAACTGATTTGACTCTCAATTGACCCTCAATTGATCATCAATTAGGGTTTGATTCAATTGAATTAGGGTTTGGAATCGATGATTCAACAACACTAATCAATGTAAGACTAGTTTCTTTGAAACCATTGAACCATCATCCAAATCGGGTATGACCTGACCCCAAACGGTCTTGAGGTCGTTTGGATGACCTCCAAACGGTCTTGAGACCGTTTTCCCATCATATCACTCAAATCTAAGCAATCCAATTAGGGTTTGGTTCATTGGATTGATCACCAATTCAGCATTACATTGTTTTAACAGCTTGGTACCTTTAGACCTTCAAACACCTAACCATACTCAACCCTAGACCTCCAAACGGTCTTGGGTGACCACCAAACGGTCTTGAGACCGTTTGGATGAGCTCCAAACGGTATTGAGACCGTATGCCCATCCAACCTTTGGACTCTAGTGAAAATTCATCATGGATTGGTCTATCGAGTTGATCAACAAATCAGCACTACATTGCAATATGATTAGTACCTTTGGACCTTCCATTGGTCAACTATACTTGACCCCAGACCTCCAAACGGTCTTGGGGTGATCCCCAAACGGTCTTGAGACCATTTGGATGATTCCCCAAACGGTCTTGAGACCGTTTGGGCTAATCAACCCAAAATCTCAACTTAACTCATTGTGATTTCAGCACTGATTTCAATTAGGGTTTGCCCTAGTAATCAACCTTCAACTCTTAACTCGTTTGGAATTAGTCCATAAAATTTGGTGAGTCATTAATTAACATCATTATGAACAGTAATCGCATACGGTCAACTCTTAGTCAACCATCTTATACGGTCTTGAAACCGTTTTCCCAAACAGGTTAAGTTAATCAGGTTGAAAATCAGCACATAATTCAATTCAATTGCCTAATTGATTGGCCTTCAACTCTCGATTCCTTTGGAGTTAATCCATAAAATTTGGAGGGTTATCAGCCTACCTAATTAGGAACAAAATTCCCAAACAGTCAACGCTTGGTAAACCATCCCAAACGGTCTTGAAACCGTTTGCTCCCAAACAGTTTCAAACCGTTTGCCCTTAAACGGTTTGCTGAAACCGCATAGCCAATCAAATTAAAACGATTTGGAGTAGCTAGCAAAACAGTTTTTCTTGGTAATTTTCTTTGGATAAGCACCTAGGATGATGTCATCATCCCCTTCCTTCGAACAACCAAGAACAGCAACCGTTCTTGATGGAAATTGCAGCAAAGAAACAAGAGTGTATCAAATTGAAGAAATCAATCAACAAAGCATAGAGAATTGATGCAATAGCAATGTTTAAGGGTTTGAGTTATAAAACCCACCTCCAATTGAGCTCCAAAGCTCCAATATCACGAAATTAATGGTGGATGAAGCTCTAGCAACTCCCCCTAGGCTCGTCCTCAAGATTTTGATTGCAAAAGTTGGCTAGGGTTGAAGAGGAGATCGAAATAAGAAGGAATCCATAATTTATTTTCGATTTCCACCATGAAATCATGGAGAACGAAGGTCAAGGGCTTACCCACAGGTTGGGGACGTGCTCCCTGCTCCTCCCTAGCTCCTTGGTCGGTTTTTCAAGCAAGGGGAAGAAGAAAATCCGAAAAAGGACTTGGTTTGGGCTTAGAAATGGCACTTTTATAAGGAAATTGATGAGAGAGAAAATGCCTTATAAAAATCCAATTAATCCCAATAAAGTGGCCACCTCTTCCCCCTCAACTACCTTGGGTACGAGTCACCTTCCTTGCCTTTAATTCTCCTTCATTATCCTCAATTTAAAGAAAAGCAAATTAAGCACCTTAATGCTTATAATATAATATCCCACATGTGAGTGGATATTACTTTTCTTTATAAAAAGGTGAGTGGAATTTCACCTACTTAAGATATTTTCGTTCCTTATCTTGTTAAAGGAACATCCATCCTTATTCAAAATCAACCCAAAACATTTTGGTTGAAAGCCCTTCAATTATTTTTATTCATTTTTTTGCCCTAAATCGAATTAGGGTTTCAAATAGGCATTATTCTTGATTATTTTAATGTCAAGATTCTCTCTCCTACAACTTAATTCAAATGAGGAGTCCCTCTCATTTTATTTGCTATACATGATGCCAAGAAACATTAAGGACCATATTGAAGTGGTAATTTGCATATTGAACCCTAGATTTTGGGTAAATTGCACATTACACCAAAACTAGGTTTTAATGCACAAGGATTGCTTTACAAGCTTAATCTTGGTGTCCAAGCTTGTGGAAACCATACCACTACATAATATTCATTCTTATGATGTCTCAACATCAGAGGAAACATCTTATCATGCAACATTTGCAATTTAACCCCTCAACTTGGGTAATTTTCACTTTATACAAAAATAAGCAAACATTGCTTCAACATTGTTCAAACAGGACCAAAATTGAAACATAGGTTCCTTTTGAGCCTTAATTACTTTTCACAAGATGAGATTAAGCATATAATCATATTTCTTAATCAAAACACCTAGGGTTAAAGAATAACCCAGGTCAGGGATGTTACAGTCATCGTCATCGTCATCATCATCGTCATCGTCATCGTCATCGTCATCGTCATCGTCATCATCATCGTCATCGTCATCGTCATCGTCATCGTCATCGTCATCATCATCATCATCATCATCATCATCATCTTCATCATCATCATCATCATCATCATCATCATCATCATCATCATCATCATCATCATCATCATCATCATCATCATCATCATCATCATCATCATCATCATCATCATCATCATCATCATCATCATCATCATCATCATCATCATCATCATCATCATCATCATCATCATCATCATCATCATCATCATCATCATCATCGTCATCATCATAATTGTCATCATTATCGTCATAGTCATGGTCTTTGTCATTGTCATCATCATCATCATCATCATCATCATCATCATCATCACCATCACCATCACCATCACCATCACCATCACCATCACTGTAGCAACACATCCCACTATCACACAAATAGCGAGATGTTACGCAAAAACGTGCAGAAATCACCATAACCACAGATTACCAAAACACGGGTTAATTAAAACCGATTGCAGAAAATGGATAAACTATGAAACTATTACATCCAAGTCCTCATCTTATAGAAAAAAATAGGTTATATACAAGCCTTGATACGTGTCCATAGCTTAGGAGAGCAGCTATCCTGCCATCACATGAGTTCATCACCTGTTATATATACATAAAGGCCCACATCCGGCCAACAGTAGGATATATAGAGGATCAACAGCCATACATCGTGAAACAATGCCAAAATGTTCCCAAGGACCTGAGAATACAGGGATGACTCTAGACTCTACTACAAAACACCAAAATAGCAGCATATGCATCTCTTGCCTTCTACTACTCTTCTTGCTGCTCAGCCGCAACTTCGCGACCACCACCACGTCTAGCTTGAACACCTGAAAACCAGTGGGGTGAGACAATTGAACATTGTCCCAGCGAGAAACATAGCTGCCCGCTGAAACTATAAAACCAGAAGGGTAAAGAAACAACATTAGATAAATAGTAAAACATATAATAATAATAGTTTATATATATAACAAGGCTACTCGTACCATCATGCTTACCAAGCTATTCACCACTTATCTTTTTATGTAACATGATTGACAAGATAAGGTTTATCAGATCTTATCACATAGCATGAAGAACATATAAGTAACTGCAAGATATAACATAATTAATTACACAAGCAAGACCTCAACCAATGTTCCGTGTTTTGCCTTAAGCAAGAAATACTATTCGGCTAGATTACGTTTTATTATTCCCTGAGGAAGTGAACCGTACCGTTCAAATCCAACCGACGACTGCGAAACCCAAAGCTGGTGCCATACAAGGTCAAATGGAAGAGCCGGACTCCATGACCTTCTCCCTTGTAGTTAGTGTACGAGAACAACACAAGCAGGACCGCAGTCTCATGCTTAAGTGGCCTCAACCATAGGGTCAGCTCCATAGGCTACCCATCCTCTAGCCCGCCTCGGTACAGGTCTCGGCACTAGTATAACTGAGCCACGGGCCTGATCACCGTGCTCTGAGCCATGAACACATTCATGATCCCATATCACATATCCTGAGCCATGGGCCTGCTCACCATGCTCTACACATATCCCGAGTCTGCAACCGTAGCTGCACTCTAATCCTCACTATTTTAGGCTAGGAGAAACCTCGCATATTCAACAATATGCGCTCCAGGTTAACCCGTAGGAGAACCCGTTTCGCCATCACCAGCTCTTGACGATGATTGATCTATGGCCAGGGCAAGCTACATGATATATTCCACTGTTATTAATTAGTATCTTTTATATGGATTGTAAGATTCAACCAAGTTGTATAACATGCAAACTACAACAGGAAATAAACAACCTAAAACTCAAAATTATGCTTTTATTATAATCACATTATCCTGATCCATCACAAGGATCCAACCTCACATGTTATCACTTGTCCTCTTGCCAATCGTCCAGATCCATTTCAAGGATCTTCACATGCCATGGGATCTCAATCCCTCATCATATATTGCCACTGCCTCTCAAGGCTTACACCATCATCATGGGACAAACACATCATACATGTAATCTCATCAACAAGAGTAACTATCACAATAGAGTTACTCAACTTGTACATATACCTCATAGCCCCTTATTATTGGCTATGCATCACCTGCAGGGTTAGTGTACACAATAATCATAGGCTTAACAGAAGACCATGCTATCAATATAGAATGACATTAAAGATTCTATATCAATCATATGTCAACTGACGATCATGTGCATAAGACACATCATTAAGCAAACCATGCTATATGTTTATCATCAACTTACTGTAATTAATCCAGATGATCATGTTCATGTATAAAGATATGGAGTTACATAAGAAAGTGTTACCATAATAATTACCATTAAGTAAAACGACATATGTATGTGGGCAGAACCCTCACTAGAAGCACCAAGAACCCTCACTAAAGGTTGTGTCGGGCAACCTACCCTCACCTATTCCTCATCACAAAACGGCAAACACAAAAGCAACCAGCAACGCTGCGTTACCACCCAGGACAGCCAAGCGTGCAACTAAGCAAAGCCGCGTCGGTGTCACGCACTAGGGGTGTCGAGAACCCAGCCTATCGGGCAACGCCTGCCACTAGATAGGCTATCAGCCGATACAAAGCCAAGGTGACGCCCATCACAGGATGCTCAACAACGCCTATCCCAGGTGCATATTGGGCAAGGGGTTATCCCACAAGAGGTATCGTCCAAGGGTTCATCTCAAACTAACATTACAGACCTAATGTCCAGCCACTCAATCCATGGCCTAACGGCCGTCACAGGGCAAGGAGATAGTGTGACGCCCGTCACAAGAGCAAGGGATATCGCTCACCACAAACATGAACTATCGTCCAAGAGGTTAGGTCAAGAGGGCTGTCGGGCAACACCTCCCCAAACACATAACGACCATGATGCAACTTATACAAGGTCATCATCTACCTCAAGCAAAAGGTATGGAAACCCTAGTAGATCAAGAGGATGGCTCACCTGTCAACTTAAACGAGAGAGGGGTCTTGCACATCTCTTTCCACCAAACGGCCAACACAAGGACAACCCTAGTAAAGATCACCACTAGTACGAAGCTCACCCTTCAAGTCCATGGTGAGAGGAGGGTGTTGCTCAAGCAACTAGAACACAAGCTCACCTCAATCGACTAAGAAAGAGGGGTGTTGCTCATGAAACTAGGAGCTCAAGCTCACTCCTCTAGACCAAGGAGAGAAAGGAGTATTGCCCACCAAGAAACCCTAAACCACAAGGATTGGCCAACATGGATACTAAGCAAGAAACAAAGCTAGCAACATATAAGAACATGAAAGGAGGTATAATAGTTAGGGTTAGGAGTTATGCAACCCTCCTTAAGCAAGCTCCAAGCACCTATCACCACCAAGCTCCAAGGAAGAAGAAGACTCCAAGAGGATCGGCCACCAAGCTTGCTCCTCCAAGGGTGTCATCCACCAAGCTGCCAAGGAGAAGGGTATCGTGCACCAAGGTGGAGAAGGAACCAAGAGACTAAAGGATCCTTAGTAAGAGGAAAAGAACACATATATAGATGGGGTTGGTGGAGAAAACAAAGCAAAGCCAAGCAAGGTGTCGTCCACCTAGGGACACTTGTCCTAGGGCACGAGCCACCACTCTAGCAAGCCCTAAATACATGTCCAAGGTCCTTCCTACATGTAAGCATCATGCACCAAGTGTCCACTAGTGGTGACACAAACGAGGTCAAACTTGGTCAAAGGGTCATGGACGACACACAACCAACACCATGGGCGACACACCTCATGGGAGACACACTCTCCCTTGCCCGATACAAGGCTCAACAAGACAAAGGCAAGGTACCACAAGGCCAAACAAGCTCAACCAAGCCCAAAAGAACTCAAGCAACGAGCCCAAACCTTCCTCCCTACACTAGAGGAAGAAAAGAGAGAGAGGGACACCTCACAAGGTGGCAAACTTGCCCACAAACCCTAAACTTGGGTTAATTGCAAGTAGCACCTCCAACTCTCAACAAAGCACAACCAAACCCTAATCACCACTAAAGGTGATTAGCAAGCACCTAAGCATCAAGGTTAAGCAAAGCAAATAGGGTAAACCCTAAACGAAGGTCAGGGTCCTTACAAGCTAACCCCCTTCAAGGGATTTCGTCCCCGAAATCCGAAGAGAAAAGCGAGGGATACTTCCTCCTCATCTCTTCCTCAAGCTCCCACATTGCTTCCTCAACGCCACGATGATGCCAAAGAACCTTCACAAGAACCAGGTCCTTTCTCTTCAGCTTCTTAATCCTTTTGTCAAGGATCGCCACAGGACCTTCCTTGTAGGTCACATCTTCATCAAGCTCAACTTCAACTGGCTATATTACTGTTCCCGAATCTGGATGGCTTTTCTTCAGCATACTGACATGGAATACTGGATGTAATCTGTGCAATTCTGGAGGCAACTCTAACTAGTAAGCTACTTTGCCAACTCGTTCTATGACTGGGTATGGCCCCATATATCTGGGTGCTAGCTTACCCTTCCGGCCAAACCTTAGCACACCTTTCCACGGAGAGACTTTAAGATATACTTTGTCTCCTACCTGGAACTCCAAAGGTCGTCAACGATTGTCTACGTAAGACTTCTGCCTGTCCTGTGCCACTTTCAACTGTTGCTGTATCACTTTGATCTTTTCTATTATCTGCTGTACTAACTCAGGACCCAAAAGCTGATACTCACCAGACTCATACCAACACAAAGGAGATCTGCACTTCCTTCCATATAAAGCCTCATAAGGAGCCATATCAATGGTCCGCTGATAACTGTTGTTGTAGGCAAACTCTATCAAACTAAGATGTACATCCCAGCTGCCTAATAACTACAAAACACAAGCTCGAAGGAGATCCTCCAAAGTCTGAATAGTCCTCTTAGACTATCCATCTGTCTACGGGTGGAAGGCAATACTGAACCTCAACTGCATCCCCAACACTTTGTGCAACTGTTCCCAGAAATGACTCGTGAACTGAGGACCTCTGTCAGAAACTATCGTTACTGGCACACCGTGCAAACGCACTATCTCATCTACATATACTCGAGCGAGTTTCTCAGCTGTATATGTCATCTTTACTGGTTTGAAATGGGCAGACTTCGTCAATCTGTCCACTACTACCCAAATGGAATCATGATTCCTAGTTATCCTGGGCAGACCAACTACGAAATCCATGGTTATATGATCCCATTTCCACTATGGTATCGACAAAGGTTGCAATGTACCTGTCGGCTTCTAATGTTCAGCCTTCACTTGTTGACATACCACACATCTTGCCATGAACTCAGCTACATCTTTCTTCAAGCCGGGCCACCAATACAAGTCCTTAAGATTATGATACATCTTGGTGACACCTGGATGCATAGCATACATCGACGTGTGTGCTTTCTCAAGCACTAACTTCCTCAGATCATCATCATCTGGAACCACCATCCTATCACGATAACAAACTAGCCCATCCTCGGACTCATGGAACCCATCACGCTTTTCGCTACCGAACTCTGATTTGATCAACTGTACTGCATCATCTGTCTACTGTACATCTTTAATATGCTGTCTCAGCATAGGCTTGACTTGCATCTGTGCCAAAAGTCCAGCTAATAAGGAAACTTCCATCTGCACATTCATCTGTCGCAAGGAAACAAACATATCCCGTCTATGGCATACTAGGGAACTCAATTGTGCCTTCTTCGAAGAAAGAGAAGAAGACTTTCGGCTAAGCGCATCAGCTACCACATTTGCCTTACCAGGATGATACTCGATAGTGCAGTCGTAATCATTGATTAACTCCATCCATCGATGTTGTCGCATGTTCAACTCATGCTGTGAAAAGATGTACTTCAGATTCTTATGATCCGTAAAGATCTGACACTCTTCCCCATACATATAGTGTCTCCAAATCTTTAACGCATGAACCACTACTTCCAACTCCAAATCATGAGTCGGATAGTTCTCTTCGTGTTTCTTAAGCTGTCACAAAGCAAAAGAAACCACATGGTCTTCCTGCATCAACACACAACCCAAACCTTTCTTGGAAGCATCACAGAAAACAACATAGCCTTTCCCAGGCTCTGGCAAGATTAATACTGGAGCACTGGTCAGCTTCTCCTTCAAACTCTGGAAAGCTTGCTGGCATCGATCATTCTAGACAAAAGGTACATCCTTCCTGGTCAACTTTGTCATTGGCAACACAATCGTATTGAAGTCCTTGATAAACCTCCAGTAGTATCCTGCTAAACCCAGGAAACTACAAACTTCTGTCGACGTCTTTGGTTGTTCCCATTCTACAACAGACTCCACTTTCCTCGGGTCCACTTTAACTCCTTCTGCAGATATCACATGACCCAAGAAAGTCACTTCTTTCAACCAGAACTCACACTTACTAAACTTGGCATACAGCTGATGTTGGTGAAGAAGAGTCAACGCTTGTCGAAGATGTTGCTCATGCTCTTGCCTATCCCGACTATAGATCAAGATGTCATCTATAAAGACTACAAAAAACTGATCCAGAAACGGACGGAACACTCTGTTCATCAAATCCATGAAAGAAATAGGTGCATTGGTTAGCCCGAACATCATAACCACGAACTCGAAGTGACCATACCTCATCCTGAAAGATGACTTTGGTATGTCATCTGCCTTAATCCTCAACTGATGATATCCGGGTCATAGATCGATCTTTGAAAACACTGTCGCACCACGTAACTGATCGAACAGATCATCTATCCTCGGCAATGGGTACTTGTTCTTGATCATGACCTTATTCAACTGTCGGTAATCTATACATAACCGCATCGACCCGTCCTTCTTCTTGATGAACAACACTGGAGCACCCCAAGGCGACGTACTCGGTCGGATGAAACCTTTTTCCAACAACTCTCGCAACTTCTTCTTAAGCTCAGCCATCTCTATGGGAGCCATTCTATACGGTGTCTGTGCAACTGGCTGGGTTCTTGGGACCAGATTGATCTCGAAATCAATCTCTCGGGGTGGAGGAACACCAGGAAACTCATCAGGAAATACATCAACAAACTCTTGGACAACTGACACCTCCTCAAGACTAGGACCTTTCGCGTTGGTAGCCACAACGGTATATACCATGTGAGCTAAGAACGCCTCACACCCTTGTCGTAGCAACTTCTCTACCACCATAGCTGATACTAGACGCGTCATAAGAATCTTCCTATCTCCCTGGAAGATCCACTTCTCTCCCGCATCATCAAACACAGCTTGCTTGGAACCATTCCAAGTCAACCTTATACTTCTCTAAGGTATCCATCCCAAGGATGACATCGAAACCGTGCATATCAAGTGGTATAAGATCCACTTGGATGCTGTGTCCCGAAAAAGACAAGACACAAGATGGAAACTCTTCTCAAAGCATAGAGGAACCATCAAGAGGGGTTTCTAACAATAGGCTATCCTTCTTACAGCTAATAGGTAAATGACAATTTTCAAGCATACTATAGGCGATAAAAGAGTGCGTAGCACCCGGGTCAACCAGAACAGATATAAAGCAAGAAGAAGACATATCAGAATGAAATAACTCCATCTGACTTGCCACCACTCGCAGGTTGACTATCGCCTCCGGCTGATTCATAGCATAGAATCGAGTCGTTGCTTGATGTCCACGTCCTCTACTTCCTTGAGCAGACGATCTAGCTTGTGACGCTTGGCCGCGTCCTCAATCTCTACTACCACTGGGCTGTTGCCTATCTAATCCTTGTTGATTCTGCCTCGGCTGCTGTGTCACTTCATCATCTCTGTTCGAAAATGTGACTTGAGATGCCCAGTCTGACCACAAAGATAGCATACCCTATCTTCAAACCGTAGCCTAGATGGCCCTATCACTGCGACTGAAGCTGTACTATGTGCCTTAGACGGCGAAGAAACATAACCTCTTCCCTTACTCGGAGACCACTGTGAAGGTACACTGGAACCTCTCATCACAAAAGGTTTTGAAAACCTTGGCTTCTTGAAGCCACCAAACCTCTGTCCTTGAAACTGAGCATGCCTCTTCTTAGACATGAATTCTCTTTTCTCCCTTATTGATCGTTCAATCCTCCGGACAGATTCCACGAACGTAGCGAACCGCTCTCGATTCTCCAACACAGACACAGGTGTTGTCATCTCAGAACTTAAACCTTTCTCAAAACGTCTAATCCGCTCCTCTTCTGTTGCTTCCATATGAGGACAAAACCTCAGCAGATCCATAAACTTAGCCTCATACTCGGTGATGTTCATCATTCCTTGTCGCAAACGCTCAAACTGACTGATCTTCTCATCCAGATACATCTTCGAAAAGTATCTGTTGACGAACTCGCACCGGAAAACTTCCCAACCGATCACCTCACCAGGTCGCTTCTCCTCCTTGATGGTCCACCAGTGACCAGCACTACCCTTCAGAAGGTAGACAGCGTGCTTTACTTTGTCTGCTTTGGGGATGTCGAGGATCCGGAAAGCCTTCTCAAGACTTGTCAGCCACAGATCTGCATCCGGTGGATTAGCCGTCCCAACATAATCTGAAGCTCCAACTCAGAGAAGCCGCTCAAAGGTCTTCCCAATACCCGATGTTTCACCATGGGGAGCCTGTGCTCTCGGCGAAGGCACTGGCAATCTTTCAACCATGAGATTCATCATAGCCATCATCTGCCCCATAAGCTGTTGATAGGCAGGATGTTCAAGAATGGCTTGGTCAGGTTGGGGGACCTTAGGCACCCGATCTCCATGTGCCTATCCTTCAGCTAAAACAACATCACTGTTCTCAGCAGAGTGTTGTTCATGGTTTCCAGACATCTTGACTTTTCTTCCACTGAGGGCAGAAGACGATCGTAAGAAAATCTGGACAACTCACAAGAACATACGACCTAGTCCTAAATCCCTATAGACTCAGCGAACCTAAAGCTCTGATACCAAAACTTGTGGCAACACATCCCACTATCACACAGATATCGAGGTGTTACGCGAAAATGTGCAGAAATCACCATAACCACAGATTACCAAAACACGGGTTAATTAAAACCGATTGCAGAAAATGGATAAACTATGAAACTATTACATCCAGGTCCTCATCCTGCAGAAAAAAACAGGTTATATACAAGCCTTGATACGTGTCCACAGCTTAGGAGAGCAGTTGTCCTGCCATCACATGAGTTCATCACCTGTTATATATACATAAAGGCCCACATCCGGCCAGCAGCAGGATATACAGAGGATCAACAGCCATACATCGTGAAACAACACCAAAACTCTCCCAAGGACCTGAGAGTATAGGGATGACTCTAGACTCTACTACAAAACACCAAAACAGCAGCATATCCATCTCTTGCCTTCTAGTGCTCTTCTTGCTGCTCGGCCGCAACTTAGTGACCACCACCACGTCTAGCTCGAACACCTGAAAACCAGCGGGGTGAGAATATTGAACATTGTCCCAGCGAGAAACATAGCTCCACGCCGAAACTATAAAACCAGAAGGGTAAAGCAATAGCAGTAGATAAATAGTAAAATGTAGAATAATAATAGTTTATATATATAACAAGGCTACTCGTACCATCATGCTTACCAAGCTGTTCACCACTTATCTTTTTATGTAACATGATTGACAAGATAAGGTTTATCAAATCTTATCACATAACATGAAGAACATATAAGTAACTGCAAGATATAACAAAATTAATTACACAAGCAAGGCCTCAACCAATTTTCCGTGTTTTGCCTTAAGCAAGAAATACTATTCGGCTAGATTACGTTTTATTATTCCCTGAGGAAGTGAACCGTACCGTTCAAATCCAACTGATGACTACGAAACCCAAAGCCGGTGCCATACAAGGTCAAATGGAAGAGCCGGACTCCACGACCTTCCCCCTCATAGTCAGTGTACGAGAACAACACAAGTAGGACCGCAGTCTCATGCTTAAGTGGCCTCAACCACAGGGTCAGCTCCATAGGCTACCCATCCTCTAGCCCGCCTCGGTACAGGTCTCGGCACTAGTATAACTGAGCCACGGGCCTGATCACCGTGCTCTGAGCCATGAATGCATTCATGCTCCAATATCACATATCCTGAGCCATGGGCATGTTCACCATGCTCTACACATATCCCGAGTCTGCAATCGTAGCTGCACTCTAATCCTCACTATTTTAGGCTAGGAGAAACCTCACATATTCAACAATATGCGCTCCGGGTTAACCCGCAGGAGAACCCGTTTCACCATCACCAGCTCCTGTCGATGATGGATCTATGACCAGGGCAAGCTACATTATATATTTCACTGTGATTAATTAGTATCTTTTATATGGATTGTAAGATTCAACCAAGTTGTATAACATGCAAACTACAATAGGAAATGAACAACCTAAAACTCAACATTATGCTTTTATTATAATCACATTATCCAGATCCATCACAAGGATCCAACCTCACATGTTATCACTTGGCCTCTTACCAATCATCCAAATCCATTTCAAGGATCTTCACAAGCCATGGGATCTCAATCCCTCATCATATATTGCCACTGCCTCTCAAGGATTACACCATCATCATGGGACAAACACATCATACACGTAATCTCATCAACAAGAGTAAATATTATAGCAGAGTTACTCAACCTGTACATATACCTCATAGCCCCTTATTATTGGCTATGCATCACCTGCAGGGTTAGTGTACACAATAATCATAGGCTTAATAGAAGACCATGCTATCAATATATAGTGACATTAAAGATTATATATCAATCATATGTCAACTGATGATCATGTGCATAAGACACATCATTAAGCAAACCATGCTATATGTTTATCATCAAATTACTGTAATTAATCCAGATGATCATGTTCATGTATAAAGATATGGAGTTACATAAGAAAGTGTTACCATAATAATTACCATTAAGTAAAACGACATATGTATGTGGGCAGAACCCTCACTAGAAGCACCAAGAACCCTCACTAAAGGCTGTGTCGGGCAACCTACCCTCACCTATTGCTCATCACAAAATGGCCGACACAAAAGCAACCAGCAATGCTGCGTTACCACCAGGACAGCCAAGCGTGCAGCTAAGCAACACCGCGTCGGTGTCGCGCACTAGGGGTGTTGGGCATCCAGCCTATCGGGCAACACCTGTCACTAGATAGGCTATCGGCCGAGACAAAGCCAAGGTGACGCCCATCACAGGCTGCTCAGCAAAGCCTATCCCAGGTGCATATCGGGCAAGGGGTTATCCCACAAGAGGTATCGTCCAAGGGTTCATCTCAAACTAACATTACAGACCTAATGTCCAGCCATACAAGTCATGGCCTAACGGCCGTCACAGGGCAAGGAGATAGTGTGACGCCCGTCACAAGAGCAAGGGATATCGCCTGCCACAAACATGGCCTATCGTCCAAGAGGTTAGGTCAAGAGGGCTGTCGGGAAGCACCTCCCCAAACACATAACGACCATGATGCAACTTATACAAGGTCATCATCTACCTCAAGCACAAGGCATGGAAACCCTAGTAGATCAAGAGGACAGCTCACCTCTCAACTTAAACAAGAGAGGGGTCTTGCACATCTCTTGCCACCAAACGGCCAACACAAGGACAACCCTAGCAAAGATCACCACTAGTACGAAGCTCACCCTTCAAGTCCATTGTGAGAGGAGGGTGTTGCTCAAGCAACTAGAACACACGCTCACCTCAATCGACTAAGAAAGAGGGGTGTTGCTCATGAAACTAGGAGCTCAAGCTCACTCCTCTAAACCAAGGAGAGAAAGGAGTATTGCCCACCAAGAAACCCTAAACCACAAGGATCGGCCAAAATGGATACTAAGCAAGAAACAAAGCTAGCAACATATAAGAACATCAAAGGAGGTAGAATAGTTAGGGTTACGAGTTATGCAACCCGCCTTAAGCAAGCTCCAAGAACCTAGCACCACCAAGCTCCAAGGAAGAAGAAGACTCCAAGAGGATCGGCCACCAAGCTTGCTCCTCCAAGGGTGTCGTCCACTAAGATGCCAAGGAGAAGGGTATCGTGCACCAAGGTGGAGAAGGAACCAAGAGACTAAAGGATCCTTAGTAAGAGGAAAAGAACACATATATATGGGGTTGGTGGAGAAAACAAAGCAAAGCCAAGCAAGGTGTCGTCCACCTAGGGATACTTGTCCTAGGGCACGAGCCACCACTCTAGCAAGCCCTAAACACATGTCCAAGGTCCTTGCTACATGTAAGCATCATGCACCAAGTGTCCACTAGTGGTGACACAAACGAGGTCAAACTTGGTCAAAGGGTCATGGACGACACACAACCAGCACCATGGGCGACACACCTTATGGGTGACACACCCCATGGGTGACACACTCTCCCTTGCCCGATACAAGGCTCAACAAGAAAAAGGCAAGGTACCACAAGGCCAAACAAGCTCAACCAAGCCCAAAAGAACTCAAGCAATGAGCCCAAACCTTCCTCCCTACACTAGAGGAAGCAAAGAGAGAGAGGGACACCTAACAAGGTGGCAAACTTGCCCACAAACCCTAAACTTGGGTTAATTGCAAGTAGCACCTCCAACTCTCAACAAAGAACAACCAAACCCTAATCACCACTAAAGGTGATTAGCAAGCACCAAAGCATCAAGGTTAAGCAAAGCAAATAGGGTAAACCCTAAACGAAGGTCAGGGTCCTTACAATCAGCATCACCATAACCATCACCAATACCATCACCATCATAATCATCATCATCATTGTGACATCCCAAAATTTTCTAAAACTTAATCTGATGTGTGACGTCCAAATTTAAACCTCACCTCACCGAGCATCCCAATTTAAACACCACACACTAGGCTAAGAAGAAGAAAAATCAGAGGAAGTCAGAAGGAAACAATAGTAGCACATGTACATGAACAATAATAAAACCATACAACACATGTTCACTAATCAACATATAATTACAAAACAAATTGTCACAACATTTGATATTACATATTAAACAACAACTTTTACATATACATGTACTACCATAAAACAACATGATCTTAAGGCAATAGGTCCACCTTTACATCAGCTCACCACACAACTCTGAACTAACGTGAATCTTCAAGAGAACATGTCTACAACCTAGACAAGAGATTACATGTGGTACACATCAGCACAATATTAAAGAATATTGTACTGAGTACACCTACATGTCTTTTTTATATAACTCTCATTACTAAGCTTGGAAATAAGATAAAAAAATACTTGGCAGTTATAAAGAAATATAAGAAAAAACATATACTTGCACAAAGATGTTCATTAATAAAAGAGAACACATATTTTAGCTACATTTTCCATTATATGCTCGTGCATTTGCCTACTAATGGGATAGATGCATTTAGGCCTTATGATCTACTTACCAAAGAGATATATCATTATACATGTGATCTGCTTGCCAAAGAGATAGATCACTCACTGGCACTATGCTTACCAAAGAGATATAGTGCTTTGATATAATGGAACATATATATTATCTTACATGTATTCATAGCAATAAGTATGGAAATCAAGCAAGATATCATAGAAGAACAATCATTTCATCCAATATCATATGCTAATTTTTTACTACACATATAATGTAAGTATACTGTATAATAAGCCAAGTAAGAGGTAAAGGCATACCTTGGTCACAAATATCTAATCACATTCATGATGCCTGCTATATCCTTATCAAACTTGATTAATATAAGATCATATACTATCATTAGATTCTCCATCATCCTATACTTCATCTAAACCCTAAATATGATTCATTAGGGTTTGCTTAGTTCATTAGGATATGTGTATCATTACTTGTCTTGTCTTCTTAGAATTAGGTTACTGTATAATGTTAGTGGTCTTGGATTCCAAGTTAAGATACATAATTTGATTATTTGATTACATTCAATTTTTGTGTATATATTAACACTAGGTTACATGCATTAATCTTGTTAGGGTTTCCCATCATTTTTGGATCATTTAACATGCAACATTATTTATATCCATAATTATGATCTCATAATTATATTTGAGGTTGCATATACTAATATGAACTTACTCTATAATTTCTAGGGTTTCTTGAGCATATTTGTATTTATTTCACATTAATTATAGTTATTAGACCTAATTAGCCACATTAAGTAAATTACATGATTTTGTGCACCAACATTGCAATCACTGACCTTAAATGCATTATAAACATGATTATGGATTCACTGACATTTTATCAAAATTTTAGGCCATAGTTTGATATTTATTACTCATGAAACAAGAATAATACATCTTGCATGATATCATTGTGATTTAAGCATAAAAATACTGATATGATGGTTCCATGTTGTTCTACTCAATTTTCTAAACTTTTTGGTACCTTGTTTGTAATTGTTTGATAAGTGGGCTATTTTGTACAAATTATACAAGATCTGAGCGTTTTTTGAGATTTTTACCTTTTTTGACCAATAGAGTGTCGCCACGTGGCTCCAAGGCTTGCAGCTCATGCCTCTTGGGCTCAAGTTGAGCCAGTGGTGTACTAGATCTGGTTCAGCACGAATGGACTGGGCCAGTTAGTTCTCAACGTTTGGACCCAATTCATCTTGGTCTGCCTCAGTTCTTGGGTTGAACCACCCTCTCCTCTTTCTGGTTCCATGCGATTCTGATGCCCTTGGTGGGCGTCGTTCTCTACCCGAGACTACGTGTGCCCCTTTGTGTCACCGTCGATTATCTCTCCATCATATAGTCAGTCGCTAGCATCCTCGTCACCACAACTCTCTGCTAGCCTATTCCTCTATGCTTACTTTTGTCTCCCCATGACCTCACGTGTGCCTGTGTCTCTTTTCTACAGGCTGCTGCCCTAAGGGACGACTCTGACAAGGAATAGCAGAAGTTGATCTCTTCCTGGTCTACTTCAAACCATCTCAAACCACCATCAAAATATCCTTTGCACCTTCCCTTTCAATTCTGGATCCTCAAGGATCATCGATGACTACTAGAACTAGAGCTCAGTGGAGCTCCGCTGCTTTTGCTACTACAATGGGGAAGAAATGGGAAAACCCTACCGGTCCCTACTAGCTCAAAGATAGGGACTCGAGATGCTTCGTAAAGTTCCTTCAACTTCATAAGGCATAAAACTCGATAGAGGAAGAAGTCGAGCCCTCCCTATCCCTTCTTTTCTGTACCGAACTTCAATCTGTCAACCTTCTTCCACTAGTGAAGTTGGTTTCGACCACCACTCATAGCATCACAACAACTGAAGATAGCATTTGGGTTTGATTCTGTTAAACTCCAACTACATTTTCATATCTTCTTTTCCTATGAACTCATCCTTTTTGCTCCACTCTACTTCTTGGTTTTAGGTGCTACCATGGTGTAGGAGCTATGAGGGGTGGCTCTGACATCTTTATACTTGTTTCCATTCACGCCCCATGATCTTGATGAGTGGTGACAGGGAAAGTCGGGGCAATAACTGCTCCCTCACCTTGCTCTAACTGCTAGGTTGAAGACAATATTCATGGGCGTCAGATCTTACCCATTGTACAGTCCACATGGTGCCACATAGTGAATCTGTGTTTCCTCGGGCCTTAAGAGCGTGACACCACATTATATCAAGTCTTAAGATAAATAATTAATAGACCTAGTTCCAAAGTCATCAATGCATGCATTATTACACTAATTTCAAACAATGATATCTCCTTCTAGGAACCTCAAAACTTTTTGAAAATTTAACCATATCTTTTTCATCATGATAACTATATTCCATTATATTTTGGTTCCAAGAATCAATTGTTTGATTAGTCATTAAAATATCTCAAAAAAACATAAGATTAGGGATCTTAACCATTATATGAACATCAATTGACATCAAACTTTATGAAAACATTTGAAGCTCTCAATATAACTCAAACAAATGAATTCACTTATGTTATTGTCCAAGGACTCCAAAGGCTCACTCTATCACATCCTATACACCTTGTAGAAATTTCATCCTCGAAATAAGCTAAAATCTAGTCCATCACATCATATACATCTTAAAAGAAATTTCATCCTCAAAATTAATCCATACTCATACTCCAAGGGAAAAACCAAAAGATCTCAATTCACATGTACGGATCCACTTTAAGTGTAACATATCCACCAACAAAAGCTGCATAACTATATCTATATCTTTCTAGGAGATTCTAAAAGAATCTAGGGTTAACCACCCCTGGTTAAGACATGACATATCTCATATGTTAGGGATGCATCCTTATCTTTACACATACATTAGGGTTCCCGCATCATAGTACCATGTTCTAAAGGAGTTAACTAGAGTTAGCTCATTATATCAAGGTGTCATCAATATTTTATTGAGCTAATCGTTAGAACATGTTCAACATTGACATATACCTTTTAGGAGGGAGTTAACTAACGTTAACCCATTATATCAATCTATATCGTATCAAGGTGTCATAGTCGTTATGTTGTGCTAACTGTCAAATTGTCTTTTTCATCTTTATTAAGCACTAAGTTTATCATTGTTTGCCATATATGATTAAAATGATCTCATTTCACTTTCATGTTAAGTTACAAGTTTATTAGTGAATTCATCAATAGATTCACCAACCATATTATGTCATTATGATCCACGTAACGTGTATCATTCATATGATCTTGATTCATTTCTCATAATAAATTACAACATTTTCTAATGATTTCATCACAAGATTAGCCAACAATTTCACACTATCATCATTATTCATGTAAATGGTTAACCATTTATGCATTTATATCTATTAAACCATTTCTAGGTTTCCATTATATCATTATCCAACTATTCACATTATCATACTTCATACATATGGCTAGCCAACTAATAGATAGCTATGCCAAAACATCACTAAAGCTATGCCAAAACATCACTAATAGAGAGCTATGCCAAAACATCACATTATGTCCTCATACATTACATCTTGAGATAGACCCTAAACACATATATTATCGCATGGTTGTGTTACATGAACTTATACAAGAGGCTTGTCAAACCTCTATCATCACTTTATGTAACGTCCTTGGATTATGCCGTCTCGAGACTTTGGAGGCCCGAGAGGACAAATCCAAAATTGTTAGACAATTGTTTCAGAGTGCGTTGCGGAAGAAATTTGTGCATACATGAACATACAAATATAGACATACACCATAAAAATTTGTCAACATTCAACTTGTATATTTACAACATGAATTGTTACAACTTACATTTACACATTGAAAGAAGATTTACAAGTATTACATATGAACATGTATGCTAACAAGATTTTAACACAATAGGTACAACCTGGACAACTACTCACTTCCCATCTTTCATCCCACGCTAGCTCTGAACCTAAAACATACGTGAAACAATCAATCAACACACAAGGTGTTGTGTACGTGGGTAGAAAGATACATACTAATATACTTGCATAATTGAAATAACTTGAGAAAGAAAGAGTAAAAGAAAACATTGTTTAAAATGATAATCAGAGAAGCACATATTTTTAGATGTCTTTTGATGTGTTTGTACTACTAAGTAGTGTCACACTTCATTTTTCCCTGCCCCTTGGGCTATGGGGACCGAGTGCCAACCTTATATTTAGAGGAGAGAGACGAGATGTCACACTTCATTTTTCCCTGCCCCTTGGGCTATGGGGACCGAGTGGCTACCTTATATTTAGAGTAAGAGAGAGAGGATTGAGAGAGAAAGAGAGCATATATCCACTTCGTAGCTATAAACCATCTATATCTTTTTACTGTTCTTATTGACATTGCAAAGATACTATAATCATAGTACATCCAAGCAATATTCTCAAATAAAGACAAGTAATATATCATAGCTATTGCACACAAGAAAACTAGTCATATACTTAGATAAAGCCCACATACCTAAGTTCAGAGATTCCTAATAATTCTTGATCATCTAGATATCTGGTCGTCACCTTATTAATAACATTTAATCATCATTAATACAATGTTCACCATTATTAATGATATTTAGGTCCAAATTAGGGTTTTGACCAAACCTAGGTTTTACTAACTTAGAACATACTTATGATATTTTTCTACTGATCAGGAGGTCATCATAGGGGTCTGGTCCAAATTTCATATTTTTTTGATGATTGGTATATCTTCTAGAATTAATATGAGGTTTAAAGTATCTAATTATGCATTAATGCACAAAGAGCTAATATTCTGAAATTGTAACTTGATCAGAGTTCATATTTGGTCTCTAAACGATATTATGGCTCATAAAGAATCTTCTCATATTTAATTTCCACGACATTCTAACTATACCAATATTATAATCTCAAAAAGAAGCATTATCATCTAAATAAAATATCATCAATAGTTGTGCTTTAAAAGCCTAATCTAAGGATCCAGTAATGTAGATAACATTTTTCTGAGTCTAGGGATATTTTTGGGGCATTTATAGGCCAAGGGATCTATTTATAAGGCATTTTCTAGATATTATGAGTATTTTACCTTGCCATTTCCTGAGGTGGCCACAGTTGATTGGTCCATGTTGGCAGGACTAGCTCCACAACTCACGTCCCTAGAACAGTTTGGTTAGGATCTGACCAGTTTATTTGATAGCCTGACACAGTTCGTCTGAATTGGGTATTGGACCAGTCTGGCTGCCCCTTCACGTTCTCAGGCCAGTCGAGATCGCCATCTCCGTAGGGACGATCGGAGTCGCCAGTGCTACCGCTGTGTGAGAACTCTGTCATCTGCAAGTGTGTCACTATCATGAAGTCTAGATCCATTGTGATGGGGGTACCGAGCACAGACCTCCAGAAGAAGATTTGATCCTCGCTCCTCCTTGAGTTTCTTCCTCCTTTAACCTCTGTAATGAATTCCTCCGTAGTACCAAACCAAGGTGGGTGATTTAGTAGAGTCTAGGCCTCCACAGTCATGGATGAGGCTTGTTCCAGGTCCTACGACAAAGGAAGCATCAACAATGGTGGTGTGATGGGTCTCCACATCCTATCTTCAATTGCCTTTCATCTGCCATTCCTGCAAGCCCAGACACTGCCGCAAGGAAAGAGCTCACGGTGAGTTCTAAGGATTGATTCTTCACCCCTTTTGTCACCCAAATCTCATAGTTTCCTATAATCATCATCCAGGAGGCATTGCAGCCTCCAAATTTCCCTTGTAGAACAGTGTCACGATGCCAGCTCCAGGTCTGGCGAGCTCTATAGTCCATGACTAGCCCTACCATCGACAAATGAAGCCCCTCATAGATTCTTGGTGGGTAGAGGCATTGTTGAGGGGGGCATAGTGGGGACAACGGCAGACTCATCCCTACGGTCGTCATCCTTCTCCCTCGACGGCTGGCTGGCAACAATGGAAACTACTGTGGTTCCAGATTGAACATGTCGAGTGGATTGGGTAGTAAGGAGGATGGTTTCTCCCTCACGCCCATGTCTCTTCTAAACCCTCCTCCCTCTACTTCTTCTTCCACTCAACCCCTACGTTCTGTTAACCATTTATGCATTGATATCTATTAAACCATTTCTAGGTTTCCATTATATCATTATCCAACTATTCACATTATCATACTTCATACATATGGCTAGCCAACTAATAGAGAGCTATGCCAAAACATCACTAGAGCTATGCCAAAACATCACTAATAGAGAGCTATGCCAAAACATCACATTATTTCCTCATACATTACATCTTGAGATAGACCCTAAACACATATATTATCTCATGGTTGTGCTAATTGAACTTATACAAGAGGCTTGTCAAACCTCTATCATCACTTTATCTAGTCTAGTGGAGGTTCTCCTAACCCTTATCCTAAGGGTAATGTCATGCTTAGTCTCTCTCAGCTAACTCAAGTCAATGAGTATCTCATATGTATATACTTTATGTTTCTCTCTTAGTCTAGGGTTCTTGGATTACCTCATTGACACTAGTGATAGCTTTACAAGCTCTAGCCACATAATCACAAATCAAACCACGATATGATATACTCTTCATAGGTCTCTATCCATGAGTTATTCTTACCCAACTCTCTCTCTTACATATTCCACTAGAGTCCTATGCGGGAAACCACCAACCCAAACATGAGGCTTCACAGAAATTAAGACATAGTTACCTCCTCTAGGGTCATGGGACTCTGTTTCCCTCACCTAGATGGTAGGTTCTCATACTCATATTCACATATACAAAAATAACCAACCTCTCTTTGTCTCTAGGGTTTGGTCCTCCCAAGAACATCTAGGGTTCAACAAGACTATAAGAATCATGCATAAAGCAACTCAACTCAATCATTTAGGAGTATTCTAGTTTTGAACATATCACATCACATATTTCTCATCATTCTCATATCTTAGTTTAGGTTCTCTGTCCTTCTCCCAATGGGTCTCACCCTCTATAGGCGCAACCCTAAAACTTGTCCTAACACTAGAGGTCCTGTTGGTATGTATGCCCTAAGAGCCAATCATGGGATGATTGATGGGATATATTGAGATTGATTTGATAAACATCAAATGCAAGCTTCCAATTCTTTCTAGTTCAGTCATATGAGATAGTGATAGAACAAATTGAATGTCTAGAGAATGACAATACTCAATGATGTATGCCTTTAGGTTCAGGACCTGAACGATGAGATCATATAGATGCTAAGAGTTTGTACATTCTTGTTATGTCCCTAGTCGTATGTCATTGTGGAAGGTAGATAGACAACAATGACACACAAGACTAGATTGTGGTGTTGGTTGATGACATAATCTCATTAGTCATGATATAGAGATATCAAACCAAACACATAGGTACTTATTAGAGAACAAGTGTACCAGATAGATCCACCGTGAGTTTGACACATGGAACCATGACATGGTAGTCACAGTTAGTACTCACAATAATGGTGGTGAATGTGATTCTTTGACCTGAAATCACTACACTTAACACATGTCGTTGGGCACACTTTGACATCATCAAACACAGTCCTGAAACATGGGTTGTTATAAAGGTGATGATTGGGTGGCTTTGACACATGGGGCTTTTGAGGGGTGAGTGATAGATATGGGATTTGTCCCTCCTGAGGGAGTTTGATATCCATGGCCCCTTGATGAGTAGGATTGAGAAAGGCGTGCATGCATGTGTGAATCAGTATGTGATATTGATGTCATACATATCTCTTCGAATCTACTCTGAGATCAAGAAAGTGAATGAATGTTGACAGGATGACTGTTCCATGCCTCGAGTTCATTCGGGATATCAGTGACAAAGGAATTATACATTCACTGTAACACCATTCACGGATTGTAGGATTGAAAGTTGTTCTCCAACTTTCTATTTCACTTGGGTAGCACTGATGTGTGACTAGGCATCGCTCTTTGCTTGTGAAGTCATAAGTGTTATGGACTTTCACTGCCACCGTGAAAAGGACCTGCAGGGCCACACACATAGGATTTAACCTGGAAGAGGAGCTTTGTCCGCAAACAATGTTAGATTGATTACAAAAGGAGTTTAGTAGTTCAATTAAACACTCAATCAATTGATAGTTCAGTGTCATAATGTTCAAGGTGTTGGACTGATTGATTAGAGTATCAGATTGATTGAAATTGCAATTGACTGTTTCTGCACAATCTGTACTCCCAACCGATCGACTCATGTGATGAACCGATCGGCTGAGCTTGGTGAACCGATCGGCTCAGGTGGTGAGTGGATCGGCTCATGGACAGGGTGAAACAATCACTTCAAATGTTGTAATGATCGATTCAATGGTCCAACCGAGCAAGTTGGGAATGTAGGATTGGTGAGAAATTTCTTTTCGTTTCACTTGCCCAATTTGATTGGAACAAGGATTGGTATTTGGTACCAATTTGAAACAAAAGAGGAAAAGTCAATCGAGAACTGACCAGGACCACAAACTGACATGTTCAGAAGTGAACCGACCATTTCATGGGTCCCAACCGATCGGTTGAGGTGTCAACTGACCGGCTCAGGTCCCCAACCGACCATTTCAGAAATGAAACGACCGGTTCAGGTTGCATAGTTGGTTGTTTTTGTGGAAAATCTCAAACCCTTCTACTCCTGCTTTAGTCCCACATTTCCCGAGATAGAGAACCCTGTCCCATGACCCTCCTATATATAGGGGTATTGGGGTCTTCTCAAAGTACAACTCAGTGCAACCAGTTGCTCTGTAAAGTTGTCGTTCTCTCTGGTTTTGGTAACCGAGAGAGCCCGAGCAAGTGCTACCTGATAAGGGAGGCACAACAAGGGAAAGACAACTGCAAAAAGCGACTGGTGGCAGGAGAGTGTGTCAGTGACTAGTATGTTAACAGGAGGGTGTGACTCCTTCCAATTCCTTGTGAGATATGGAGATTGGAGTTCCAGGTGGTCCGTGTGGACTACTTCAGAGGCGGGAGATTTCTGCCGCTTGGAGGACAGCTGTCAATCCTGACAGTCCCGGTGAGACCAGTAGTCATCAGTCCCGGTGTGACCAGGAGCTGCACAAACACCGTCCAAGATCGGAGGTTAAGACCGTGCAAGCCGTGAGGTATTGTCTCTGAGCAAGCCTCGGGACAAGGTATGATTCCACAAATCATCCCTTCCTATTGTATAGACGTTGACACATTTCCTTGCTCTGGGTTTGGGGAGGAGAATTTTTTTGTTTTTGCTGCCTTCTCTGCCTCTCCTAAAACCCAACAGTGGTATCAGAGCCACGTCAACTGCTCTATACTTTAGGATTATCTATGTGATCGATTTTGGTTTGTCACCTTTATTTATTGCATACGATGCGAATAAAATTGTCTTTATGCATGTGCAATCCTAAATCCACAAATTCCAATATACATATATGATATGTAATATTAATGCACTCGATACACGTCACCCTTAAACGAGTTTTGTTGTGGATGTATAGCGTGGTTATGGCCAATAAACCCTATCTATGTATGGTTGTATGTGGTTGCTTGCATCTCGGTCTGCGCACCAATCTTCCTTCTCCTATTCCTGATGTAACTCAAAATAATTCAAGATTTCTTTCCTACCTTTGATCCCCTCGAATGTAACTCGAGGTTTCTCTTTTTACAATGTAAAATAGGATAGAATTTTATTTCCTGTTATGTCAAAGAATGGAGGACATCTTGACGACAGCTGAGATGATCGATTCAAGGAGTGAACTGATCAGTTGACATTCCAGACGATCGGTTCAAGGAGTGAGCCGATCGGTTGATGACCGGTTCGAGGAGCAAGACGAGTGGGTGGCAGCCATGATGAGATGCATGACGACCAGGCGAACCGATCGGTTGGAGGAGCCAACCGATCGACTGGTGGCACCCAGCCGACCAGTCGGATGGCGAGCCGATCATTCATGTGATGAGTTGATCAAACCCAGAAAGGCAAAGCACAGAGTTCATCTTGTAAAGGTTTCATGTGATGTAGACCTAGATGACCGTGATTCCTCTTGGCTCGAGGAATCACATTAGGATGACCATAAGCATCGCTTTTATCATTTTGCATGTTTTCTGTGGGATATAGCATGTATATGATATGTACTATATATTGTGCTGATTGGATATGTATATGTATATAAAAACCAAATCCCTCATTAAATATTAAGTTTTAGATGCCTTCCAAATGCGACACATGTGAAAAACTTGATCGACCAAGTGTGGGCACGCCCTAGCGTGGTGCACCGTCTATCTCGTAGAAGCATGAAGGATGGATATGTGGGTCTGCCCTAGTAGGGTGCATATTCATCGTGTTTTCTTTGGGTCGAACTTAACAAGGTGACCTAGATAGGATCTAGCACCTTGAGGCATGGAGATGATCATGGCAAGGAGTTGCATATGACATCTTATCAAGAGTTGCATATGATGCAATTGGCAAGAGTTGCCTACATGAGAGATCTAAGTTGTGGGTGACAGCCCTAGCTGGTCCATGACTTAGAGGATTCCAGGATCTTGCCCACTAGAAGATTGTACACTGCAATCTTTCAAATTGATAGTGAGGGCTATCAATTTGAAGAAAAATAGTGGGAGCGATAATTAATTAAAGGCCTAATTATATCGTCAAACTTTTCAAATCAATCAAATAAGTCAAAATTGAATTTTGGACTAAAATTGCATATTTTCCTTTTGTAGTACAAATGGCAACAAACAACAATCACTTTTCTTTACGATCGGTCCTTGAAAAGGACAAGTTGAATGGGACAAACTTCCATGACTGGTATAGGACATTGAGAATTGTTCTCACTCAAGAGCAAAAGCTCTATGTCCTGGATACTCCAATTCCAGAGGAACCTACTCCTAATGCACCAAAGGTAGAAAGGGATGCTTACAAGAAGCATTCTGATGATTCCATTGATGCAAAGTGCTTGATGTTGTGCTCTATGAACCATGAGTTGTAGAGACAGCATGAGAACACGGGTGTCATTGAGATAATTCAGCATCTCAGGAACATGTATGAAGATCAAGCACGGCAAGAGAGATATGATGTCTGAAGGGCACTGTTCAAGTGTGTCATGACAGAAGGAGATCCAGTTGGTCCTGACACACTCAAGATGATTGGGTATGTGGAGAACTTAACAAGACTGGGATTTCCACTGAGCCAAGAGTTGGCTACTAACATGATACTACAATCGTTGCCAGAATCCTACAGTTAGTTTGTGATGAACTACAACATGAACGACTTTCATAGGCCACTGTCAGAGTTGTTGGTCATGTTGAGGACAACCGAGACACATATGAAGAAGGAAAAGCCTAAGTATGTGATGGTAATCATGAGCAAGAAAGACAAGTCCAAGCGCAAGGGCAAGGGCAAAGCTAAGAAAGGTTCTGATGCTAGCCAGGAGCCCAAGTCGTCTTCAACTCTCAAGGCCAAGGGAGGCATGACCAAGAAAGGAAATTGCCACCATTGTCAAAAGCCAAGACATTGGAAAAGGAATTGTCCTCTCTATCTGGAAGAACAAAAGAAGAAGGAGGCGACAAATGTCTCTACTTAAAGGTGTCATGAAAGTAAACTTGTAACACTTTTGAGGTGTATGATACCAAGATGTAAAGTGTAAAGCACTCAATAAATGGGGCAAGTGTTGTCGCCATAGATAGGAGTACTTTAGTTTATTTTCAGCCTAAAATGCATGTAATACAATTATGAACTACTATTTCATATTTTGCAATAGATAGAAACACTTTATTTTTGCATATTGTATGACAATGATGGCAATCAATAAAGAGATGTTTCAATTTCTAAAGATATGATCTTTGTGGCAATGCCTTGTTTATCTTGTGGTATTTGATATTCATAAGATAAAATGATACCTAAAAGTTATAGATAACTCACACAATCAAATTAGCATCAATCATGAGAAATTCATTTCTAGTTTCCATGTGATGGATAAATCTAGACTCTTTTAGTTAGAGAACCAGTAAGAGACATGAATATCTTGGACATGATTAATCAATCTTCACTAAAGGTAGTGGGAGAATGATTATCCTATTAGGTAAGATACATGTGATGTATTTACATACCTATTGGAGCAAATGCTAATACTTCAGATGGTGTTTAGAGAAATACCAATATGAATATCTTGAAGTGTTAAAGATTATTATAGATGAAGTACAAATTTGGTAAAGTGTTAATTCTTGATGAGATCAATGAATGAAATACTTGGACCAAATGTTTGAGATCCTTATGAGTGATTATGATAGTGTATCATAATGAACTCATGATTAAGGCATGGTGATGTCTAAATCAAGAAGGAATCATACTCTAAGGAGTTAGATAATGGTTATCAAATAACTAAATTCTTCTTAAATAAAAGAATACCCCACACTAATAAAGGACATTAAGAATCACAAGGAGTTGTGAGTTCTTATATCCTTGACAGATACACCTCAATTATCTATGTGATAAGTTGTTCATATGATGAGTCAATTATCTAGATGATGAGGAGCCAGATTTTGAGTTATGGTTTATGACCATTACATCCTAAATAACTTTCATGTAAACCATAAGGTATGACCTTGATGGTAGCACCCATTGGAATGAAATCCATAAGTGCAAATAAGTCTTAAGTGTTAAGACACATGGATAACATCTTGAAAAGGATGATGCTTGTTGATTGCAACTTAATGACTAAGACATTTGGCATATGGATACTAAAACCGCATTCCTATGAGGAATAAAACAAGGATGTGTACGTGACACAACCTATAAGGTTTATGAATCCACTAATGCAAATGAAGTCTAAAGTTACAATGGACTAATCAATGTGATTGATTGAGTACAAGCAACTCAGAATTGGATCTTTACTTTGATGATATAGTCAAAGGGTTTGATTGATATGTCAAAGATAAAGAAGGGATCTGTGATTTAGTGGGAGCGTGTTCACATTCCACATGTTGATGTGAAATGGAAATGTTCTAGAATGGACATACAAAAGTGGAAATTATCTTTAAGGAAGATAGAGATGTTTCCTATGTGATAGGAATAGAGATCTATAGAGATAGTTCTCGAAAACCTCTTGACCTGAAAAGAGAAAGCATACATTGGCAATCTGTATTGAAGTGTTCAGTATGCACAGATTCAGTGGGAGAAAACTTGTCCATGTTACATGGAGTTAGTATCCCAAAGCCAAGTGTCCAATTCTTATGAAGAATGGGGACACTAAGAATATATATGGATCTATCATGTATGTAATCATCCCATTATCTTGCATGTATCGACATGGCAAGAACAAAATGCATTCATCATCTTGTGTGTAGGACATGGCAATATGATGTGCTCATCCTGATAACTCATATGTAAGACATGACGAGTGGATGTCTGTCTACTTACAATAAGGGTTACTGGAATACCATGAGAACATGATAAGTACTTAAGAAGTACTAGTTCTATGTAGATAAGGAAGAGTTCAATGTAAAGAATTACATTGATGCGAACTTCCGAAAGGACAAAAAATTAATCGCAAAAAATATATATGATATATAAAAGTGAAAGTTTGTTGATAATTGGAAGTGTTCCAATAAAACCATTTAAAAGGAAATGCTGAGTATCTATGCGTTAGAGAACAGCAGTGGATACTATATGGATCTGGAAGTTCATGAGATGAACTTATAGATATTCCGCTCATTGATGACAAGTATGGAATCCTTGATCATGCAATGTGGCTAAAGGTTAGCAAAGGAATACTAGATCACACATTATGGCAACTCCATCTCATACGTGTGACGTATAGTGAAGATATGAGAGACATGCAGTTAAAAAATGACTTTGGCAAGATGTTGCCATAACTCACTATGTTTGCACTAGAGCACAATAACATGTGGCACATGTTTGAAGATCACTATGAATGTGATTCAAGGGTGATTGGCTCGCAGTGCAAGTGGGAGTCTGCTGGTATGTATGCCCTAAGAGCCAATCATGGGATGATTGATGGGATATATTGAGATTGATTTGATAAACATCAAAGGCAAGCTTCCAATTCTTTCTGGTTCAGTCATATGAGATAGTGATAGAACAAATTGAATGTCTAGAGAATGACATTACTCAATGACGTATGCCTTTAGGTTCAGGACCTGAACGATGAGATCATACAGATGCTAAGAGTTTGTACATTCTTGTTATGTCCCTAGTCGGATGTCATTGTGGAAGGTATATAGACAACAATGACACACAAGACTAGATTGTGGTGTTGGTTGATGATAGAATCTCATTAGTCATGATATAGAGATATCAAACCAAACACATAGGTACTTTTTAGAGAACAAGTGTATCGGACAGACCCACCGTGAGTTTGACACATGGAACCATGACATGGTAGTCACAGTCAGTACTCATAGTGATGGTGGTGAATGTGATTCTTTGACCTGAAATCACTACACTCAACACATGTCATTGGGCACACTTTGACATCATCAAACGCAGTCCTGAAACATGGGTTGTTATAAAGGTGATGATTGGGTGGCTTTGACACATGGGGCTTTTGAGGGGTGAGTGATAGATATGGGATTTGTCCCTCCTGAGGGAGTTTGATATCCATGGCCACTTGATGAGTAGGATTGAGAAAGGCGTGCATGCATGTGTGAATCAGTATGTGATATTGATGTCATACATATCTCTTCCAATCTACTCTGAGATCAAGAAAGTGAATGAACGTTGACAGGATGACTGTTCCATGCCTCAAGTTCATTCGAGATATCAGTGACAAAGGAATTATACATTCACTGTAACACCATTCACAAATTATAGGATTGAAATTTGTTCTCCAACTTTCTATTTCACTTGGGTAGCACTGATGTGTGACTAGGCACCACTACTTTCTGAAGTCATAAGTGTTATGGACTTTCACTGCCAATGTGAAAAGGACCTGTAGGGTCACACACATAGGATTTAACCTAGAAGAGGAGTTTTGTCCACAAACAATGTTTAGATTGATTACTAAAGGAGTTTAGTAGTTCAATTAAACACTCAATCAATTGATAGCTCAGTGTCATAATGTTCAAGGTGTTGGACTGATTGATTAGAGTATCAGATTGATTGAAACTGCAATTGACTATTTCTGCACAATCTGCACTCCCAACCGAACGGCTCATGTGATGAACCAATCGGCTGAGCTTGGTGAACCGATCGACTTAGGTGGTGAGTCGACCGGCTCATGGACAGGGTGAAACAATCGCTTCAAATGTTGAAACAATCGGTTCAACGGTCCAACCGAGCAAGTTGGGAAAGTAGGATTGGTGAGAAATTTCTTTTCATTTCACTTACCCAATTTGATTGGAACAAAGATTGGTATTTGGTACCAATTTGAAACAAAAGAGGAAAAGTCAATCGAGAACTGATCAGGACCACGAACCGACCGGTTCAGAAGTGAACCGACCATTTCATGGGTCCTAACCGATCGGTTGAGGTGTCAACCAACCGGCTCAGGTCCCCAACCGACCGTTTCAAAAATGAAACGATCGGTTCAGGTTGCGCAGTTGGTTGTTTTTGTGGAAAATCTCGAACCCTTCTACTCCTGCTTTAGTCTCACATTGCCCGGGATAGAGAACCCTATCCCATGACCCTCCTATATATAGGGGTATTGGGGGCTTCTCAAAGTACAACTCAGTACAACCAATTGCTCTGTAAAGTTGTCGTTCTCTATGGTTTTGGTAACTGAGAGAGCCCGAGCAAGTGCTACCCGATAAGGGAGGTACATCAAGGGAAAGACAACTGCAAAAAGCGACTGGTGGCAGGAGAGTGTATCAGTGACTAGTACGTTGACAGGAGGGTGCGACTCCTTCCAATTCCTTATGAGACAAGGAGATTGGATTTATAGGTGGTCCGTGTGGAGTACTTCAGAGGTGGGAGATTTCTGCCGCTCAGAGGACAGCTGTCAATCCTGACAGTCCCGGTGAGACCAGTAGTTGTCTGTCCCGGTGCTACCAGGAACTACACAGACACCGTCCAAGACCGGAGGTGAAGACCGTGCAAGCCGCACGTTATTGTCACCGAGCAAGCCTCGGGACAAGGTATGATTCCACAAACCATCCCTTCCTATTGTATAGACGTTGATGCGTTTCCTTGTTCTGGGTTTGGGGAGGAGAAAAGTTTTGTTTCTGCTGCCTTCTCTGCCTCCCCTAAAACCCAACATGTCCTCCTTCATAAAAGATCTTGAGACTCATGCTGATTCACAACTTATCTTAACATATCTTATCTCATCTTACAAAAACATACATACTTTCATCATCAAAGCCTGTCTCAAATCCTCAAAACTGAACCTTAATCCTTAAAGACAACATTAATCATCATAAACCATCTTATATCATCTATATAAGACATACATCATATCATCAAAACTTATTTCATCTATTCCATCTATCATATATTCCAACAAGTCTCTAGACATATAATCTAGAACTACTCTCTCTTCTAGACTGATGTCATTCACATTCACTTAGGTTGCATGACCACCTCCTACTCGTACATGTGTGGGGACACATTTTTGTATACTTACATATATAATAAAATATTACATAGTTTTTATCCGATGAAACAAGCGTCAGAGAAAACTATCGAGGTTCAATACGATTCAAAAACCAAATCCAGAAAATGAGTGTCCCACACATAGTAGAGAGTACAATGTCATGAAAACTAGTGAAAAGGGTGAGAATAGGGTGTAGACTGGTGTAGCTACCCAAAACATAGATGCATCATATGTCAAAGGTTTCTCTTCCTGTGATGTACATCATTTCCAAATAATGCAACATCCCATACTGCTGCACTATAAGGAAAAAATGACACCTAAGGACTTGCTATACAACAAGCACTAGTCTAGACCTATTTCTCATACATCTAGGTGCTAACCTACATGCTAAGTCAAATCTAGTCTCTAAAAGATGACTAATCTAACCCTAAGTTTAAGGTTCTTTAGTTTTGAGTTGCATAATGAGACAATGTTAGGCTTTGCTATTATTCATGCTCTAATACCACCTATGACGTCCCTGGATTTTCTAAAATTTAATCTGATGTGTGACGTCCAGATTGCAACCTCACCTCAGCGAGCATTCCAATTTAAACACCACACACTAGGATAAGAAGAAGAAAATCAGAGGAAATTAGAAGGAAACATCAGTAGCACATGTACATGAACAACAATAAAACCATACAACACATGCTAACCATTCAACATATAATTACAGCATGAATTGTCACAACATTTGATATTACATTTTGAAAAACAACTTTTACATATACATGTACTACCACTAAACAACATGATCTTAACACAACAGGTCCACCTATACATTAGCTCACCACACAACTCTCAACTATCCAGAATCTTCAAGAGCACATGTCCACAACCTAAACAAGAGATTACATGCAGTACATGTCAGCATAATATTCAAGAATATTGTACTGAGTATGCCTACATGTCTTTTTATATACCTCTCATTAATAAGCTTGGCAATAAGATAAAACTAATACTTGGAAGTTATAAAGAAATATAAGAAAAAACATATACTTGCACAAAGATGTTCATTTTTTTTGGTCGGCGCACAAAGATGTTCATTAACAAAAGAGAACACATATTTTAGCTACATTTTCAATTATATGCTCATGCATCTACCTACCAATGGGATAGATGCATTCAAGCCTTATAATCTGCTTACCAAAGAGATAGATCATTTTGCATGTGATCTTCTTACCAAAGAGATAGATCACTCACTAGCACTATGCTTACCAAAGAGATATAATGCTTTCATATAATGGAACAAATATATTATGTTTCATGTGTTCATAGAAATAAGTATGGAAAATCAAGCAAGATATCATACAAGAACAATCATTTCATCCAATATCATATGCCAAGTGTTTACTACACATATAATGCAAGCATACTATATAATAAGCAAAGTAAGACGTAATGGCATACCTTGATCACATATATCTAATCACATTCCTGATGTTAACTATTTCCTTGTTAAACCTGATTAATATAAGATCATATACTATAATCAGATTCTCCATCATCCTATACCTTGTCTAAACCCTAATTATGATTCATTTGAGTTTTATTAGTTCATTAGGATATGTGTATCATTACTTTGTATTATCTTCTTAGAATTAGGTTACTGTATTATGTTAGTGGTCTTGGATTCCATGTTAAGATACATAATCTGATTATTTGATTACATTCAATTTTTGTACACATATTAACACTAGGTTACATGTATTAATGTTGTTAGGATTTTCCCATCATTTTCGGATCATTTAACATGTAACATTATTTATATCCTTAATTATGATCTCATAATTAAATTTGAGGTTCCATATACTGATATGAACTTACTCTATAATCTCTAGGGTTTCTTGAGCATTTTTGTATTTATTGCACATTAATTAGAGTTATTAGCTCTAATTAGCCACATTAAGTAAATTACATTATTTTGTGCACCAACATTACAATCACTGACCTTAAATGAATTATAAACATGATTATGGATTCACTGACATTTTATCATAATTTTAAGACATCATTTGATATTTATTACTCATGAAACAAGAGTAATACATCTTGCATGATATCATTGTGATTTAAGCATAAAAAGACTAATATGATGGTTCCGTGTTGTTTTACTCATTTTTCTAGACATTTTTATACCTTGTTTGTATTTTTTGATAAGTGGGCTATTTTCTATGAATTATACAAGATCTAAGCATTTGTTGAGATTTTACCTTTTTTGGCCAATAGGGTGTCGCCACGTGGCTCCAAAGCTTGCATCTCACGCCTCTTGGGCTCAGGTTGAGCTGGCGGTTTACTAGATCTAGTTCAACATGAATGGACTGGGTCAGTCGATTCTCAA